>JAQLOL010000006.1:8384171-8403325 GCA_029783665.1 Naso thynnoides
ATAGATAGATAGATAGATAGATAGATAGATTCTTCTTATCTGTTGTCTGTTTGCATTTTTCCAGTCAGAACAGAATAAGTTTAAGTTTGTTTAGTTTACCCCAATACAAGGACAGCAAATGTTAATAAATAACTAAACAGCAAATGAATGCCAACCACACTCTCTGCCTTTAGATAAACTGAAATGCAAAATGTTAAATAAAACAGCAGAAAGGAGAAAAGAGAAACTGACAAACAAACTGATATTAAAAGTACTATTTCATTATTCATACAAAATGGCCGGTTGCCCTACTTTTTAGAGCTGATGCTGCATTTTGACCACACAGTAATGATATACCAAGAAAAAATAAGCCAAGTGTCCAAACACTTTGTGATATCCAGAACTGAATTTAAATATAGAAGTGCAGATTTAGCTGAAGCACAGCTTTGGTTTGGTGAGAACACCAGGCTTTATTTCCTATAGGGTAAAACCAGCTGTTAGAGAAGCATGCCAAGCAAAACAGTGATGAAATCCAATGAGATCCTTGCGAAAATACTCTTTTCTTTTGACAAATAAAGCTCCACACTTTTGAGGAAGAAACTATATGAGGCGATGACTCAAATTAGGATGCATAGAACATTCTCACAGAGCAAGAGCGGCATTTGCACATGAAGAGTTGAAAATGAGTCGCATTCAGCCAAGCTGTGAGCTCCACCTAGGAGGCAGTGAAAGAGACCAAGGCAGACACAGAGAGAGGCTGAGGCGGGCAGGCGCCAAGCCTTGAAGAGGGGCATTCTGGCATAATGACTCTCATTTACCATTGACAGGCCTTGGGAAAGTTAAACTAATTATGACAGCACACAGATGCTGAATAGCCCTTGATGAAGTTAATCACTGGCAATCCAACAAACAGGTGTTGAATGATTTCTGTTACCTCCCCTGGAATTATATGTTCAGATTCTTTCTGGGGCACCTCTCACCGCAACCATATACCCTAAAAATGTAGTTTTCTTCTCATGACCGTGGCAATTTTTTCATGAGCATTTGTGAGGATGATGATCATCTCCAATGGCAACATACAAAACACAGGTGTTGTAATCTGTAAAGTCCGTGAGACAAACACTGACAACTACCATTGAATCAATGAATACACACAAAAAAATGTTTGTTTTTTTTAATCACTAAGCGAACTTCGTCCCACTGTGGTAACAGGTGTCAATACAAAAGCATGCCCACAGAGTTGAGTGTTGAGCATCTCTCTCACTGTTGGAGTTGCAGCCTTAATATGCACCTATTCCTGTAATAATGTCTGGTCACCATGGAGAAGGGGAGAGTTTGTATTTCCTGTTCATTTTAAGGGTCATAGATTTAAGCCTGCTGCACACTGTGCAACTTTAGCAATATTTTGCAAGCCATATTGTGCGACATTGATCTAATAAACTTAGGTAAGACGTAAAATTTGATGTATGCAGACTTTTTGACCATAACACCTTCTGAATTGCAGGCTTCGACACAAGCCAATGAAACATTTTTAGTGTGTGCTGCATCAGCATGTGTCATACATATATGCCATTGATAAAAGCAATGAAGCTAAACAAGAACTGAGCCCATGCAATAGTAGCATTACGTGTTTGGAATAAACTCCAAAGAAGAGGGAGAGGAGAAGAATGTGGACGCGGTCATAGCGACAGAAAAGAGTCCAACTTGTGATGCTAATTTTGTATAGAGAGCTTAAGGTTAGTAGTTTATAGCATGCTAATCCTCTCTGTTTGGTTAGGCGCCGATATCACGTGGATCAGCACTGAGCATTTTTGTTGGTGGTTTGGTAGACGTGAGTGGTAGCAGCTGTCACATTGTGAGATAATCAACCTAAATTTCTGACACTGTCAGAAGTTTGTCTCAGGCTGCATTTATTGCGAGATTGGGACCACAGCCGTCAGTAACCCATTGCAACGTAGCACCACCGTTTTGGAGCCACAACCAAAGACACTGCCAAGTTTAATGATCTTTCTGGGACAGCCGAAAATCACACAGTGTAGGGGCTTTAAACACAGTTAGATTGGTGCTCATCTTCATGTGAATGGATGCTACATTGTTGTTGTTTTTTCATCTAATTTGTCATAATAATAAATAGCATTAGTCAGATACTATCAGTCTACTGATCCAAAGTGAGTTATGTTATGGATCAATAGACAGAATTCACATAATAAATTCTTGAAATCAACAGCGACACATAAATGAGAGCTTTGTGAACTGAGAGCGATCATAACTCATTTAATGAGCTTTAGGATACATAAAACATCCCTTTCTCCAACTCCCAGATCACTACAGATCGTTGTCGGAGATAATGTGTAAGCATAAAGATAATAGGCCCGGCTGAATGTCATTAAATTGTGTAAAATTTCAAGTGCCACACCAGGGCCAACATAAACTCTTCACAATGAATGGATGCATGATTAGCTATTAAACATATCTGTCAGGATTTTATGAAAAGTACTCATTGGAATACAAAATCCAATTATTTTGAGCTGCTTTCTGAAGAATAAATTGGAACCAAGTGTAGAAATACAAGTTTATTACGTTGATGTAGATTCAGTACACTGATTTTTATAAGCGGAATGTTTTCACGCATAGATTTCTTGCAGGAAATATAAATTACATAAGACATAAACAGTATTTGTTCCTTTAAAATTTGTGATAGAGAATCTGGCTTGACTCAGCCTGTAAATGTGACACTAGGGCCATTTGATAACCCGCTTTATATCTGAGTGTAAATTTGATTGATACCTCTTAAGACAAGTTCAAGCTGTTGCCTTCAGGTTGTCTATCCAAGTTAATGTTTTTATGATTTGTTCCCTGGAGAATTGCACTGAGATGACTGGAGGCCTGTGGCATTCTCACTCACTTCTAAGTTGGACTTGTTACATTTTGGTAATTGCATCCTCAAAACACTGTTGCTCGTTGCTGCTGTTCCAATTATCACACCACACACACCTCACCAACACACAAACATTCACCATACTTTTTTATCTTTTATAATTAGATTTTATATTAATTAATTTTTTTGTTTTTTTGTTTATGCATTTATGATGGAAATCAGACTCTAGTTTAGGTATATGATTTCTATGGGGCTAACACAAACAGACAGAGATAGATCTGTGAGTCAGAAACCACTTGAAATGTGGTGCATGTCTTTGAGACATTGAAAACATGAACACACACTAAAGAACTATGAACTCAATGCACATTTTTTTAAACACTAAGAGAAGGTGAAGGACATGCTAAATGAGAGTGCCTCATGAAAAGCAGAGGACAGTTTACGGGGCCGCCCACATTATTTTTCTTGTTGCTTTTGCAGTTAAAGGTGTACATAAAAAAAAAATCTGAGATGTTCTGATCAGAATTTAAATTATCTTCCTTCAAACAAGGTCTCTCTCCCCCCCATCTGTCTCTCTCTCTGTCTCTCTCTCTCTCTCTCTTGCCAAAAGACCCCATGTTATTAATGTGAAAAATAATTAATGGGAGAGGGCTTGACTAATTAATTTGCAAAGCAACAATATTTGTTACAGCCATAGACTTTGTGCCTACAGTCCTGTGATCATATTTTTTTCAACTTAATAAGTGGATAAAAAAAATGTTCTTTGCTCACATTTCCTTTTGTCAGTTGACGGTCGTGCTGTCTATTTGATGCTTAGCATATGAAAGAAACATTCAAAGCTTACAATGAAGTCAAAGACCAGGACTTCAATTTGCAAGAAGTGCTTGTGTAACATGTTGACAGACTTCAATCCATCTGCTTGCAGATTTATGACTGATTTTGAAGAAGCGTATAAAGTTAAAAGGCAGTAAAACAAGCAAGAAAATAACAGTTTAAAGTTATCTTTAATCTGGATATTTACATTCATGATGACTGAAATTTTAAATATACTGTGTAAGGTACAGCTGGTGACTAGAATGACAGCACCACACACAACCTGCACGGAACAGGCTACTCACTAGAATTACATTACATGCACTAACAACTGTAGAAAAAGTACATAATCAGCTCTTAAAAATTAGTGTTAATCACTATTTACGAAAGCAACCTGAATTTACACTGTGACTGTCAGGAGTAAAATAATTTGGATGGAAAAGAAAAATAACCCAGCAGGTTAAAAAAAACAATCAGTACTGGTGATTTTAGCAGCAAGTACTATTTATAATATGAAATGATAAAGTGAAAAAATAACTAAAAACTGAATAAACATGCACACCACAAATGATACAATAATGTCACCGTTCCCTAAACTTAGCAAAGTGTCTTCCCGTGTGAGCGGATGTGGGTGCCTGATCCCAAGTTCACAACAACAGGCTGAGCCACAATGAGACAGTGAGACCTTTCTGAAACAAAAGCTCACTCATTCATTTGCACATCTGCGCGTTCAAAAAAACATCACAACCACAGGAATTAAAAATTGAGATGGCTCACCTTGGAGGATATTTTAGATGATATTTCAGGGCAATTTTAGAATCGTATTTAAAATCTTATTGTTTGCCTACAAAGTTCTCAATGGTTTGGCTCCACCTTACCATACAGAACTTCAACAACCGTATATAGCATCACGATCACTGAGGTCTGTTTACAAATCTCTCCTTGTTGTCCCTAAATTGATGTTGGAACAGCGGGGAGACAGAGCCTTTCCTGCGGTGGCTCCCAAACTGTGAAACGAGTTGCGCCCCCAGATTAGACTTCCCCCCACTTTGTTTAAATCTCATTTAAAAATCCACTTATTTTCCTTTGTGTTCGTGGACCATTCTCAGCTTTTTTATTGTGGTTCTATTGTCTCTTGTTTTACATTGTTTTATGTCCTGTCTCTTTTTATGTATTTATGCTATGTTCTTATCTATTTATTGATGCACAGCCCTTTGGTCAACTCTGTTGTTTTTTCAATGTGCTATGGAAATAAAATTGGACTGGATCAGATATCGTATGTTGTGAACATTTGCTGGTGAGGCGACAGCAGAGATTTCAGTAATGGAAGCTGTTAAATGTTATTTTGCTCTAAAAATAGTACACTGTGCATTTTTTCTCTCCCTAGAGTTTTAAGCAGTGAGCGAACAGTGCAGGTGTGCTCTGGGAAATGTGCATGTGTGACTCTGAAAACACTCATAAATTCACACATGCACATCCAGTGTGTGTTTCCTCAAACCAGATAATTAAACAATAAAACAATATATGAAGTCTTCTGTCGGTGTAAGTGGATTTGCACTTTGTTTGATCTGAAACTCAGTTTTGAAGCGGCGCAGTACCTTTCCTCCACTGGATGTTCGATGAGCAGATGTTTTGCTGATAGAGTAAAATATTGTTTCAGGCACTGCTCTAGAATTTCTCCTCATTTTTTTTTTTTTCATGGACTGAGACGTAATGACTGAAGCAGCACATGCAATCATTTTCACAATGATTGCATTGTTTAGTCATCACTCCTTCCTCAAAAATGTGTTTAGTTTTAATGGAACGGAGCACTTCCATAAAAGGCTTCGTCAAATTAGGACAAAGAAAATCATTTTGTTTGCTGTCATATGCTCAACCTGATGACAAAGGACTGTGTTACAATATTACATGATACTTGAAACTGACAATGTGTTGTGCTGCATCACGTTAATAGAAAAGGCGCAAATTGTTCATCTTACAGTGTAATCAACATTCAGTAAAGCATGATTTATTGTTCACGTTACCATCTGCATCTATGTGCACTTCCTTGGAGGTGCCTCATGACCAATGTTTGCATGTCGCACGACACGCAAGATTTAAATCAGCACACACAAAAAAGACAGAACAGTAAAACAACTTGAGGCACAGATCGGCCAGCACACTTATCAAGATAAATATAGGGCAGACGTACAATAGAGAAATAATTAGAACAAGGCCACTGTGCATGAATGCTTCCACAAGCACTCAACTGTGTCAAACAGCTTGGTCAATAATCTTCAGCAATTCCTGAGGATTAGAGTCTTATTACGGAGCACCGTCTGTCACACAGACCTCGGTGCCCAAACAAGTCACTTCCTGACTGTTTACTCACATCTCGCTGGAAGATTTCATCCCATTAGGCTGCGTGTGGTTCAGACGAGTGTTTGATTTGTGGATGTGCTATCAAGTTTTATTGTCAGCATGGGTTCTCTTCATGCTTAATGCATGTTTGCATGTGTGTGAGCGAGCAGTTTGAGCATCTAAAGAGCCCCAGTAGATTGGGATTGTTAAATAATCAGTACGTAACTGATTGTTAAACACATTTTACGTGGATGATCTTTAACTTTTAATCAGCTTTTTACAATGTAAATCCGGTTGGAACTGAATTTCCTGACATTTGCTTTCATTTAATATTTAAATTTTCTCTATAGTGCAAGAAAAAAGTAGTAAACGTGCAGATGATTAATGGGAGTATGTAGGCAACTTTCAACCCTGCAATATTGTCCTTGCGTTAGTCTGACTGTGAAGAATTTATCCAACAAATTGTAATAATATCAAATAAATCCTTCCCTTTCAACTATAGTCAGACCTGCACGTACACACTTGTAGATCTGACAGTAGTGAACCGGTGTCATTGCCCAGCGCTCGGCTCTACGTTCACCTAGTATAGTTTGTAAGAGAGGAAGTACACGGAACAATCCCTACAAAGTACGCATAAGAGCCAAGTTCCTACCTTGTCCATGTATTTGGACCACGGCGGCAGCCACGACCAGAACCGCGATGAGGGTCTGAAATTGACAGTCTCGTCTCAGGCACATGTCTACTAAAGTGGAGGTCGCTCCTCGCGTAGCTCCAGAAGACGTCCTTGTGTTGTGTTGAAAAAGAATACTTCCAGGGCTAAAAAAAAGAAAATCAACAACAACAACAAGCAAAAGGAGAATTTAACGATAGCGATGTTCAAACCGGGGCGTGTGGCTCGCTGTTGCGCTTCCCTTCTGATTCGCAGAGGTGAGACAGGCGAGAATAATCAAGTGAAACGCGGAGGTCCCTTTTTAATTTGAACGCTCTGTAAGCGGATTCCTGACTGTGTGAGCTGTCGGCACATGGAGAGAGAAGCAGCCGAGGCTTCAGCACCGCGGACAGCTCCTAGCGTCAGCTGCTGGAACAACCTCCTCAAAGTTACTCAGGGGGGAAGTACTGTACTCTGCGTTTTCTCTGGGTTTCCTCTATTTCTGACTCAACATAGTTGTATTTTTAACATGTGTACTTTTGGAAGCATTTTTCGACATTTGTCATCACAAAAAATTCTTTTTAATGGACAAAAATGTGAAGAAAATTTTAATTTGTTATAATTTTTCTAAGTTAAGCCAATCTAATTGTGCTGTTGTGGCTCACTTATTATAAGCACCATAAAACTGCGTGTTTTCACTGCGATCAGTCTCTTTTTTTTAAGATACTGTACATGTAAGAGGGCATAATGTGCTCTGCTCCCTCCTGCACGTGTCTTGAAAATATATATGTATACTGTATATTATATAATATGAACACAGAGAAAAATACAGTAATTCATAACACAATAGCGTGGTTATACGTTAAGAAAAAAAGCAACTAGTGACACTAAGAGGGATACTTTAAAATTCACAAAGCAGTGACAAATTTTAATTACAAAACTCTATTCCAAAGGGGGAAAATATTTAAAATCATTGAACATGTCAAACATTAATAACATAACATAAATAAGGTTTAAATGGACAGCTTTTTTTTTTAAGGAAACAGAAGAGGTGATTGCAAGGAAACATAATTTTGCAGTTTTCAAATTAAAATCTCTAAATTTAAAACCTGAAAATGCACAAGAGCACCAGCCCACCTTTTCATTTAAGACTCAATGGCGAGTGAGCAATTTGTCATTTCTAATAAAGCGCAGTGCACTGGCTTTAAGGAGGAGGGAGAGGCGTACATATATAAAATATCATCATAAAAGACAGAATGGCAGATTGAACAGCAGTCAGAGGCAAATATGATATTTTCCTGCAGAGAAATTCAATTTTGCCTGTCAGGTATTCAACACGGATGTTAAATATGAGTGTGTTATCCAGCCAGACACTTAAATCTTGGTATGCCATTGGCCACACCACATCATAGGATTGCATTGCTTTTGATTTCCGACCCTAAATTTAGCATTCGCCATTGTGACTAGCTCTTAGCCCGCATGAGTCAGAACTGTAGCAGAGTGGATGTTTTTTAGTCCTGTTCCCAGCAAAGCTCTGACCCTGCTGTGCATGACAGCCCTGAGGTGAGACGTTCCTCAGGTGCTGGAAATAATCACGCCATGCCTGGAGTCTCTTAGGTCATTTTTATTTTGTCCCTTTTCAGTTCAGTTCATGTCTCAGGGCTGTATCTATTTGCCACGGATGTGTGTGTGCCCAGTGCTTGCAGGAGAACTCCATTTTAATGAATGAAGTGAGGTTTTTAAATTGGTTACTGCAGCTAAAGCAGAACCGGTAAATACAGCATTTGGTCAGTGTAGCAGCCAGAGCCAAAACTGTGACAAAGATGTAAGGAACAATGAAACAAATCCTTCACGAAGACCCGGGTTGAATCTCTTGCGTGGGCAGAAAGTTACCAAACTGAAGTAATGAGCAAAAACTCCTACAAGCTCCAAGGGTTGCTGTTGTGTGGCTGGGGTTGACATCTGACCTCCCTGCAGAGCCTGAGCGAGAGAAAAGATCAATAAAGCGTTACATCACTGCTCTTGTGAAAACAGTTAATCAGAGAATGTTTCACATTCAAATAGTTGCTACAAATTATGCTTTCATTCATTCATAATCCCATCGTCCATTCTGAGTATGACAAAAGGGATTATTGAGAAATAACAAGGATGATAAGTTTGTTGAAATATGCTATTCCCTTATCTACTACGCTTATCATTAAACTCCTCTTTAGTTATCTGGGTCATATTAGCATTGCTTCATCAAAAGGGGCCTAATATAGACAGGAAAATAATTGCTATGTGCCCATATTCAGTTCATCCAGTTAGGAACTTCTACATAAGTGATCCATAAATATAATGGGAAAAACTCAGAGATGGCACTCAGTCCACAGGGAGAAAAAAGTAGCCCTTCCCTGGATGGTTTTCTATGCTGATCTCAACTGAATAGAAAAGGATTCATCAGGTTAATGCTTATTCACTGGCTGGTGCTGTGCAAGAAGGAGCAAAACAGTATCAAAATAAAAGCAATTAGACGGCAAGAATAGAGACGAGGAGGGGAGTGGGAAACAAAGACACTGGTAGAGAACCAGACAGCGACTTCAATGAAGACACTAAAATTGTCTGAGTAAGCAGTAGTTATTTCAAAATAAGACTACTTATGCTGAAAAAAAGCTGTCCTGGAGCATTAAAATGTAAATCTGTTCTCTGAGTGCGACAGTATCCCAGAATAAGTCAAATGCAATGTGTCATCATGAGCCGATCACACCTCTGGCTCATTGAACTCTACCATCTTTTATGAACGTGTTATTTCTGAAATATCATTACATCTCCCATCCATACTCTCCTCCATTCCTCCTTTTTTCTCTTTTCCATGTTGACTTTTCTTTCAGGTTCTATTTGACTTTGTCTCACTTTGCCTCCCTCCGCCGCCCTCTGTCACTGCACCAACGTCTCTCTTTTTCTTCTAAATTTATCTCCCCGTTTCCCTCCACATCCCCGAGCATGGGACGCTCCTTGCATCACTCCTGTACTCCCTCCAGACAGACTCAGAAAAAGGCTCTAATAGTGCAACTTTCACTTTAGCGGAGCTCACTGGAGCCATAAAGCAGCCCCGAGGTCTGGTTGGCAGCCAGATGGTTGCAGCCGAGCTTTCATTTTGCTAATGGGCAAGGGGGCAGAGCAGTTAATGAAAATCAGACCCTTGAAATGAAATGACCAATGTACCAAGGTAATGAGGCACACATCGGCGGCAAGCCTTTACAAGCATTAAAGTAATCTTGGATGGCAGGATTATGTAAAAAATATCCTATGATGGCTGTTTATTGGATAGCTAAGGACTGATTATCACACGGCGTGTTCGGCTAACAAACGCACTCCTACTGACTCAGAGCACTGTCTGTGATATTTAGATTGACTGGCCTGGCTAAGTGCTTCATCCAAGCAAGGGCTGTGTGCCAAATGCTATCAATGAGTCTCTACCCTCATAGCATTTACAAGCTACGAATTACAGCCAGCATTACAGGCACAAACAGCGACAATATCACAGTCACAGTACTCACAAATGCATGCAGGGCTAATCATGGTGCATTACATTCACAGCGCAGAAGCGTGACCCCTTTCAGCTGACAATCGCAATTAGAGCACTATCCAAAAATCTGCTCACTGTTATTTACAGCTATTTGTCTTGCATCGGGCTACAATCAGACTCGAGCTGTTAGAAGGGATGAGAGTTTAACAGATTTTGGGTTTGAAACTAAGGAAGAATAACAGAACGTGCAGTAAAAAAAATAACATGTACCTTAATCAGTGGAGCAGCAACAATGTAATGTTTATATTCTGTGCAACTAATAACAGTGTCTAACTATAGTGAACATTTACAGAAGTCTGTTCAAAAAGAGCTGAACAACTGGTGTTATTGTGCATTTTGTCTGTGTCTTTTGGTGATTGCTGGTACAAGTGTTTTGGATTTTGGTATTTTTGTTTTTACAGTGAAACAGCATTCAAAGAAAGAGACTGCACCTTTTTTCCACCAGTAAAGTGTTTGATTTCACAGACACACAAACGTTGATGTTGATTTTTTTCCCTGCAATGCAAACAACAAATGTTTCATGTCAGTGTCACTTTGTTTTTTATTTAACCAAAAGCTCAAGGCTTCATTTCACACAGCAATCCAGATGCACTTGTCAAATTACATTAACCATGGATTAGATACAGGGAAGCTGCATTTTCTTCTTTTCTTTTCCCTTTTTATCACTTATTGTAGTTTACAATATAGGAAAAATGCACATTCTGCATATTACGATCTTTTGCTGGTCTTGATTTTAGTTATTTGGCTTATTTATTATTGATTTAGTGTTGCAAATACACTTTCATTTCATTTTAATGACACATTTTTTAATCACAATCTATTAGACTTCAGAATAAACCAAAGAAATTGTAAACTCTAAAAGGACAAGAAAAGCAGATGAGCAGTGTGAAGCACATAATCCATCTTTCTGATGATTAAAAGCAGGCTAATACAAGACTCAAAGAGGGTTCACTCATAACGCCCACTTTTTGCTTCTCCATCGAACTGACATTTAAAGATGAAAACATTTTCCTAATTGCAACTTTTTGTATTTATTAGACAACACTGGCAAAACACTGATGTTGCCCAAAGAGGAAAGTAACCGAATTCTACATACACAGAGCCGTAAGGTGTTGTTTCTTACAAATTAGAGCATTGCTGTTAATTTTTGCTTTGCTATTGCAAAAATTACAATTTGACACAGTCATCGCAACTAAAAGAGTCACCTGGTAAATGAAATCTGTGTTCTTAAAATCCCTGTAGGGAACTTTTAACTGGTCATGGAGCAGTCTTATTTTTTTACCGATACCTCACATCTTACCTACATCAGCAAATGAGGCCATGCCTTTGCCCAGTCTGCTCATTTAGCATGGTCGATCCACTGTTCACTATTTTTTATCTGTGGTTGAAGCAAAAGGATATTTTTTCTTTAGATAATTTCAATATTTTGGGTTTATGGCTGAACTCGTTTCGTGTAAATAAGTGACATGTTCCTTTCACTCTCTTCCAAAACAAATTATCACGCTATTAAAGCTCTTTATGTCAATAAGCAGTAATGCTTTTGTTGACACATACAGCTACAATCAACATAATAAGACAGTTTCTTGTTGGAGCTTTAGAAAAAGAAAAAAAACTAGAATGAAAATAAGTAAATGAACAGAATTGTTAAATAAACACATGCACACACCAATGCTACCTAAAAATGTCAGTGTGTCCATTATCAGTTTTTAAAATAATTGATCAAATGAGTAACTACATTTTATTTTGTGATCAGGTTTTCATCTTACCAAAGGTTTACTAAAGCACGCTAGAATTCTTCATGTGTGTTGCCTACTGTTTAACCATACAACTACCTCTGCCAGTGAATCTTCAACACTGTTATGCTCCTCCACTGAAAAAATCTATAATGTTACCAGATATAAATAATTCCATGTTTGCTGATGCTGAGTCTAGCAGCCATGAACACATTGTATTTATGTGGTATCTTGAGTTTATTGTTTTCCTTCTAGTCTTATCTAGTCAATATCCTGGTTCTTCCTACAGCAATGACCCAAATTTCCATATAAATATCAAGATTCTCCTTAACTTGCCCAAGCCTAAGTAGCATAAATAGTTCAGTGTCTTCTCCCATCTCCCCTTCCCTCCCCCCCTTTGTTGTGCACGTCCTCCTGGTAGAACCTAGTTAATTGCACATTCCTCATTACCATGTATTGGAAAGGAGCTCCCTCTGAGCAAGTCAGCTGCGCGGTAGACAGTTTTTCAAAGCTTTCAGAAAATCCATTTTTTTTCTGTGCGAGAAAGGAGAAGGGGAGGTCGGAGGGGTGGGTGGGAGTACAAGCTTCACCTGATCTTTGACCTCAAATTATGAATTTCACAAACTGCCTCATGGATTTGTAACTCTTGGTTACAGGAGCGGTGGGAGGAAACATTTCTCTTAGCTGCCCATTTTCTTGTTTTCCCTGCAAACCGTGTGCTGAGCAGCGTGGATTTTTTGTTACGATGAGTCCCAACAGTGGGAATAGAGTCGATGCGACCCCAAAGACTGAGCAGCATCTGTTAACCCCCTGATCATTGCTTCTATCTGACGTCTAGGCTGGAGCGGCGTCTGCCCAGTCATGCGGGACCCTGCCAATAGATTCAGCAGACTATGGTAATGAGCCCGAAAGGATTCCCAAGCTCAGCGCTGTCACTTTGATGACTCCAAAATTAACACTGCGCTGAAAATTCTCAACACCTGCTGTAATAACATTCAAGGATAGGAGGAATATGTCGGTAATACAGGGATGAGAAATTGAATGTAACCCCTCTTGTCAAATGTAATTAGAACCACAGTGGCGTAGATATGGTGCAGTGTTTTGAAAGGGTGAAGCAAGAAATTATTGCTGCGAGAAACTCTATTTTGCCCTGATGACGGTTTCCTGTGTGCCTTTGCAGAGGCATATGTTAAGATGGAGTTTTCTGTCTGAAAGTATAATAGAGTTCTCGGCTAGAAGGGCTTGTATGCTGCAAAGCACTCAGTCATTCCTTTACACAAACACACACACACACACACACACACACACACTACTACCATTCAAGATGTTATGTCAAGAACACGCAGAAAATTATCATTTTCTCTTTCATGGAGTGTGTGACATGATGTCCAATACTTTTACATCCACATCTCTGTTCACTGTTTCTCCTCTTCAGCGCAGTGTGGACCCCTCCCTCTCCTTGACCTTCTCTTTTCATTAGTCAGAGTGCGTCTCATGCCCCTGAGCATGCTGATAGTGCACTGCTCCAAGGCTGCATTTATCAAGATGATAAAGCACTCTCAGACAACAGCCAAGTATCTCAAGGCTAGTGGCTGTGGTACCTGACAAGTGACAACAAGTCACACAAACAGCCACACCTTCAATCCTCCCAATCTCCCCCCTCCCGATCTCCCTGGGCATATACCATGCTTAACTGGTCACAGGTTGTTGCCTTATGTCACACCTTCGTGAAATAGTGATGTGTTGGTTGTGAGGTGTCAGCTCTTAGAACTGGCTCTTTTAAATCAACTTTAGAGCCATTTAATTCAAGACAAATAATAGGGCGATCTTCTCACCGCACTGCTTCTTGCACACTGCTATGAGACATGTTTCCATGAATTGTGAAGCAAATTTTAAAAAACTTTTAATATCTCACAAAAAGTAAAATGCAAATTAGGAGCATTTCCATCAGCTGGTTTGGAGTGAATAATCGAGGCTGCAAAGTGTAGTTTGGTCAAAAGGTGGTGAGGTGACGTTACACATGGCTTTAAAAAAAACGGTAACAACGAGACGAAAGTGGAGAGAGGTTTTCGGCATTTAATTTCAATTGGGACTGTAGTTTCAGTTGGGATTGTTCTTACATATCAGCTTTTGCTAGCCATGTTTTATGTTGGGTGAATATCTGGGATGAGGACAGACACGCTTTCTTCAACTACTTCTCCTTTTGGACAGCGGAAACTGCTGGTAAATATTGGCTACATCACAATTTATTTGACACAGCTGTTTCCATTTCCCGTTTTGCACATTGACTGTTTTTCAATAAAGGCAAACACCAACTCAAGTGAGCGGGGAAAATTTGTTGTGAAATTGAATTTTTTAGAATTTTGCCATTTCCACGAACCATTTAAAAATGTGCTTCAACGCTTGTTAAAGAAAATGACTGTGGTCATGAATAATTGAGCACATGAATGTTGTGGTCATGTGTTGTGTGTGTGAGAAATCATGTGTAATGGGATGTGTGTGAGCAGGAGGGGTGCGGCAGCAACAAGACATTAGTAGAGACAAGTTAAGACAACACAGTGGCACAGCAGAGAGGACAAAAATGAGTGACAGTCAGAAACGTAGTATTACTATTAGCATTAATATAATAACTTTGAATAATTCAAGTGATATATGTGCACAGTTACCAGTCATGGGTCAAAACAATGCTAAATCTGACTGCATTATAAGCCAGAGGTGGTAATAAATTAAGTAAAAAATCAATAAATGAAAAACCATTTGGGAGTCGAAAGAGCCGGTTCTTGTTGCGGAGCTGAGCAAAAAGAAGCAGCTCAATAAAAAGAGCTGCAATGCTCGTCACTACTGTGAAAATATTGATGACGCAACCCGGTGCAGCTGCACCAAGGCTAAGAAGCTCAGGACCCATGTAGGAACAAGAATAATAGAACTTAACCGCCTTAACTGTTTCCATTTACTCTCAATGGTGGCTCTTATCACCATGCATGTGACGAAAAAAAAATATTTGCACTGAGGCCAATCACAGTTATGTTCCCCTGCAATGTCACACGAGCCCCTAATGAGGAGTTAAGTGCAAATGAAAGCGGGTGACTGCACAAGACAACAGATCTGCCCCCCGCCTACACTTACCCACACATTTCCCAGCACTCACACACACCGACAGCTCACAGCACACAGATGCCCATTGCACTGTGTCTCAGTTCAATGACATCCTGTTAAGCCATGCAGGCCTTGAGTCATAGAAATGCAAGTCTTGCCACTTTAGCTCCAGCTTTCATCTTCGCCTGCTGCTCACCTCACTTTTCTCAATTCAATGGCTGTTTTCCACTCTCAGCCATAAACGCTGCTGTCTGCCTTGAGAGAGCCGCGGCTCCAGTCCAATCACTGTGCAGCTCTCAGACTCAAACTGACAACTGAGATGACGGAGAAGTTCTGTTTTTTCTTTTCAAAATGTATTAGCAATTGCTCTAATGGGAGGCAGTGGGCGATTTTGACAGTTGTTTTTTTTTTTCTTTTTTTTTGTTTGCCTACTCTTCTCTAGTCACCAATTAATTCCATTTGGATGTCATTTTTATATTAAAACACATGTTCAATTAGAATTTAAAAGGTACATTGTTTGGGGAGAGTCATTATTAATTAAAAAAAGGCTCAAAAGGCAATTTTACTTCATTGTCACAGAGTTTTACTGCTTTTGTTCCTCCCAGCTAAAATGTGTTTCTTGCTTATGCGTCTTTCTCTCTGTTGGGCTCCCTCTCTTGCTCACATACGCTTACGCATATACGAACATACACACACATTGCTGAAGTGACAGTGTGACTTACAGTAACCCTGTCAATATGCAAAGGAAATTCACCATATATAAGCTACACAGCTTATCAACACTGTTGTGCTGTGCATTGACATTTCTTGCTCCTCTGCTTTTATCGATATAAAAGACTGTTTTCTTTCAAATCTGTGACACTGCAAACCGACAGTGGCATTCTAGAATATTAAGTTTTAGGCATGAGAAGAACAAATAATGGACTAAAATATTATTTCAGATCCAGCAGGGCTTTTTCTTTACATGACGTGTACAAATAAATGTTGGAAGTGTAGGTAATCCCTCCACTTGTGTAATGAACACGTGACTGTACTTTCAAATGATAAAAAAAATAATAATAATGCAAATTTCACAAGACAGAGCACACACGTTGCATACATGCTGCTCTGACGAACGACTCTGCAGTGCTCTAATAAAAGCTACAGTAAGTGCTCCGAAAGGCAATTGCTTGAGATATTAAGAGTTTTCTCAGAGATGGCTCGGTCTTTCGCATGTCTTGTTGGAGAAGCACACTCAGGCACGCTACTGCAAGATGTGATCAGGGCTCCACAGAGGTAATAGAGGACCTCTTTGAAGTGTTTCTGAAATACTAAATGTCAAGGAGGATGGACAGTCCTTCTATTACATTTTTCATCTTCTTTCAGAAACGTTAGGTTAACAAATCGTTTTAAAAAGTGCTGCTGTTTGATCTGCAGACGTGTTTTGTTATACATTATTTAGGCTATTACTGTTGGTTTTAAAACAGAAAAGTCATTTGTAGCCTCAATTGGCTCTTGACATTTCCGAAGCTTCCCTCTGTTGATGACTTCATTTCACAAAAGGACTGTTCAGATAATCAAGGATACCGTCAAGTTGACTGTTGTCTTTTGTGTGGTAATTGCACAGTTGTTTTTATTAGTTTTCAAATCTCTTTGATTTCTTCATCTAGCCCTGAAAAGTCTGTAATCCTGTAGTTTTTACAATTGTTACTGTAAATGCTTGACTTGCCATACATCTATTGGATCAGTCAAACAAAATGACTCCAGAGCTCCACTATCATTATGCATCAAAACAATATGGCCTGACAGATATGGAATTTTAGGGACAAATGCTGATTCCGATAGAAGGGGGTGAGGAAATTCCATTTTCCAATACATAGGCTGATATTATAGATAATTGATATTGGTTGCATGTGGTTATCATATACTTGTGACAAAGGTATGTAACGGAGGCAGGATATCTTACAAACTTTTTACAAACTTTATTCCAAACATCAGTGCATTGAAGGGTAAACACTCTGTTTATTAGTTTTTAATTAACGGACTGCCTTCTGCTGGACAAACAGAGAAATTTTTCTGGCCATAAAAACAGTTTCACTTTCAGTGCATATCGGAGAACATATACACCGACACAGATGCATCTGCAATAGGCCAATATCGGTCAATAATATCAGCAAACAGATATATTGGTTTAGTACTAAAAAAAAACAAAAAAGCCCAATTAAAGTCAAGTATTAAATGGCATAACCAGAATTCCTGGTCACTACTATCTCCATCTATATTTTTTTCTGCCCACAAGCTGTAATTTCAGTATTTTGATGTTTGACTCCATGTTTGCCACATTGCCTCCACCGCACAGTTACACACACAGAGATTGCTTTCAGTCTGGCTCTGTCACAGCTTTTCTCTCACGAGGTTGTTTCTCTTTTCTAGATCATATCTCCCTGTAGATGCTTAACTCTCACCTTTGTCAGTCCTGCAGCATGTGAACCGTCTGCTGTATCAAACGAGACACAACCTCTCAGGAGCTTCACAGCAATATCCAGGGTGACCATTGCAGTGTTCTCTTTATATATTCATCCTTGACATCGGTAAACATTTTAAGTTTTAGGGTTCACATTCTGAACTCACTGATAAGCCGACTCTCAGCACAAACTGTCTCAGTCTGCATGGTGTGCTGTGCATTTGGCTTTGCCAGCTGCATTTAGTTGTTTCATGCTTCACTATTTCCTTTAATGTTTCTTCACTGTGTGAGGATTCCTAATGGCCTCTTTGTGTAAACAGTCAACAGGAGCCTGATCTGGAAATGTTTTTATGTATTTGTGTCTCTTTTTGTACTCCTCTTCTTCTTTAAAACAAAAAGCGCTGCACAGCTGGCTTGCAGGACAGCGCGCAGCTCCATTCTTGTACTATACTTGCACTATAGACAGCAAAACGATGGTAAGATTCACAACAACACTGAGTAAACATCATTAAGGAAAACCTTTCGACCAATTGTAGCGCCCAGATTTAAAAGCTGAGACAACAAAAGAAGCAACACAGCAAACTTTTGGCTGACGAAATACTGGGAAAAGAGTTTTATTAAACTTGAGTAAAGCCTCTCCGTCTTCTGCCACTGTGTAACGGACCCTATTGTCATGAATATTCACATGGAACAGCTGTCACATCTCACAGGAAATTAAATTTCATATGCGCAATAAACAGATGAAAAAAGAGCATTTTATCTGAGTGTCTCCCACTTGTTTCCTGTGTTGCCTTCACCTTAAAAGGCACAAAATAAACATGATTTTTCAGTTTTAGTGTCTCCTTTCACCCTGCCTAAACCACTAGCTGTTTTAACAACAACCTCAAAGATAAAATACAGTACATGAGCCCACCATTGTGACATGAAGCTGTGACATTTTCAGTGATTGATTTATTTTTAGTTCTGCTATGCTGATTTCCTCAGAGGTGCATGTGCCATTGCAGGATATATGACACAACACAGATCATTTGCAAGCGATTATTGTCTGGAAATGATGCCAGCCCTCTGCAATATTCATAGGAGGCCCACTGGTCTAGGTTTGAACCCACACTCCTCCCACAACAGTCAATATCTGTGTGCCCTTGAGCAAACTACTTCACACTCAGCCCCTCCAGCAAAGCAATGGAAAGCGTTATTGTAGTATGAGGCGCCCAGGTGTGCATGAATTTTGATGGTGTTTAAAAAAAAAAAAACTGCAGGGCTCTGTAAATCTTTCCTGGAAAAATAATAATAAAAAAGAGAAAGAAAAAAAACTGCTATTCTATTCTGAGTTATGCCTGTATCTAACTGATGCTGCCTGACTGAGGTTGTGACCTGATGCAGGTTGAGTTTGACCGTGCTGAATGGCCTGAGCCGTGGAGCGATGATCAGCACCGTAAGGCCACGGAAAGCTGCTTTCCAGCAACTGCTCTGCTCTTGCCTGGAGCACTTGTGCTGGAAGGGCTCGGGCTTAGCCTATGCGGTACCGTACTCGACCTTAGCAAGATTTGTTCATGAAGAATTCAACAATATCTGCCTTTTACTGCTTTTAAAGAAGTTACGAGCAAAAAGAATGCTGAGATGATTAAGGAGGAATATCTACATTAATAATTCCA
>JAQLOL010000006.1:8409310-8423672 GCA_029783665.1 Naso thynnoides
GGTCGACTTATACAATGCCTTGGTGCTCAGCTCCAACCCACATCTTCACATCAGTCTGCTGTCTGTCTGCCTTGTTTCCCTCTGTGTCTCTTTTTTCTGGAATGTGTGTGCGCATATACACACATATGCATAAGGAGTATCTTTTCTTCAATTTCTTCTGCACAATAAATGCTGCATTCACCTGACCAAGTGATATTAAACACAGAAAAGTAAGAGCTTCAACCTGCATGTTCTCTGGATACAATGGAGGGGGCGTGTTCCCCGTCCCCCTGTAGCAACACATATACGGAATTGATGAGATAAAAACATAGATCAAACCGATTTCCATTCATCCTGAGTGGAACAGGAATATCTGGACCAATTGATGTTGATGCATTTTAGCTACAACCATAATTATGAACCTCAAGAGGCAAGAAGATTATCAAAGATTTTAGGATGCATCATCTGGGGGCCATGACTGTCATAACTGTGTGGAAATGCATCTAATAGATTCTGAGACATTTCACAAGCTGAGAAAAACTTTGACCTGCTGGTAGGTCCAGGAACAAACAATTAATTGATTAATGTAATGTTTCTACACACTGGAGAGAGCTTTGATTAAGCCCTTTTAAGGGTTTTTTTTGCACCTCTCCATCATATCTCTTGATGTCTACGTGTATGTTATCTGTATGATCTGTATATGTGGAAACCAATAAAACCAACAAACAAAACAAATTCAGTTGGGTTCATCCTCTTGGTACCATCAATTCTATACCAAAACAATCCAACGGGTGTTGAAATAAAAGCCAAAGTTATACAAAAAAGTTATAAAAATTTGGTGGTCAGTATGATTTATCCGCTGATGACCATGAATGTGCCCAAAATTTTAGCTCTGTCACTTAAGCACATATAATTAATCAAATGTTTCAGTTTACAACAAAATGACAGAATGAACAACAAACTGTCTTTGGCATCCCTAAAATTGTGTTTTTAGCATGGCCAAAATGAAAGCATCGCATTCAAAATCAATATTGTTTCATAACAGACGTGACAGGACTGTTTTCACAGGCTGAGTAATGCTTCTAATGACAAGTAAGTTGACTTGAATGTGTCAAATTAATGGAACATCAGTTGAAACAATTTAACAGTGATGGTGGTGATGAAGATGATAATCATGGCAATATTAATGATGACAGTAGGGGTAGTGAGTTGTAGATAACGATGATCGTGTACATAGATTTAAAGGCAGTTGATTTTCTGTCAGAGCAAATTTAGTTTATTAGGTTTTGGTTGCTCTAGGTATAAAAGTGGCAGCAGACGGCAGCTTTTGTCCACTAATAATAGGAAAAGTCACCTTAGTAATGGAGACATTCATTATTTTAATTAAGAGAGAAATTAACTATAATTTGTATCTGAGAAAAAGACAACCATGAAAAAAAAAAGAAAAGCATATTTACTCAACCGGTCAATCCAGTTCTAAGCGTTGTGTCAGCAGAGTTATTGTCTCACAAAACAAACAGTGATGGAGGTGGAATTGACGAAATGGTAAATGTCAGATGGCAAAGCTTCCCTTTGTGCTTGTCTTGACAACAGTAGTCAGCGGCTCACAGTACCAGCATCAGTGATTCAGAGTGTTGGTTGTTGTATTGTATTGTTATCAGTTATATCTTTATAATTTTAAATGGAATGAGGTCTCTCATTGTGCACGTTGTGAAGAGAGCACCACCTCGGCTTTAAGAACAGCATGTTTTGAGTGACTGGGTCCCACCCTTTGCTGTTGCCAAGGGAGCTGCAGTGGACATACATGAATAATCTGGAAGAGCCATGGCTTGATCCTCCAGCAGTGCCACCGGCTCTGGGGCAAAGTTAGAGGTAAGGCTAATGCCAGTGAAATGTACTGGAGCAGTGGAGCAAAAGAAGCAATTAGAGGAAGCAAACTACAGCTTTAACACCCTCACTTGGCATTTTATTCTTTCCTCTTTTTTTATTTGTCAGCCAGAGGAATGTGATAAAAATTAAAAGAACTGATAATCATACTGAAACAAATCTTCTTTTTCTAATGAAAAAAATTAATCCCCCAAGAAATGGGTGTATTTTTTGCTAAGCCAAAATACTCTCTGTTTTCTCCAGATAAGTAGGGTCTCAAAAAGGTCACAAGTCAAAGATGATATTGTGATGCAACCCTTACACGCTTTTTGATTCATGGGCGTATTTTTTGTTTGTTTGTTTTTTGCATTCTTTCCGTTTCTGCCAACGCCTTAAAAGATCTGGGAAGGTTAAAGGAAACAGTTTAATTGAAACATTTGAAGGATTTTGAGGTGAACGGTTTATTTTGGGCTAAAAAAGAATAAAACATTGCAGTTGCAAAGTTGCAGATCCCCAGGGGGAGAGTTGAATGACCTGCCAAATCTAATTTCTCAGTGTGTGTATTTACCAGAGTAGCTTTAGCGGGGGAAAATGTATTGTGTCAGCGCCTGGCAGTTTTCTCTGTTATGGAAGTTCAGTGACCCATTATTTAGTGGTGTGGTGCGCACTGTGCATGGCAGCAAAAAATAAGAGTCACAGAATTATTTGATGGCATGCTGAGAAATTACATATTTCACTCCTGTGTTGCACATTTCAGCTGATTAAAGGTTTGGACAAGATAGGAGAAGATCATGCTGTGTAAAGATTTGAGGTGGACTGTAAACGCAAATGTCTCACAGTTTGGTAACAGAACAGAACATTTTACTCACAGCTGGAAATACTTTCAAACGTGAATGCATAGAGGCAAAATAGATCGCTACCTTTTCAAAGAATACCAATTTTGGTTGTCATATGTATTTAGATTTGAATAGCGTGCCATCTGTGGATCAGCCATGCATACAAAAAAGGAACCAATATTTAATATTCTGTTTATCTCAGTGTTTAAAACTCTGTTGCATTGCACTTTAAATGATTATACTTATCTCGTTATCAGGTAAAGGCGATGGTGCATGCACTTCCCGCAAAAAAAAAACAAGTCTGAATTAGGTCACTCTAAATTCTGTCATCCAGGAAATAAATGTAAAAACAGTAAATCCAAAATCTACCGAGGAGTGTGCTTAAGTACAAAGCTGGAACTGCTGCTGAAACAAAGCTGAGAGAATCTGATTTCAATCCCTAAAGACAATGAGGCCCATCACTCAGTATCTGCCATGTTGTACCGTGGATTACATTTACACCCAGACAGCACATCAGGGCTTCAGGGACACAATGGGATGCACAGGAAGCGGAGGTCACTTGACCAAACACAACCCATGCAAGCTTGTGGGAAGAAAGCAGCAGCCATACATCATGACAGAGGCCATCCGTCACCTGGACTGCTCGATTTGAGGCAGCCACTTTGAGATTTGTTGCAGCCACTGGCCCTTGAGGGACAAACTGGTGACAGACCTTTCTACAAATACACTCTATATCCTTCAAAAGCTTAACATTCTACACACAGGTCAAAAGTGTCAGGAGATAAACTATCATACAATTATATACAATTAACCCTCCTGTTATGTTCAAATTTACTAACATCGTTTATGTTTGGGGTCAATTTGACTTCAGCAGTTTCAACCTCGAGAAAATATTTATAATTAAGATTGTTACCAAAGTTTATGTGTCAGATACTTTATGTTTCTTTGTTGACCCCGCCCCCACTTATATATCCAGTTTTCCTATTACGCAACTATGGAAAAATATGCAAATCACCATAAAATCTCACTGATTGACCTTTTGATTCCGAAGGCTTGCTGTTGCTTCGCCTTTTGACTTGTGCACTCCTGCCAAAATGAGCAAATTCAATGTAGGCTTGCAAGTGGGTCACGTCAAAGTCTTTCCAACTGTCCCCAAACATGCGCCTCCCCTCTAAGTTTGTCATCACAAGTATATCCTTTTCGACTGATGGTTTTGCAAAGAGCTCAAATGCTCATTTTGTCTTGGACGTGGCTGACAGCACTAAGTCTACCTTTTCGTTCATGTAAGGAGAGGGACTATAAGAACTTTGCATTTTTGGAAGGTGACCAAATAGTATCTGGATTCTCTCCTAATAGCATATTATCCGGATAAAGTATCCAAATATTATCTGAACAGAATCCGTAAACTTTTTTGGTATCATATTATCCAGATATTATCCTGATAAAGTATCTGGATATTTAGCATCCAGATACTTCCCTAATGGTATATTATTCAGGTAAAGTATCCAGATATTATCCGAATAGTATCCAGATATTTTTCTGATGGTATATTATTCAAGTGAAGTATCCAGATATCATCCCAATAGTATCAGGATACTTTCCTAATAGTGTGTTATTCGGATAGAGTATCTGGATATTGCCCGAATAATATCTGGATACCTTACCAATAGCGTATTATTTGGATAAAGTATCCAGATACCCTCCGGATAAGTGTCCGGATACTTTTTGGTTTCATATTATCCAGATAGTATCAGGATGAAGTATCCAGACATTATCCAAATGGTATCCGGATAATATCTTAGATTTATATGTGACATTCAAATAACTTTTTGTGCTGTCAGGTGTATTGATGGTTACCCTCAGCCAATAACTCTGTTGTTTTAAAGACGACACAAACCTTAATAATGAACTGGTTATGTAAGCTTAAGGTTTTTTGTTGTTGTTTTTTTTGCTGTATATAAAACACTGTAACAGTAATGTATCAGCCGGTGATACATTGTGCATCCCCTCTGATCAGATTTGCATTTCTGTTTACTTATTAATAATCATTCTTTTTCTCCTGGAGTTTCTTATTTAAATCAGAATCAGTTTCTCTGGGATGCTTTCATTTAGACAAATTCAAGTCTTTATTTTTAAAAAAAAGGTTTGTTACAAGAAAACAAACATTTTTGTATATTCTTGGATAAGTTGTTGGAAGAAGTATCTTTTTGTAGTTGATACTTAAACTCAGGTATCATATTTGCACTAGTTTCTTGGGGAGAATTTCCTACTCATTTCCAGCCTTAACTGAAATGACTTTGCTCCTGATTAATTGTGTCAATACTTTATAGGTATGCTGGATGGTACAGAGATTGTGTCACTTTTAAATGGTAAAACTTTTCCATCAAACATAATCTACATCTCTTTTTTGGCCTCTGAAGGTGGATACATTTTAGTATTTTTTGGTTGAGGGAAAACCACATCTGAACAGTGTCTGCAGCAATAATTCGGTGGTGCTCTATGCAGACTGGGCTCAGCATAGCAAATCATCTTTTTATGGTGCAATCAGGAAGGATCTGGCAGTGGTTACAGAAGTGTAGTCTGGTTCTACAATGACTAGGGTATTTTTGGATGACTGGAAATGAATCCATGACAGAAAGTGTGTAGCATAATGCTGGAAGGCAGAGGACACTGTCCCACATGCCAACACTGAAGGTGCTCTTGATAATTTTAAACATCAGTGCTTTTTTTGTTTTGTTTTGTTTTGTTTTGTCAACTTCTAGTGATACTTTAGTACTGATTTCTGGCTCCTATGTGTTTTTTAGGCAATGTTATCGTCAGAGCCAGAAATTCTGAATGTTTTATGTTTGTGTTTGTCCAACAGCAGCCATTTTACTGACTTGTGTTGTAAAACAAGGGTGCAGACATCCTGCACAATCCAATAGATGCCACACAATGTAAAATCCTGCCAACTGTCTCACAGGGATGTCATTTGTTTTGTGTCATTCTGTCAATGCCTCAAAATGTTTTCTGGTGGTGAATTTTTTGAGCATGAATCCTAATATAGGAATTTTGAACGACTTAAAATGATAATTTACCCAGCCTCGTGAATGGATGATATGGAGCCAATAAAATTCAAATGAACCAGAAGCCAAATGTTTTCCTGTCTTTCCAAGGAAATTATCTGATATTGGCTACAATGCATCAACAACCAGTGTAGGCAGCTAAATCAGTTTTAAATCAAGCTAATGGTGATCACTTTGGAAGAAAAAGAAATGCTGTTCGGGGCCCAATGCTGACTGATGGTTTCAGAAAAGGTACATGAATTAACATGAGTTAACGCATTTATAACAATTAACTACTATTATTTATTAGTATAACTATCATTAACGGTGTTGTTTAAGACATTAAGTTATACGTAATGTGGTTTACACAGATGCAACTAACATAATTTAATCCAGTAATGAGCATTAACTAACAGTAAAATAACACAATAATAAGCATCAGGTAACCTTTAACAAATGTCATTTGTGACATTTAATAGGGACTTTTATGTAAATAATGTACTAACGCATATTTGTATATGGTTAATAAAGTTGTAAATAACATACATGTTGTGAAGTTAGGCTATTTCGTTCTAACCTTTTCCCAAAAAGACGTAAGTTAAAAGATGGTGAATAAACTGTTACCCTTAAAAATTAATAGAAACAGTTTTTCTGTCAGTGAAATGAATGTTAACAATTGTTATTTAATGCTTAGTGCTGTATTAACTATTCCATCAAATCAGAGAAATAAATTAATAATAAATAATAGAAATAAATACCTTAATTAAAACGAACACTAATAGCAAATTTTTACTTGACACATTAGTTAACTGTTAAGTAACTGTTGGTTCATGCTTATTAGTGCATTAGCTGCTATTAGTTAATGCATAAAATGTTACCAATATATTATACTTCTACATTTTTTTTTTTAAAAAAATTCTTTTTAATAAATGCCTCTTCTTTGTGCATGGGTTTGAATGACATAAAAACACAATAAATTTTATCTTAAACTTTCTAGTCATTATGTTGTGCAGCTGTGTTTGAGTTGTGGATTATTCAAATGCATGTTTTCTCCTGATGAATAACAGTCATTTAGTGTAGAAAAAAAAGAAAAACCGAAAGTGGCCATCGAGTGTTTTAGCTGTACTAGTGGGCATGTCATTAGTGACAACTCTCAAGCACTTCACCATCAACACTTATGTGTGTTCAGACTGTAGTTTTCTGAACATAACAAGGCCATATAGACTGAACCTCAAAGAAGCCCTTAAGCTGTATCTTTTGACATATCTGTCATCTCTTATTTTCCTGAAAAATGTTTCAAGCACTTTTCTTTGAGTTCCTTGTTATAGAAACACAGTAAGTGCTGTCTCACAACAAACAATATATATAATAATAAAATAAAAATATATTTTACTTGTGTGTGTGTGTGTGTGTACATATATATGTGTGTGTGTGTGTGTGTGTGTGTGTGTCTATATTGGGAGAAGGTTTGTAAAGGACATTTGTAAATTATTGTTCTCAACAGTTGAGATTTATGGTCCCATTTCTCATCTCTTTGGCCCTTTCATCCTAGTAAGGCATAAATAGAGAGAGTTTACCTCTCATTGAAATGCCATACTGTTTAGGCAGAAAACCTACAGATAGCGAGAGACGACAGCTCTAAATTATATGTCTCTGTGTATTTGGCCCTGCAGGAAGAACTGAAATAAATGCATGTGCCCTTGTACCGTATGAGGTCCGTTACAGGTGGACAGACAGTGCAGATTAATATGTGCTACTGGCATGGGCAGGTTCTCAACACATACAGTACATAGCTTGAGCATCAGTCTAAGAAAGAGAAAAGAGCAGAGAATATGCAGCGGCACTACTGGTTGCCTGACCTTCAACGAGAACTGCAAAGGATAAAGGTGACGAAATATGAGAAATATGTGAACTTCCAGTGATGCAGCCCATTTTCACTCTTGCAAAGGTCTCGGGAAGAGAGACGGCCTTCCATGCTGATATAACCTTTCTCAAAAGCATCACCTCAAGTTCTGATACTGAATAATGCAATGCCTATTAGTCTACCATTTGCCTGGACAAGTAAGTAAGTCTCCTAGCAACATTACCAGACTTTGTGGTTTGGTTGGTGTTTTGTCACAAAGAGCATTGTTTTTGGAAGGATATGAAGTTAGATTCAAGCCTATTAGCAGATTTTATGTCTGTCATCAGAGAATATAAAAAGCTTGAAAACATAGTTCATGCAGTTTGATGAATACTTTTGGTGGTGTGATGGATTTCATATCTTCACCATAAGAATAATTTCCCATGTAAACAGACTTTTTTTCCTGTTCCTAAGGGTAACACTAAGAATAAGTGAGTGCTGCTCATAGCTCAATAACAGCAAGACTGAGAAATATTCAGCTCTCGCCTTATTTATTTGATTTAATCTTTATCGGAAGAAAATATTGTATTCTGCGACGACCTTGTGCTAAGTATTAATCCAGCCAAATACTGAAAGCAGATTTGACAACTCAAATTGAGAGCACATGCTGTAAAAAGAGAAAAATGAATAAGCAGAAAATTATGATGTATGCCTGTAATATATGAAATTCACTAATGATGACTCAGAGCATCCACTGCAATCATATTTTGATACAAGCATGCATGCCCACACTTTGTGGCTGGGAGATTGTAAATGTCAGTGGCTTGTCACTCAGACTCGGTCCCACATGGGCAGCGAGATGCAGCCTGCTAAAAGGAAAGACCAAATGACAGGATGGACATTAGTATCCTGTCTGACTCATTCAGTGTCCCTGTGTTGATCCCCAGACATGTTTGAGGCTCTACTTTACCGCTTTATGCATTTTTCAAAGTTCTATTCAGAGCCTGATTATCTAATTTCAATACCTCACTGCTGGATGTTGATTGGCTCTCCTCCTCGAAGAACTGTTTAAGGTCTTCCAATCGGCTGTTGCCACAAATTGCTTTGCCCAATTTCAGCAGGTTAAATTGGAATGAAATGGAGAAGAAACGATGTCTTCGATTGAGAGATCAGATGTGAATGCATATCTTTCTTCCCTCACAACAGAAATGAAAGCTAGCCTTTCAAAAGCACCATATCAAGTATTAGACATCCTAATACACAGATAGATGATTACAAATCCAGAAACTGGTCTATTTTTTTACGATTTTGCAACTTAATTTCTGTGACTTTTCTTTTTCATTTTTGTAAAATATTTATTGAAATGGCATCGCTTCATTGATAATAGCGTCTTAATTGATGATCCGGTGAGTTTAATTCGTTGGATTAAAATTATATGACACATTTATTTTGTTGTGCATAATGTGGTAATTATCTTTAATGAGCTGAAACATTTAAGGGGGCCTTCTTCCAATATTTCAACCACCAAAAGTAGGGGGGGGGTTTATGATACCTTTTAATTTAACAGGATTTTAACATACAGATGTCTTCACACCTGATGACAAAGACATGCATATGGTCTATGACAGCCATCCGAAACTGGCTTCCAGGGGGCATTTTGTCTCGGCACGTGCAAAGTCTCACTGACACAGCGCCAGTCCACGGCCAAATGGTCACTAGGCTTTTGTATTAGTTTAAATAAAACCCACTTTCAAGAGGTATATGTTCCTCTAGACATTGGCGCTATGATATATCCTGTGGTTTGAAAAACGTGACTCCAAACACACCAGTGACTCCATCTGCTCAGTGAGTTATGCTTGTAAATTCTGCAATTAGATGCATAGTTAATTCCTGCTATCTATCAGTTTATAGCTCGTGAGTTTGGTGGTAAAGACCACCAAGCTGTCAAGTGCTGGCACCAAGTCGAGAACATTTTATCTCTCGGCGCAATGACTCGTGCAGTGACTGAGCTGAAGAATTCATAAAGGTCCCTGGTAAAGTCACCATGAGGCATATTTTTGCAATTATTTTCAAACTTCACTCATTTCCATCAGAGCACCTCTGTATTCTCAAGGATGGATTAGCTCTAAGTTTCAGTGTAAAAAATATTCTCTCAGTGAATAAGATTGTCAAGGAAATGTCTAAAATAATTCATAACTGGCATTTGAGGTATCTTTTGGACAGGGACAAGCTCCCAGGCAGAATGAGAGTGACCATGAAGTGGAACTGGACAGCTTGGCAGCAGCTCTCAGGAAGCTACATGGTCTCCTGGTTGGAAGCGGGATCTGGAGATTCAAGGATCATTAGAAATGGACCTTAATACATGAACAGAGCTGCAGAGAAAATGGGGAGACCATTTTAGTCGATATAAAAATCTGCAGCAGATAGAAATTTGGTTGCAGTCCCATTAAGACATGCAGATATACAGGGTGCTTTTAGAGGGATAAAAGGCTATTTAGGCATCTATTACGCCATAGATTAGCGCAGGAAGGAAGTGCAAGTACAGCAGCATCCTCCTACACCAGACTCTTTCACCACCCCCACCTATGACAACCCTCCCATCTGCTCACTAATTAATATGGGCCATAAAGTTGAATCCGCACAATAGAGATGAGCTAATGAGAAAAGAGATCCAAGAGATGCACAACACTGTTGTAATAAAACTACTTTGTCATGGGCCATTTAAGCCTGAAAATACAGCTTTTTGTAACAGAAGTATGACACATATTCTCTCTCTCTCTCTCTCTCTCTCTCTCTCTCTGGCAGCACTGTTCTCCCTCAGTCGGCAGCTAAAAACAAAAGTGGCCCAAAGAGTAGGAGGATTTTTTAATTCTAACAGGTGCGTAGGTGTTGTTTCAAAATTTGAGAGTATACAGATCTGATTAAAAGCCAGAAATCTTGGCCCAAGATAGAGCAATCACTACTGATCATCGATCAGATCATGCACCAAGCATAAATCATATTTTCTCCCTGTTTTGTGCAGAGAAAAACATATTCTCCCAACTTTACCTCTTCACATGTAACATAGGCTACGGAAAAGACAGCCAGGGAAAGAGGTAAAAACATGGGGGGGAAAAAGGCCACTGACAGATAACAGGAGATTATCATGATATTATCTTATATTATCTTATAACACCGGGCTTCCACAGTGCCCCTGCATGTTTATTCTACATCTAAACAGGTTTGTGAGTTTGCAGAGCTGGAAAAATAAAAGCACTGGAAGGTGAAGGACACCAGAAATGAAATCACATCACTGTTCCAGGTGTCTGTGAAACAGGTCAATAATCTCTCCAACACTTTCCTACTGAGAGAGACTAGGAGGAAGGGCCATTTACGTCCCTTTTAAATCCTTCAGATGTAGTGGACTGCTGTAGAGTAGTCTTCATCTCCCCTTCACCCGCACACACACACATACATCAGGGGCAGCGACTCTCCTTTGGCAGGGACACTAAGCACTGAACAGCTCTGAGCACAGCAGGAGGCTTTGGCCACCTGCATACTGTGGAGAGGAGATAGAGAGACAAATCCAACACTGAAATTGGTGATAGACACTGTAACGTTTCCTTTTTCCACTCCAAGGATTTCTGCAATTTGTTTTTAAGGTTTAGTCCATGCTTAGGTATGAGGAATGGCATAAAAGAAAATAAATCAAAGATTTCAGATTGCTGTGGGTGCTCAAACTGATTCACTTTTATGGTGGTGGAGGAGAGAGGTGCTTTTATTGTTCCCCAGACCCCGCAAAGACCTATGCAAAATGTAAACAATGTTTGAGCCTACCTCTGAGCCTTGTTACAAGGGCCAACTACTGTGCGGTGTTCATTAGAGTGGAAATGATATGTGCAAACAAAGAGAGGCACCCAAGCAGCACACACTGCAGCGTCTTTTCATCTCAGAATTGCAAATGAATGCAGCCTCCTCACCTGGTCCCTGCAGGCAGCGTCCCAATGCCTCCAATCAGGGCTTTATTGACAGTAGGCATCCAGCAGAAAAGTGGGGGGGCTAATAGTTGAGGATGATGCCTGATAAACACGTTCTCCCCTCTAACTGCTCTCCCACATATTTTACTGCCTGGCAGGGTGGCCTCCAACCAAGGTCATAATGTGAAGATGCTTGGCAAACAGGGCTGCTTATGCAAAAAACTGGCACACAGTTTTACTGGAAAGTCAAATCTGACTGAGTCTGGCTGCTCTCCATCTGCTTTGTAATTTTAAAAGGTGCATCTTTGTCCGTACCGACACAGACAAATGTCTTTCATAAATATATCTGGTAAAAGGACACAATTTTAGCCACATTTCAGGCAAAAAGTTGAGGGTATAATGAAACAGCATAGCCAGATGTTCCACTAAATAATCAAATGAATTGCATGTGCAGTAATATTAAGACAAGTGGCATTCTACATTATTGTGTAAGGCAGCCCTGTCCATGAAGGCACAGCATTAGACTTCGAGTGCAGCAAACGTCTGTGTCCAAGCCATTCTGTCTAAATAACAGGGAGGGTGGCACCATAAACACAGCCTTGCTTGGCTTTGTCGAGCTAATGACTTCCTGCTCCAGTGGCTTGTGAAACAGTGTTAGAGCCAAAATAAGTAAAATCGGGAGCAGAATTTAATCTGTCACTCAATGGAAAAGCCTTTAAGCAGAAACATGCAGCCACCCAGAGGGTGCACACATGTGAAGTAAAATTACAGCAAAAGCTCCCCGGCACCAAGTGAAGCACCAGAACAGGTTGTGTATGGGAATGAGGATTACAGATTGGTTGGATAAATAGGGGATTCTTTAAAGCAAAACACGTCAAGTGTGAATGTCAACCAAGGTGGTAATCTAAAACCATCAATCCCTTTGAATCTAGGTAAGCTTCACCTATGTAGAATAGAGATTGATGTGAGGAGGAAGACTGTGCTTGCTCTCCGTTTTTGATCTCCCTGAATTTGCCCCGAGCTTTGGTTTTGAACCGTGCAGCTCTGCTGCAGTCATACAACCCAAGGGTTGCGAGGAAGTGTGAGCAACACTCAGTCTCAGAACAGCTTAGAATTAATCATTTCAATGGGTTGTTTGTTTCGTCTGTAGTCTCCTGGGAAAACCGTGTGGGTATGATGAGAAGTTGCTCTGTTGTCGATGCGCTAAAATTAATCAGAAACATCAATGACTTGTTCTGCTAAAATTGTCCTGCCTACTTCCTAACCTTCTTTTCTCCAACTTTATTCTGGCGCTGGTGAATCTGAAACAAAATTGCATCTGAACTATACCTCTATGCAATTACAGCAAGTCAATATTGATCCTGTAAACAAACAGCTGAATTTATTTGCTAGAAAAACCTCCAAAATCACTCATATTACAAATGCTGATCTGTTCAAAAATGAAAATAGACAAGCTTTTTCAAAAGATATGATGAAGTGTACAAACTTTTCAAACATTACGTGTAATGCCAGCAACTCCTACTCAGAGGCAGTGAAACTTACCATATTTTTTTCTAATTTAACAAGTCTATTCTGAATCACTGACATCAAAGTTTCCTGTGTTCCACATTAATATTCATGTGTGAAGAAAAAAAACTTAGAAAATAAGACGTGAAATGCAGATTAGCCTCTTGTGAGAAGATATGCAAATCGCAATGCAGACAGACTCTGAGCTTTTCTTTGCACATGAGCACACACTCTACACGCACATATACTGTATATGCTTCTGTATTCAAATCTTCCTACACATCATTTAAATAGAGTTTAAAATTCATAAGGTCACAATCTTCTAAGGATATCATTATAATTCTGTAAGGCCAAAAATAGAAATAACTAGCTATTTTCCTATGTGTCTAGACAACAACAAACTACATAAAGGTACTGAATTATAGGAGCAGACTGGCTTTAATTGAAGGGAATTTTAGGCAATATCCTATGAGGTAATATAGAGTAAACAGCAGGGTAATGAAGTACAAATAAACAAATGTGTGATATAGAAAATATTCCTATATCTCCATAGTAAACAATGGAACCCTTTAGATATTAAAATGCACACAGCCTGGGAATAACTCAGCATCGCAATGCGAGTTTGAGAGTCATTGTCGGTCATGTACAGAAAACCTCATAAAGGTCCAAATCTCAAATTTTCTCACATGTACAAAATGTTTGGCACCTTAAAATGGGAGAACCTCGTACTTAAAAGAATGTGTTTATTTACTTTTGCTTGAAACCAATATGGCCAAAAATCCCTCATTCAAGACAATCTGCACTGTGAACCTGAAACAAGTAACAAAATGTTTGAAATTGAATCATCAAATGCAATGTCAGGCGGCACGATTCAATATTAAAATGAGCTTTAATTTATAAGATAGAAATCCAGTGTTTTTGCATCTTAAATCATAAACTATAAAACCAGACATCTCTGTGTCTGTAAGGTCTCAAAAGCTCTACGGAAAGATCATTTATAATAGCAAAAAATACATTCCCTTTTGAAGAAATATGACCTTAGTGGCAAAAGCATGACTGAGCCTGAAAACAGCCAAACTGGAGGCATTTATTCCACTAAAAGATAAGAATAAATCAGGAATATGACATAAAACTTATCTTAATAGATACTTCTCTTGCAAGCTTTAAATTCTTAGTTCATTTGATGATTACATTCTTTTAAAGGCTTTGATTTCACACACACACACACACACACACACACACACACACACACACATACATATATATCTATGTAAATGATATTTACACTTTTCAATCAGATTTTGCTTTAAATCCATTTCTCAGCTTTTCAAA
>JAQLOL010000006.1:8433532-8450747 GCA_029783665.1 Naso thynnoides
CTGATTGGCCGCCTCCAAGCTCTCAATGTCCATTTCCTGATGAATGGATCACAGCACAGAGAGAGGCAAGGTTACCTCCTCCAGTGTGAACTCCAGCAAATCTTATCAACTCTCCCAGCACCTCGAGCCTTACCAATTCGTGCTTCTTGCGGCTCGCCTCAGCCTCTTTCTTGGACAGCTCTCCCATTTCTTCTTTCATGTCCCTTATCTGCCTCTGCATTCGCTTATTCTGGTCCTTCTCCCTGTTTTCTGCAGCGATGCGTTGGTTCCTTTCCTCGGTCATCTTTTCCAGGTTCTCCTTCAGACGACCCACCAGGCTCTGGGGAGGGATCGAGGTGGAATAAGTGAACTCGTCCATATAAAGGTCAAGTGTGGAGAAACTCTTGAGATAAAAATATCTAATTTGTTCTGTATTTAACCTTAAGTCTTTGTCCCTGGCACTCTATACGTGGTCTCTCTGCTTTTAACACTAATAACAAAAGCATTAAAATTTGAACAGAAGGTTGTTCATTTTTCTACATTTTAATTTATACTTCTAAGTGGATTATGGCCAAAGGGACTGAGCATTAATTGACTTATGTCATGTTCTGAGGATATACTGTAGATATACTATAACACACAAAAAAACAAGCAGTGTAACCATTGTATGATATCATGAATTACAAATTACAAGCTGGAGGTATAAGTGTGAAATGTCAAAGGCCTCATACAAAAACAATGCTGACATGATTTCATTTTCATTTGGTCTGTTTCCTGTTTAATTTTGCAAGGTTTCTCCTTATGTGTTGCTTTGTTCCCCCTCCTGTTATTGTTTGCTTTCCCATCCTTTTTTAATATTGATTAGCTGCACCTGACTCTGATTATCTGCCTGTGTGTTTAGTCCATGCGTGTTTCCACTATGAGTTGTCAGTTTGTCTGCATCCATCTTTTAGTTCTTAGATTTCCTGCTCCCTGGTTTTTCATACTTTACAATCAGCTTTTGTAACCAAAGTTGCTTTTTGTTTCCTTTAACTGCTGTCTTGACGTTTTTGCTTTTGGGACTTTTTTGAACTAAGAAAACTGAAACACTTGTTCTTAGCCTAGACCTAAACTTCACTTTGGTTCTGTGATTTTAACTCATACTAATCTTCTAACTGTCTATACTGGACAAACCAGTCTTAAATAATTTTTTACAACTGAATGAACAAATGCTGTCTTTTTTTGACAGCTCTTAAAATACTGCATAGGATATGTTTCATTCACAACAGGTTATTTAAAATAAAATAAAAAAAACTTTTACACTGTGAAGCTTCAAGTCTTGCTGTCTGACATTATCAGTCCAAAACATAATATAATGTCAGTTGTCATATTAGCAGAACAGAAACATTTTGGAAACAAGTAGAGTTGTCATTAGAGCAGCACCGTACTATAGAGAGGGAATGACTCAGACTTCAAGGGGATAGATGGCAAAAAGTTCTCTTCAGAGCAAAGTAGTACATGTTTTTAAAAGGAGAGGCAGTCAAGGGGAGGTTATTAAAGACTAAGTGAGCAGACACTGATACTGGACAGAGACCCTCATAAACACCCTGAGGCAGCTACGGAAGACAGCTTCAGACTGAGCGGTTTGAGTTGCTTTAACAAAATATGAGAAACCTCTAAATTGGCAAGCTCCAATAATGAACTTCAAACTAATTAAAGTTTGAATTCATTCAGATTAAGGGATTATAATTTCAAGTCAAATAACTATTTTTACATGACTTGTATGACCAACTGCATGTTTGTTCATACCTAGGAGATGACTATAAGGTTACAGATGATTAAGTTACTTGGTGAATGGCACAAATTGTACTTAAGAACGAAAATATTTGCACAAGTGGTTCTTGCATGAGGCCCACAGACTTTTCATTAAAATTATGATGTTTGCAGCCAAACCTGCAACAATGCAGAGTAAAGTTTGTTATAAATTCAAAATACAATCCACGACACTTGAATTTGCGAAGTTGCATTTTGTAGTTTGTTTCAGCAGCAATAATCTGCACTTTAATAAGCAGATATTCACTTCCTTCCTTTAGAAATTGAAATTTCAGATTTACAATTATAGGATCACAGAGTGTGTCCATTACATTAAGAAGACAGAGGATTACCTCACCTCTAAGCGTTTGATCTGTGTCCTCTCGTACTCCAACTTGGTCTCCAGCTCGCGGATCTTGGCCTCCTGTCTGCAAACAAGAGACTTTTCCACCATGGACTGTTCCTGGAACTCGAGCTGGCTCTGCAGCGAATGGAGCTGGAGGAGAGACACACATGCATGTACATAAACACACACACAGCAAAGAAACCTCCATCTTAACCCCCTGCTTTCCCGCTTTCTTTTATGTGAGAACTGCAGAGCTTAAGAGGAGGTTGCTGATGTTAGGTGCAAGTATTAAAACTAAATTAATGTTCACTTTTTCACCCTTTCTATGTTAATTTAATCCATCTTGGTACATGTAAACATTGTGCATCCAGTCTCAGTAATGAGCTCTCAATAAGCCCCCAGTCTGCTCTAAATGGTCAAAAGAAGAGCTTGTGGTTCAGGCTGAGCAACACAGAGTCACAGTCATTTCACAGGCTTTAGGAAAGAGCCAAGCTTCATGCAAAGCACGTTTGTTCCATCTGAATCGTTTTCTCATGACTGATAAGAGGAAGAAAGATACGTCACAACAAAACCGGCCCAAAGGGCGGCATGGCACCTAATGAGGGTCTTTGCATCTGAGACAAGGAGGATTTGGAGTTCTCCTTTGATATTACTAAAAAAGCCAGACTTCCCTCCCACTGGGCATGAGATAACCACTTCAAGGTCAGATGCTTTTGATGGCTATCACCGTGTTCTCTGGCAGGTTTTAACAATGCCTTACAGCCTGCTGTGTGTTTCTACTGCAGCCCAAAATATTCTGATGGGTGGGCCCTGCATATGATTGAGTCGACATTGAGTCGACCAAAGGTTTGGCGCAGAAAAGATTAATCTATTAAGAAGCAAAGTCAAAAAAGGTTGTTAAAAGGGTGGCAAGGGCTCAAATCTATCCCATAGTGAAATTATATGTGAAAAACATGCTGCGCAAGACAGATGCTTTAATTTTAGCGTTCTGCATATCAGCACCTAAAGTCAAATTACTTTGAGTGTGAGCATATAACGTGCATGCAGACACACTAAAAACTGCCATATACTTGTTAGATTCAATAAATGCATCAAAAAATTAGAGGGACACTTGGTAAGGTCAAACTTTTGCTCAAGCTTAGCACTCCATATTTCTATAATATGCGATACAAATCCAAATTTTATTTGAATTTTACCAACATCTTTAGGTTTAAGATGCATGGCATTTTTTAAAGGGCGATACCAGTCTATTTTTGGCCTCTTAACATTAGCAGAGATTGCCCCTATCTTCTACAAATGCTGCTAAAATGTGACCATGTGTATACTTTAACAGATCTCCAACTGCATTTTTAAACCCCATTCACTGCCATTCATGTTGAAATAGGGTATAGAAACACTAAAGGACACGTGGAAGTTGCTAGATATGAGTAATTCTCCCTTCTTACAAGAACGTCTACATTTGTTTGGCCAAAAATCGCTGTATTAGTAACATACAAGCCGCTCGAATTGGCGCAAGTAAATTAACTGTTTTCATACTAGAAGCAGTTTCTGGGTCCACTTGCTTTTCATTGCAGGTGATGTGGTTGAAGTTGGAATTGCTTAATTTTATGGCACGGCCATGGAGCCGCATCGGTTTGAGCCAAAACATCCTGAGGATCAGATGGGCTGAGCGAGGGAAAGAGAGAGAGAGGGGAGCAGGGAGCCGTTGAGACGAAAGTTATTACGCCTGGAAAAATAGTTCCTTACAAGTGCTGCCTTCTTAGCTTGAATAATAGAATGAGGACAGATTTTGACACAGACATTCTTTTTAACAAACATTACACATTTTCAGGTACTTTCTGTAACATTTATTAAATATGGACAAACTGTAAACACAATATCTAATAAGAACAGCTATTTGGGGGAATATCAGTGGGGTTTCTGTCACCTATATGGCCAATGTTGACAAAGGACAAAGTCCTGTAGTAACACTCGTATGGTCCTCATAGTCCAAATGCCCTATCTCGCTATCTTCACCTACAAAATGTAACAGGATCCTCACTCAGCCCATGTAACACACATCCACCAACTGTCTTGGCCACCTTTAATTTCATAATCATGCAGAAAAACAGACAAACAAATAGTCACGAAAAACAGCATCCTTGGCTGAGGTAATTAAATGGGTATGCATTAATACATGACACATACGACACGTCAGAGGCTATCCTCAAAACAAGCAGTGCTCCATCAGAAAAACACTGTTATTATAAAAGCACTATTATCAACATAGGCCTAAATCAGGTGCATTAACCTTTTCACCTCACCAATCCACATTTATGCAAAGCCTCAATCATTTAGCTGACAACCTAAGCATAGAATGCAGCAACTACACAGGTCAGCCCATCAGCTCTTTCAGACGAGGATACTGTAGCTTCCTGTTTATCATTAAGCAACAATGTTAGTCATGGAGTTAGAGTTGTGCAGTGTGCAGATGCCAGTGTGTTAACATGTATGGCTGTGTTTGAGAAGAAAGGCAGCAATCTAATACAAAATTAACAGAGAGCAGAAGTTTGGCATTTTAAATAAATGAGAGTAAAACAGCAACTGTTCTGAAATGGTTGCAATAATAACGTGAATCACACATAAAATGGCCAGCTTACACTCATAAGGTCTGCTATTATGTTCAATCCTTATTTTAATTTATCTGATGAACAAAAAACAAACTCAGTCGAGATGAATGGCCGGGATATAGCCGGCTGCACTAAGTTGAGAGATACTTGTTAAAAGGAATGAAAAGAATAATTGGATTTAAAAGGCTAAACCACGGAAAAAAGCTGCTGACTTTACGTGCACGAGCTTTGCTTTAAATACAAGTGCTGAGAGGTGAAAGAACAATTTCTCTCTTGATTTCATCTATTTAAATGCAGAATACATTGCAATTTTGAGGCGAAGGTGTCGCAGAAGTAAACGTTTTTTTTTTGGTCCCAATAATCAGAGAAACTATGAAAAGCAGCGGTCTAATCAGCGAGAAGTGTTGAGGCAGCAGGCAGGTTTCTGGCAGGCGGCTCCGACGCTTTTGAATAGTTCCTTGTACCTTTTCTTGGATCTCCTGCTTCTCCTTTGTGGCCTCTTCCAGCTGGGCCTGCAGGTCACTGATCTGGCTCAAGTCCCTGGCAGACTAGTACGCACATACACACGCACACACACATTCATGTACGGACAGCCAGACAGACATAACATCAATAGTCAGAGAATTACAGAATGTAAGTGTGTGAGAGAGAGAAAATGTATGCATCAAGGTATGGTTCTATTATCTGCATATAACATTCCTTACATTGGAAATGATTAATAACATAATACATCCATGCCAAATAATTTGTCATGTGATGTGCTGCAGAACAGATTGCATCTCCCTGATTGCAGAGCACACACTGTGTTTAGAGGGGAACATGTCCTCCAAACCTCAAAGCCGCTCAACTCAAACAAGCATAAAAGAGCACCAGTGGAAGAGATGGCAGCCAACAATGTTTTAAACTAAATACAATTAGACAAATACAAATAATTAGACGAAATACACTATTTCTTTGTCCATTTTAATGCCACTGTGCCCTTGGATATTCATCATAGTTTCCTGCAGAGGACTCGGTCTGAGCATTGAAAACCTCTGTTTCAGTATATGAAATGCTCTCAAACTGCTCACCAGCAGGTTGAGTTACCTGGGCAACTGCAGCTTTGTGTTTCTTCATCAGTTCATTCATGTCCTCCTGGTCCTCCTCCATACGTGACTGCAAGTCATTTTTTTCTCTCTGCAGACGGCTGAGCTGTTCATCCAACTGAGGCATTAAGAGATAAAGAAACACACACACTTTAGCATAGGATGACAGGATTTATTCATGAGCTATTGAATATGATAAATGGTCATTAGCTGGCTGCACCGTGGCAGTCCTGGAATCTCATCTAATGGCAATGAAACACAATCTGGACGGAGGTTCTGGCTGGAGGATGAGACCAATTGGAGATAATCAATTGGCTCATTTAGGTAGGGAAAGTGCAGCCAGTGCAGCATACTGGTGATGTCCTATTTAGAGTTCATCCTCTGCGTTCAGTGGGGAGACTCAGGCCCTCAATATGCATTCTCTAATCTGAGACATTTACAAGACCTTCCCTTGCCATAAATGCAGCAATTAACAAGCAAAGCAAAGGCGCACGGCTCTGTGCGAGTCCCCGGAGACACAAACATCCTCAGTCTGCGGGTCTGAAATGCAGACAGTACTCTCACGAGACAGCCATTAATGAGCAGATGGAGGGGAAAAAAACATTCGACAAAGCTTATTTATCCATTAGAGCAAAAATGTTGAAATCAGATATATGCCAAAGGGGCATTTATAATTTTAATATCCCACCATGGTTTTGATGATGTGCGCATATTAATTTTAGAGCCCTGCTGCACTTGGAGGAATGCACATTTGATAGGCAAAAAGACGGGCATTAATTAAAGAATGTTTGTTGTTTTTGATTAATTTGCTCATCAAAGGAAGGGTACAGAAACATGAAACAAGTTCACTGTTTTCCAATAATATGTTAATGCAAAAAATATTTTTATTTTATTATATACATTAATGGGTCTTGACACACAAAAACCTATTGTGTGAGAATCATGCAAAATTGGTTGGAAGTCAGGTCCGTTCAAGTGGATAACTAGAACACAATTAGCACAGTTTTTATGCTCATTTTATTTAGTTATTTCTTTGTTCTAATATTCGTGTATATTTATGTTTTTTGGTTGTAAAGCATAAGGGGCATCAACTTGCATTCCACTGCACGATCTTGTGTTGCAAAATGACAATAAAATCTGGATACCTTGATGCATCATATGTTGCAGCCTCAAGTTGCACAGCTGCAGTGAGAGATGTTAAAACTCACCGACATCTTATTTTTGGCCATGTCCTCCATTTGGATATGCAAGTCCTCTATTTCAATCTCCATGCCCTTTCGAGCCTTCACTGCTGCTGCGCATGTAAACTCTGACTCCTCCAGCTGTGAGAAACAGGAGGAAGGAAAGGGTGCCGTGGAGGAGGTGAGGGACAAACATTAGCGGGCCAAGTTCAAGGGTTTATCCTAGATATATGTAGAGGAATAAGAATTTATCAACCCGTGCATAATTTTTATGCTCTGAGGTCAAAAAGTATGTTTTTGTGGCTATCACAGATTCAAATCACCATCTGCTGAGGCAGAGCAAAGTGTGCAATAGAGTGCAGTACTTGATTTTTGAGCTGGGCGATCTCCCTCTTGCTGGGGGCGTTACTCTTCAGGTGGTCCAACATAATCTGTGCATCAGCCAGAAGGACTTTGGTTCTCTTCAGGTCTTTCTTTAGCCTCTTCTCTGTCTCCACATCCCTCTGGCTCACCTGCATCACAAAGCACCATTGTTACGCTAGACTTTATTTCTATTCCGATCCTCCATCTGAACCTGTAGCACCTCTCGAGACTCGAAAGCAGTTTCTTTCCAATCAAAACAAGTGGCACACGCTAAATCGCACACACTTATGTGCACTGCTCAGAGACCAGAGGCAGAGGAGTACCTGGTCCTGGGTGCTGAGCAGTCTGGACTCCAGCTCTCTCCTCTCACGCAACACTTTCTGCTTGTCTTCATACTCCTCCTCCAGCTGCACCTCCATCTGTTTTAGCTGCAGGACATATGAGTGGCACGTCAGGATACACAAACAATCAGCGGTGAACAAAGTCATGCTTAACACACCATCGACTGCCCTCACATAGCAAACACACATGAATTCTTCTGTCAGCAGATCTGCTGGCCTTAACATGGAGTTCAACATAAAATATTTTATTTATCAAAATGCATTTCTTTATATGATAAAGATACAAATGTGTTTAAATTTAATATTCCATCACTGTATGCATGGAATGTGCCGGGTGGATGCAAGATTTTTATCTTTTGCTGTGCTTATTCTTCATACATGATAATATGTGAGCAGCCGCTGCAGTGTTTTTTTATTTATATTTTCTCCCCATGAATACAGCATATTTATGTAGCACACAGGACACATTCAGAAACCCAACAACAACTTGAAATAAGAAATTCAAGGACCTAATGGGCTGGGCTGCACATCAATCTTAAAGTACAATAGACTTTAACACACCTCTGTGAATACAAATGTGTGTCTCTCCTCAGTGCTGCCTTCACCAGGCCTGACAAACTGTTAGTTCAAGATAGAGAGGCTACGTAAAGGAAAAGCGAGAATGAGTAGCGCCTACCTTCTTACTGCAGGACCGCCTGATCTCATCTACCTCTTCGTCCTTACTCTCAATCTCTTTAGAGTGGGTCTGCCGCTGCCTCTCCATCTCCATCTCAAGCCGCAGCTTAGCCTAGGTACATGATGATGACACACACATGAAATAAAGACACAAACCTGACAAGAATCTTTGGTTTTCTTCCAAAATGAGACATCTACCATCTGTTTAAAATGAGTATCTCACTTTAAGAAAAATGATTTCTTAAAAAAAAAAATCTATATGATATGAGGGTAGAAGAAGTTTGTTTTCAGTCGTTGGGTTCAGGGAAATGCAGCTCTGAAATTCTGAACAGAATGATATCAGCAGGTTTAAGCAGCAAAAATGCAAATATTTAGCCATGTGTGAAACACTGCATCTGCAGCACCCTGTACCTGCTCCAGCATCTGGATGGTTCCAGCCTGTTCATCCAGCTCCTCCTCCTGGTCTTTCACCTTGGCCTCCAGGTCGCGAAGCTGCTTCTTGACCTTGGCCAGTGAGGCTTCGTCCTTAGACTCCTGGGAGGTCAGATCCTGTAGCTCCGCCTCCAGCTGCTGCACCTTAATAGTAGCGGCGCACAATTCACTGTCTTTGTCCTGCGGGGTGGGAGAAACACAGTAAAGCACACAACTGGTCCAGCTCAGTCATGTCAAGCACAGAGAGGGAGAACAGACACGTGGTCCCTGAGAGGGGACATTAGAGTACATCAGAAGCATGTCGTCAACCGTAGCGTACCTGCAGCTGCTGGCGGAGGTTAAACATCTCCCCGGTCATTAAGTCTTTGTCTCGAGCCAGCTTCTCCCTTTGGCTTCTTTCTCTTTGTACCTCAGCCTGGGCCTGATTTTGCTCCAGGTCAAATCTGGAACACACACACAGGCACACAGCTCAGCAACTGCTGGTTGTAGGTGAGACTGTGGTTGCATAGGCTTGAATAGTTGAGTATCATAGTAAACTGTCAGTAGATAAAACTGGTAAAACAAGTTATTTATTTATTAAAGGTAAAGTAAATTGTCACATTTTTTTAAAGTGATGAAAAGTAGATGTAAATGAACATGTAAAATATTGAGCCTGCCAACTTAATATACAACGTGACTCCGAGCAGCTTTTGAGCTTAGGAGGCTAACCTGAACACACAGCTCAAAGCCAGTTCAGCACTACCTCTAGTTCAGCCTCCGCTGTAATCCACCTCCATTAGCCATCAATTTACAATTGGGTTGTAATAATGTGCAAAATGTTTTCTTCAATTGTCTAGAGCAGAAACACTTATGGTTAGTGAACTTAACAGCTAAGTGTTTCATGCTGTCAGCTCGCTGTAATTCCCTGTTTTTCTCTCTGAAGCGCAGCTGAAAATAATTTCACCCACAGAGCATCTTCAATTAGCCACAGGGGAGAGATCACATTCTGCCACAGCGATAGCTTCTCAAGTGCTTAAAGTCTGAGTCGTTTTCCCAGCTAATGCAATTCCACAGATTACAGAACATTTCAGTCCCCATTCAAATTAAAGAAAATGTTAGTGTTCTGCTGAGTGGGTCAGACTGCGTGCGCCTGGCCCTCAAAAACAAAAGGAGCTATGTGTTTTCTGTAATGTGTCTATGAAAAGAAGAAGGACAAAGACTGACAGACAGAAAAACAGGAAATGGAACTAAAACTGACTTCCTCTGTTTTTTCTCCAGGTCATGGTTGCGGCTCTGCAGACCCTCCAGGTGAAGCTTGGTGTCCTGCAGCTCTGCTGTCATTTTCTGGCACTTCTTCTTCAGCTGCTGCACAGAGCGCTGCACATCCTCATTATCTGTCTGCAGGTCAGCCAGCTGCAGCATGCAAAAACGAACACAAACACACAAACACAAACAAACAAACACGCACATTTTTGGTAACCATTAAAATGATAGTTCAAAAACTAACTGGTCAGACATGTGTGGCAACCAGACATGTTAATAAAACTTGCAAACTTTGCTTAGTGATTTATTGTTGTTAAAAAAAAATAATAATTCTTGCCCTTCTCTCAAGCTGTCTTTTGCCCTGCTGCTCCGTCTCCAGCTTGTCATCAAACTCCTGCTGGAGTTTCTTTTTGGTGAAGTCCATTTCACGAATGGCTCGGTTGTATTTTATCCGCCACTCTCCTCCTGAAGGAAAAGCATACAATTCAGAAAATGTCTGTGTGACATTTGGTTGTCTCCAGCCTTTAATGCAGGCCCAGCAGCTTACACACAGGAAAAGGCGAAAAAGATCAGAGAGGATGGATGCTGTGAATCATGAAGTGCACTGTGCTAGCTGTGATGGTTGTTACATCCAAGGGCCCAAATAATAAAATCTTTAAGGAAGGAAGATTTCATCAAATCCTGACCTTATAAGGTCAAAAGACTGGACAGGAAACTACAAAGCAGCTTTTAGCGTTTTAACTTTAATCTTGAATAAACCTGAGCTAAGAATTCAGAGCACACCACAATAGTAGTTAGAGAAGGACATGTCTAAGTGGCACTTTCCACAGTTCTTAGCCGACCCTAATTCTGGAGCTGTCAGAGGCTATCAGAACTATAACAGCGGCCAGGCAGACATTCAGGTTCCGGTTCATTTCCAAGCCTTATCATTTTAGAGGCTGTCCATTTCTCCTTCACAAAGCAACACCGCCTCCATCAGTGCTGCTCATTAGCATATATATAGCATAATGACAACTTGCAGGGCCACCGGCTCTGATCCCAACGATTATTTTCTCATTCATCTAAGAATTCTGATATGCTCTGTAATGGCTTGTCTGCTGAGGTGGGTTGAAGGGGGGATTGGAGAACAGGAAAAAAAAAAGCCTCACGGACAATATGCTCTCAGCGGGAGCTCTCTTACCCAGCAGGTGGAGACCAATCAGCAGCAGGCATTAGTTGTATGCCTGGGAGGGGAACATCTTAATCCCCTAGCGGTAAATCCCAAACTTGGAAAATATAGTTAATAGCATTACGCAAGATGTGACCAAGTCGCACTGCCATGTCTCCTGCTGGAGCAGTCGAATAAAGCCGCTAATTCCCGTAGCTACAATTAGTCGAAGAGAGATTTTTCAAACTGTGCACATAACACTAGTATGAGCGGTTCAGTAAATTATGCTTCTGACCTGAGCTGACATGCCCATTAGGCAGGCGAAGGCATGCTGCTGCCAATGTCACAAAGTACAATTAATTAGAGAATTGAAAAACAAATGTTGAAAAACACTGATGGCCCGTGCTTACAAAATGAGGAGTCACATCCTGCAAGTTTGTTCTTCCTCATATTCTGGGCTTTGAATTAAAAACATGGATGGATGGATCTCTTTGGATGGATCTTTCACTTTCTAGCTCAACTAACCAGCATCATCATCATCATCGTCCATCTCCCCATTGAGCTCTGATGTTTTCATGAGACGAGCTTCCATCACCTCCATCTCCTGGGCTTCTAACTGTTTCTTCATTGCATCAAACTTAGCCTGGAAAGCACAGAGAGAGAGAATCACCGTTTATTTTAATCTGATTGTTTAAGATAGTTAAGGTTACAGTACTTATTAATATCAGTGTGCATTAGTGCCTGTAGCTCCTTCATGTCTTTCTCCAGGCGGAGTCTCTCTGACGTTTCAGTCTCCAGTAGCTGGGACGCTGACTCACTTGTGCTCCTCTCATCAGCCAATTCTGCCAACAAGTCGGCGATCTGGACACAAACACATGCACACAGAGAGAAACACACAGGGTTTAGTGCAAAATCATAATGAAATCTTTAACTGAAATGAAAGAGTGAAACTCCTCCAGCAGTCTCAAACACCGTCCGCTCAGCATGAACTGTCACAGGCGAAGAGACCCACCCTGCTCTCCAATCGATCCGTGTTCAGTCTCAGCTCATTTCGCTCTTTCTCCACCCGCTCGAGCTTCGATTTCTGCAGCTGAATCTCCTCCTGAAGCACAGAATGTGGCCATGTAGGTGACATGTAATATTAAAGGTAAAACTGCTGTATTAAGTATTTCATAAAATATTCTACAATGGCTTAAAAATGCTGCTGCAGCAGCGGGTGGTGGTGTATTTTGGGAATCAGAGGCTGTCAAAGTGAGAGGAATGTATAAGGTCAGATGCATTAGACAGAAAGGTCTGCTCACGTCTTTGCTTCTCATCTGCTCCTCAGTGAGCTGGACCTTAATGAGGGGCTGGACAGTGGTGAAGAGCTTCCACCAAGGCCAGTCCTTCACGCCACGGTTCTTGTTGATGTTTCTTTGGATGCAACGGATTGCCAGATCCTGAATCTAAACACATACAAAAAAGCCGTCACTTAAGAGGAAAAGCTACGGAAATGAAGGTGTTTGTTGCAGTCTTTATGAACACAGAAATAAACAGAGATTGGTTTAATATTAGTGTACTTGTAAGTGTGTCAGTTAACAGATTGTCTAATAAATATAAGTGCTTCATATTCAAGACAACAGAAATAATTACAGCTTTTCTGCAGTAATATGTCCAGTATCTGCTGTTAAACACAATATCTGGAAAAAGATGGTTTGGGCGCAATATATTCTAGGAAGGCACCGCTTTACAGTGCCAGTAGGAAAATCTTAATTACTCCCTGAAATAAATGCCTTACAGAGCTCATATACTGGTACCATATCATACTCAGCACCAATGAACAATATTGAAAAAACATTTAATTCTCATTTTTGTGTTATATTGCCTGTGAATGGGCTAGCAGCTATCCCAGGACTTGCCAGCCTCCTCTGGAGAGTCTCTGCAGAGTGCGTTCCAAGGCTGGAAGCTAATTTTTGATTAATTAAATCAAACATGTTGGCAGCTAATTCCAAGTATTACACATTTTCCATGCTGCTTATGCATGAGGCTCTCGAGCAGCAGCAGATTATGGGCAAACCCAATTAGAGCAACACAATTCTCAGCATCAGGTACATTTCGCCCTGAAGGTACTCTCTATGACCAATTAGGATTTGTCACACAGTGAAAGCCTTAACGTAGAGCAAAATGCAGCAAATCTCTGACAGAGGATTTAAACAGGTCTCACTTGTCATATTTAGTCTAAAATGAATAGAAAACAAATAATAGATTATTCTACACAAGCACCGTGGATAAACATTTTGGTATTCATGTCACATTAAGAGGATGTGAGGACTGTGTGATGGGAATTAGAACTGTGAGCCAAGAATGAGACAAAAAACATGTTTCCCATCCTGTTTCTCATAATTACATATAAACAGTGTTTGTGCATAGACAATATACACATGCAGTACATTGAAGAGTGGACAGAGTGACCATGACATTACCCACTGATTTGTGGACTTGTGTTTTGAAGCCTCAAGTTTAGGAACATTGTTGCCGCCATCTTGTTTTTATGTTTACTTGTAGCCAGCAGTGTGTGTGTGTGTGTGTGTGTGTGTGTGTGTGTGTGTGTGTGTGTGTGTGTGTGTGTGTGTGTGTGTGTGTGTGTGTTTGCATTCATGCCATTTGGCTAAAAGGGGGCGTGACAGTGGGAGTGGCCTTTTGCAAAAAGGCACATAACTTCTAAATCAACTCAAGTAACATGGGCGAAGTTTGTAGAAAAACACACACACACACTTTCAGTTGTAATGGCTTGACTCCTCCCTACACTTTAGCCCCACCCTTCCATAACGCATCAGCTGTTTGTCATAGACTTCTGAATGCAGATATTGCTAACGCTCATTTGGAGCCACAGACAGGCAGCAGACGACTAGCGCCGACTGTCACTGAAAGCCACTGCGCCCTTATTGATGCATAACTTGAAACCTTGATATAATTTTAATATACTTTAAATGAGTGAGTTATATGAGACCCACCCCCAGCCAGGAATCTTATCTATTCAACCTGAACACTGAATGGAGTTAAAGAGACCAAATCAGCTTTTTGCACAGGGCTGTAAACATCTTTACTTTTGCTTTAAAATCAGGCATGCTAATATTCGCCTCTCCGAGGACTGACTTGATTTTGGAGTCAGCCTCAAGTAGCCATTTTTGGCAGCTCTGTGTTGGCTTCCTTCTGCAGCCAAAGAGGTTGCCACTTGAAGACATCTCAGTGTGGTGGTATGTGACTAACTGATGTTACTTTGATCCACTTCAACATGAACTAATACTTTGCCAGAGGATAGCAGCAATGATTACATGTATGGCCTAATCAGACACTTATTTGGTTCACGCATGATTTATACCATTATTGAGGTTGTTTCAAAAGACATTTCAATCTCAAAATATGAAAGAGCTTTAATCTTAGCTGTTACTCCACATGGTCTTAAAAATGGATTTGGTTCACACGACACAAAGCAGCTCATACCAATGCAGAGCTCGTCAGCACCTTCACAGTGGAAGGTATTCATGTGTCTTCTATTTGGAACTATGGGATTGCATGTTTGAAATGACTGAGATATCTGTAGAGTCCCCTGTCTATACAGTATGTTTAATATTCTGATCACTGTTGCAATGAAGGGAAAAAGTTCAAATGAATCTGTATAGTATTACTAAGCTAAGCTAGTTTTATGCATGCTGCTCTGCACCGATTTCAATGCAAATAACTTTTTAAAAAATCACATTTGTAGGGTACCTGAAGGACAAAAATCCCAATGCGGTTAGTGCCTGCTGAGGGAAAATAACAGACTTTTAAAATGTCAAGTTGTCCCCTTGAGGAGATGGTTGAAAGAGGAAGGAAAAAAACAAGAAAAAATGTGGGTTTATCACTTAATGTCACACGGGCTTGGCACAGCTACACAAGGGCAACATGCCAGGAAATATCAATCACAGGAACTTGTGACTTTCTGTCACATCCATATACTGTACATCAACCAGCCGGTGTCTGAGAGGCTTCACCAGAACTCTTCTGCACTGCTCCAGAGGCAAATTATCACCTACTGCTAAGACTGGATACTTCAAACAGTGTAAGAGTCAATGAAGCCCAATCAATTTTCACAAAAGGATAACAAGGTAACAGCAAGGGCGCAATTGGATGCTATTATATGATGATTATTCTTAGAATGAACAGCAACACACTCTGTAAATCTTCAATGAAGATGGAGAGAAGGAGAGATGAAAATTACTCAGTAATCCACCTTCTGCTCCGTTACTGTGGTGTCACCTAATTGAATCAGAAATAACTAAAACAGATTTAGCAGGAAAAAAATGCCCTTGAGGAGATCAATGCAAGAAGAGACTATACAGTATAGCATACATGTAACAGTAGTTATAATTCCAGTGTATTGCAGATGCTTGACAGGTGGTGAAAAAAGCAAAGGGGAGCAAACCAGACGTGGCACTGCTCCTCCCCTAATCCCTCTGATTTCTCCACAGCACACATTTTTATATCTCAGTCTGACACTTGATGGCAGATCCTGACCTAATAATGTTAAAAGCATTTAAGACTTGTCAAATCATTCCAAGCCTGGAGTTTGACAATGCAGGTTTGGACTTTTCCAACGCAGTAAAAAAAAACCTGCACCAAGCAGTGTCAGACACAGGGCTGTGTACTGTATGGTCAACACGGCTCAGCCTAAATGACTTTTTTATCCAGTTATCTTATCAGCTATCTGTCATCCTCTGATGTTATCAGAAGTTATTTTAATTATACTTTGGAAATGACTTTAAGACCTGATTCATAATTTCACGGGGAGAACTTTTTGCTCAGACAGAATCCCTTCAATGACAAAACAAGATCTAGGGGAATTATACAATAACTTTGAAAAAAAAAATGCTCATAGAATTCGCTTTCTTGCCAAGAGCTAAATGAGAAAACTGACACCACTCCAATATTTCTAAATACTGTATAAGGTTACAATAAGTAGCCAGTTAGCTTAGCCGGTTAGCTTAGCTTCACCTACAGACAGCAAACGGGGAACACAGCTGGCCTGGGTTCGTGCAGTGGTAAGAGAAACTGCCTACCACCACACATAAAGATCACTAATTAAGACTTTATAATAAGTTTGCCTGCTCCAAAGTGTAACATCCAAATTTTGTGGATTTTACAGATGGACTACTTCTCAGCCAACTGCTGTCACTTGGCAATTTTTGTTACCTGGCTAGCGGCTGGAGACAGCTTCATATTTACCTTGTATAACAGTTGGAACACTGATTATCTGCAAAATATTACTTATACCTAGCTTCAAAAATGCTGAATTATTCCTTTAAACCATGGTCCTTTAAATATATTTTAAAATTAAGGTATCTAGTGCATTTTATTGAGATGTGTATACTTGTGTGTTCTCTGCTCCGTACACTTTTTAATTGCCCTGCAGTGGATGAATTGCAGGTTTTTAAATTGAATTAATTGATTTTTGAGATAAAACTGGATATGACCATGAAAGTAATGTGCATAATCAAGTGCACAGCTTTATCTAAGCCTTTGCAATATATCATCCTTTAGCCCTGGGTTGACAGAATCAGGGTCTTGTCACATTCATAATAGCATGTTACATCTTGCCTTTGCAGTGAAAACAGAGTTTATGAGTAGTAAAATGACAAGATAAAGCAAAATAAACGGGCTTTCTTTCTGTTGTAGATGCATTTGCATGAGACAAGAGACATATGGGGGCAGAGGGAAAAAAAATTGCCTTTTTGCTAATGGATTTTGTAATTGCATGGGCGCCCAGCGTCTTTAAATGGTTTTCCTGCTGCTGATTTTCTTCAAGTTCAGGCAGATTATGAAGCACCAAGCTCTTAGTCTGCTTCACTGTGTGAATAATGACCTTTGAACTTAATAGAGAAAATAAACTGGCCTCTCTTGGTTTCCCATTTTCGACCAACATCCATTACTCAAACTCTTATGGTAAAAACACTTACAACAGAAGAGAGCAGGAAGTCCAGAAATATATATATATATATATATATA
>JAQLOL010000006.1:8464566-8517095 GCA_029783665.1 Naso thynnoides
CTATTTCTCACTGTTTTTGAGGAGAGTTATTTGTGTGTGTGTGTGTGTGTGTGTGTGTGTGTGTGTGTGTGTGTGTGTGTGTGTGTGTGTGTGCGTGTGTGTATGCAATGAGAGTGACAAAGAGAATGAGGAGGGGTGGCTGCAAAAATGAAGCGGAAAGAATGTGTTGGTAAATGTGGTTTGTGGAGTACCTGCATCTGCTGAGCCATTCTCGTCAGACGCCTGGCGGACAGAGCTGCCTCTGGGCAGGGTGCCTTTGGCCTGGTGCTTGAAGATGGAGGAGGAGAGCTCCTCCAGGGTGCAGCCCAGCAGGTAGGCTGCCTTCTGGGCCCACTCATGACGTGCAAATTGTCTCCTGCCAGCTGAGACACGTGCATAAAAACCTCCATTAGCCCTTCTGCCAGCTACCCCGGGCATGCGGCTAGCCCGGTAGCTTTGTGACAATCCTGTCTCTGACAGGGTAGGATTATGTCTCTGGTCAAGCTGACACCGACACAGCTGGTGAGAACATGCACTAAAAGCATGCTCAAAATGTTAGCGGCTTGAATACATTTAACAATAGCCAGAAAAAAAAGACACATCCACGAGCTTCAACAGCCTCTTTTTTATTTTCAAAAACATCTATCAAGTTGAAGTGATGATTGCCTCTTTTATCGTCTGGAGAATGAAAGCACAACCTATCATTAGCAGACATTAATTTATTTGAATAAAGACCTCTGTTGGAAAACATAAGTTTCTTTTTAATCTAGTGGCTGAGTGATGGAAACATGCAGATATGAGCGCAAACTTCATTTTTTAATCCACTATGAAGCGATATCTTGTAAGACTGGGATTTGAAACAGACAGTAGTGGGCTCTATCTGTTTCATCAGCACCACAGAGGCCCTGCATACTATTACTCATGATAAGGGGGATGGTTGTAAAGACATGCAAAGACGGTTAAATATTTACTTTGATAAAAATTCACCGCCACAGATATTTAATTTCCAAATGGAAAAAGGAAACTGAGTCTGCCAATATAACTAGATATAACTGAATCAAACATTAAGTGTATGACTCTTAAAGATAAAAAATGCATATGAACAGAATTTTCTCTTTAAACAAATCAAGATTCACAACATTGTAAGTCTTTTTTCCTACTACACTTGTTAGATATAAGTGCTCATTGTACAGAATAGAGAAAAGCAAGTCCATTTCATATACTCCCTTTTTAGAGATTAGTGCTGCCCTCTTGTGTCTCAACATGAAGCTGCACTGTCAGTAAACAATGAATGGTAAGCAGTTTTATATTCTTTGTATTAGTTAAAATGCAGATTAGGTCCAGAGAGCAAAAGCCTTTTTTTATTTAATTTGTCTAATCAGAGAATTTTTTTATTAAGCACTCTTTGGGGCAGAGAGACAAAATATATTTTTCATCAGTGTGTTGACTCTAGGACTTTCATCCCATCATGCATTGTTCCTTTGTCAGAACCACAGTGTTTTTAACAGGACAGCTGTCCTAAGACCAGAAGTCACCCAGTAATGAGCAGATCAGAACAAAGTTTTTTAGTGTCTGTTTTCCCAGTAGCAGATTCTGTGTGGGACGATTTTCATTAGTGAAAATGTTAAAACTGTTCCTGGATGGTGTTTTAGTGCTATAAAAGAGACTATCAGCCAGCTGGAGGGGATTACTAGAAATAATTTGGCAAGCAATTCTGAATATGTGACTGACAAGTACAGTGAGGACAGAGAGTGAACAAATATATCAAAAAACACAAGATACAGAGTTACTGCTACACTGCTCCTTGTGATTTAAATTTTTGTAATTATTCTGATATACTAATTTAGTGAACTGCATCCAAGACACAGATAAACAAGTTAATTGTTCTGCATTGCGGGCTGAAGAATCATTAGTTTGACTTTGCTTGGCACATCAGATGTGCAGAGTTCAAATAGATAATGTACAGAAAATTAAAAGCTGTTAAACTACATGTAATAAGTCTAAATTCAGTTTCTAAATAAGTCCCTAAAAAGATTTCTCTGCTATTTGTATGACTTAAGATGAGTTTTTTTGTTTGTTTGTTTGTTTCCTCAAGTGACAAAAAAAGCTTTTTCTGTGATAATTTTCCCAAGGTGTTTTATTTTCATCAGTAAAAATTCACATGCAGAGTAATAGTGCATTTCGCCCTCGTGACAGAAATGTGCAGAATGACCAAAAAATGGAGAAAAAAAAAACAAAACAACTTTTTTATCTGTTTTCACAAATGATAGAAAAAGAAACTTGATGATAGCTAAATTTGTTGGGTTGTTTTTTTGTTTGTTTGTTTATTTTTTTGACCAAGAATGTGATTTATAGTTACTTCACCAATAATAAACAAACTCAGCATTTTTAAATGGCAGCAGAAATTTAATTAACATTCAAATAAAATGCGTGTGTGTGTGTGTGTGTGTGTGTGTGTGTGTGTGTGTGTGGGCTAAAACAACAATCAATCTCTTACGTTCTGTGTCATCATGCAAATAGCTTCAAGGACAGAAACACAACCTCCTGTGTAAAAGCACTGTTGTGTTCCCATTAGTCGTCTGATGCATTCTCATGACTAGAGAGAATGTTTGTTTGTCATAGCTTAAATGCCAAAATCAGATTGATGTTTTTCTGTCCTCGAGCTGCATCGTTGACTCCGAACAATTAAACTCTGGTCGTCTGCCAGCAGAATCAGCTGCTGTAGCAAAAACAGCAACCTGTTTATTTAATATAATAATTCGGTGAGGATTAATAAGGTCAACATGTCAGAGGTTTGGATCTAATGGACAAAATGCAATCACTTCACCTGCTGTATGTGAGCATTAACATCAGCGCAGACTAAGGAGAACAGAGCCTTTGAGCTTTTGATCAGTGCAGTAGAGCAGTTTAACAACCTGTGCACTGAGCAACTTCTTTCAAAGTGCAAATGCATTATTCAGTTTTCTGGATTACAGCTGTCTTGCATCACACGGAAACTGTTACCTACAGTGAGATAACGCAGGCTTGACATTTTTAAGTTTTAAATTATTTCAGCTAACAGGGGTGAATTAGCTATTTCATCATGTACAGTGGAGAGTACAAATCAGCTGTGACGCATCTCTGTGAATGGTATGTGTTATATTATAGTAAATATTATCCATTCAAATAAGTGATGCAGCCATAGAATGAAAAAACATCTGATGAGCAATCTTACCCTTAGTAGCTCCTGCAGCCCCGAGATGGTAGATGGCCCAGAGGACAAGCCAGAAGGCCCTCTGNNNGTCACTGCTGATCCCCAGAACCTTCATGGCTGCTTGCAGCTTGGAGAACTGCTGGGAGGCCCGCTGCTTATCCTCAGCCTGGCAGTAACACATACGCACAAGAAATTCCTTTTTGAACTACTGAAGATAAAAACTTCTTTTATTATCAGCCAAAAAAACTGATTATATGTGCAGAATTTCAGCAGAGTTGTGGAGAAATATCACTGATTACTCTGCAAGTTGAGAAGATTGCGCCATTTTTTTTAAACACGCCCTCCGACCCATTTTCCTTTTCTATGTGAAAATGCAAATTTATTATTATTTTTCTATTGTAGGCTGCATCATATTGTGCAAAAGACTGCTGATCAACTACATGTCTATTAACAGATTTTGATAAAGGCCAAACAATTACTCTATTTTCCTTTAAATGATTACAACAGACGCTCTCTATATGTAATCAGCATGTCTTTGTATTCCATCATGACAAATCAAGTTACCGTGTGACATTAGGTGAGTGGCATTATGCACAGCACTCATAAAGTTATAAACTACGACTAGGTTTCTTAATTGGCTTATATATTTAACAAGATTATAAATGGAATCATAATAATTTGAGTGTTATTTTTGCTTTATAATAGGTAATTTATTTTTCCATCTCTGCTTGTTCAAAAACAGATCTCTAATTAATAAGTAATACTTACTTTAGTCTGAGGCACAATTCTGAATGCATTGTTTTCAGCCAAGTGGTTTAGGTGCAGCTCGGTCCTGATGAAGTGAAGAGAACAAAGAAGACATCAGCATCTCTCATGTCTACTAATGCTTTTATAATTACAGCTGGGGTGGCAGTGATACATCATGGCAACATATCAGTTCAGTGCAGAACTGTGGTGCATTGTGCATTTAGCTGGCATTAAAGAAGTAATCCTGACCTGAGCGAGCTGTCGACTCCGGCCATCAGGTAGTAAAAGACATTAAAAGTGGTCTCTCCCTCTGGCCTTCTTGTCACCCTCATCTTCTCCAGCAGCATGGTCTGCAGGGCCATGGCAGAACAGAACATTAGCAGGACAGACAATAACATTTGTCACAGGCAGTGCAAGTAAGCATACTAACAGAACCTGCTGGAGTTTCAGTAAAAATCTGAACTAGTTTATGGCACACTGTCTGAAGTCATAGCAGATATGAATGAGTAAGAGACCCAAAGTTGAGCACTAGTGACTTGCATAATAAAAAAAAATGCCAAAACAAATAAATAAATGTGTTCATTTGTACCTGGATAGAGGCTGAGGTCACCAGGCCTGCCTGGTCAAAGTCCAAGGAAACAATATGGGAGAAGCGACTCGCATTCCCATTCATACAGGTGGAGGCGTTTCCAAAAGCCTCCAAAACTGTGTAGACCGCCTGCCATTTCTCTGCTACACACAACAATGAAAAGACTTTTTTTTTTTTTTTTTTTGGGGGGGGGGGGGGACACAAGAGTTCATTAACAACAATTATGCTATGCTATGTTGCTATATTTGAATAATCATGGATCTTTTTCAACATACAGGAGAAGGTCTTGTTAGTGCTTCCAGCTACGTTGAGCAGGTACTGAATGATGTGTTGACAGTTGGTGGTCTTGCCGCTACCACTCTTGCCCAGCAATACTATGGACTGATCCTGGCGAGTGGTCAGGAGGTTCCTGTAGGCAGCCTGGGCCATGCTGTAAATGTGAGGGGCAGTGTCCTCCCTCCTGCAGCCCTTAAACATTTGCATCACCTGCAAAGACGCAAAGAGGGAGGGGAGGAAAGAGGACAAAGTCTTATAGAAGACATTATGCATGTCAGTCAGCATCATCATATTGACTTTCACAGTCTGCTGTTTCATAAGAGAGGTGTTATTACATGCAGCCGCAGCAGCTTTACCTTTTCAGAGTACATTGAGGGGGCACTAATGGGGTTAATGACCACCATGTTTGGCCCAGCGTGGGTGTGCACCAGGTTACCACCGTAGCGCTGCCTCAGGGAGTGCATCACGCTTGACTCATTCAAATACTGCAGAGAGGCCAGGTCCTCCACGCGGTCGAACATCGGAGAGTTCGCCTAGTGTTCAAAGTCAGATGCGGTCATGTATTCACCCAGTGTCATCCTCAATTGATCTGGTTCAGAGTTGATTTGATGATTAAGTACCTTCTCTACATCATCTTCATCCACGTCCAATAAAGATCCATCACTCTCCAGGCGGATTTTCACCTTCCCCTCTGGCAAACTGCCCGCCTCTGTCTTCAGGAGCGTTGCTGTGGAGTTAATTTATCATGACATATGATCTCGACCTGAGCGCAAATGTTTCTTCTTATCTTACATGTCTGATAATGTGTTGTATCGCTTTTAATAATGTCTGAGCTTCATTAAAACTAAACAAGCACTGAAAACATGTTGAATCTAATTGCAGACAGCCAGGGGTAAAGAGGAGGGGTCTAGTCAGGTGCCCTCTTTTTAACTTTAAAATATCAAAAGCATTTTCAGCTTCAAAAGCACGCTTCTTTAGTTCAATTTTCAAGTCTTTCGGAAATTCCAGCACAGACAGAAGAAGCTAAACCACTAAGAAATAGCTCTAATATACAAATATACACACATGATACATAGATACAGACATTTATATACTTTAGTTTTTTTACTAACCCAAGGAAAATCCATCCTTGTGGACAAGCCATACTTTTTCAGTGTTATACCAGGCTTTCTCTGCCGTTATCTGCTCCTCAGTCTTTCCCTGTTAGGACAGATAAATAATCATAATTAGAACATTTTGGAGAATCAATAATAGGGCCAACCAATATGGCATTTTTGGGGCCATTGCCAATATTTTCATAGGAGAGTGAGACAAATCTGGTAACACTTTACTTAAAGCATCCATCTATAATAAATTATTAACATACTTATAATGCATTATAATGTACCTATAGTGCTGTATGATCATAGTTATAAGCCAGGTTAGAGTTAACCCTCACCCTAACCATAACCACCTGTAAACGTGTGTTTATAATATGTTACAATATGTTATATATGTTAATAATGTGTTGCATTATAGATACAGGCTTCAAAGAAAGTGTTACCAAACATCCAAAATATCAGACATATTGGCCATATTATATATATAATATCAGCTGAATGTGGTTATGAAATACTTGTGGCAAAGATTTGTACTGGAGGCAGGATATCTTACATTTCAACAAACTTTACCTCAAACATCAGTGCACTGAACAATAAACGCTTCACTTATCAGTTATTAAGTAAGAGATCACCACCTGCTGGATAATTTACGTAATTACGTCATTTTAAATCACTGGTCCAACCATTTTTCCGGCCTTAAAAAATAGTTTTTTTCATATAAAAGAAAATACATGCCAGGTCAACATATTGATCAGGCCCTAGTCAATAACTTACCATTACAAAATAAAGAAGTAATGTTAAAATAACAAACCAGACAACTACATAATAGGCTTAAACAAGGATCCTAGGAATGACACCTTCACAAGCACACATTAAAATGCACTTTGCAATCACATGAGACATTCAAGGGAACCGAGTTAATCAGGCAGAGAGCTTTTGTATTGTGTGAGTTGGTCATCCAGCTTTACTGCATGTCCATTACACATCAGCCCTCCACATATAAACCACAGCTCTGATGATTCCTCTTTAACAGCACCTTCAGAGCTCACAGAGTATGCACTGAACTTATCTTGAGTGCATTTATTGTGTTCACTAAAAAGACATCACAGACAGAAGGTTAGAGGGGTAGTTTAATCACAACCAAGGACATCACACAGACAGAAATACACAGGTCAAGAGGAATTGCATTGCACGGAGAAAAACACAAATAACTAAACACTATAAACAGCCACATGAAGAAAAAGTGTCTGGAGATAGTCATGCATGAAAAAACTCTAAATAATTCTCAGACATACAATCAAGCTAACATAAGAAATAACAGGGAAGCGCCAAGACTGCAATTTGTGTCTTTCCAGAGGATGGGATTGTTTCACATACTACTGAACTCCACGTGCCTCTACCAGCTGACCACACACGAAAAACCACAAAACACACATCACTCTGAAACACAGCATGATGCAACCAGAAATACAATCAGCTGAAGGCAGCATGCTCAGACCTTGGCTGCAGCTGAGTGTGCTGCCTGAAGGATGGCCACAGGGTCCTCAACAGGCTTCGGCTGCAGAGGGGAGGGAGCAGAAGTCAACTGAGAAGTCAGTGTTTTAAGTGATAAATTCAAAATCTAAACAATACACTCAACCGCTATTTCCAAGCCGCACGATTGAAAACAATCCAAAATATGACATGGTGAAAAACCTTCATAGAAGATCACAGATTATTACGGGAAAAACACACAATACAAAACAGCAGAGATTAAAAAATTTAACAATAAGTCAAGCAACAGTTGCAGGATGTGTAGTAAATCACTCAAGTAATTCACCGTAAAAATGACAACATTAATGCATTAATGCGCAGGGATTCGAAGGTGCACTGAAGTGCAGCATGTTGGTCTGTGGGGAAATTCATGTTCTGCTATATTAATATCTGCAGCTGACAAGATCAGTTGTGCATAATAAGGTGTAAATGCAGGGCAACATGCAGCTAATTACAAAACAATCTTCTAGTCAATGCTACTGAACTTAGCTATAGAGATATAATGTAATACGTTAAGCAAACATACGGTACACTATCAATGCAAGCTTATTTAGGGATTCCTGGAGTTTTAAAAGTTACAAACACTCATTTGAAAAAAATTTTGCAAAGCGCAAGTTAATTAAAAGGTTAGCTATTATTCTTTCACGTCTTTTCTGACCTATGAATGCTGTTACAATGTCAAATAGTCGTGTTAAATGATACTTAAGTGTCATGTAATGAGGAACGGGCATTTGGCAGTAAGCCCTGCAGGGTGTTTCGGTTGGCTCTGCACACTATGTTTGAAGAGGCGTCATTAACTCTGTTGTTACACTGACATCAGTGCTTGCTGAGCTTCCCTATATGGGCATGCCAGCTCAGTGCACACAGTTCTGTGCCCACCCCCGTCCTCAGTCTGCTCAGACACAGCTGTGCTCGGCTTTCTGCTTCACGGATTACGGCACTTTGTTCGAGATGGCGCCAATAAAGTGTTTTTTTCAGGTGAATGAAGAGAAGTTAACTTTGTTTAGCTTTCCTAAAGAAGCAAGCAAAAGACAGAAGTTGATAGTGTTCCTGTTTCTTGTGGATTTATTTAGGATACCTCCTCAACATGAGCACATGAGCCGGATTAACAGCTAAACTGCTGCTAAAGGACCGCTGTTCCCACGATACTTAGTCGTGTCAAAGAGTCAGAGGCGCAAGCTGTAAGAAACATTTTCTCAGTGTTCTAGCCGTATTTATTTTGTGTCAACGATGGGGCTGTGAGTCAAGCTGAGTGCAGAGGCACGCATGGAGGAGGAAAAGGTGGAGGAGTATGATTACACAGACGATTTTGAGAGAATGCAGAAAATAGAAGGAAGACAGGGGGCACACGCACAGTTTTCTGAAGATCTACAGACTTTACCGTTCAGTCAGTTGTGTCTAGCTGCTCCAAAGGAGTCCAAATCAAAATCAAAGACCCAAAAATGAGTATAACGTGTCCTCTTTAAGAAACTGTTAACTGCTGCATAATAACTACAGCATAACACAAGTATCAAAACGAAAGCAAAAAGACCAATACATAGCTGCACGTGGTGTTACTGTAAACTAAGTGTATTATTTGTAAAATCAAGCTGGTATGAATAGCTAGCTGCTGTGAATGAAAGTTAGACAAAGACAAGCAGGCACAGATGCCAGAGATGGGTTAGTAGAGGGAAATACACTGAGACCCCAGCACTCACAGGCGAGGCAGTGCGGCGAGCAGGCTGTACCTGAGAGGATTTGTTGCCTCTGGCACGCTGGCCATGCAAAGAGCACAGAGGACAGCAACAAGTCAGGATCCAATGATCCACAGAGAAGCCAAAGTAGAGACATGGGACACAATTTAAAACAACAAGAGATCAGAGGGAGGAGAAGAAATAACAAGAAATCCCTTTTAACACTCTAGACTTTGAGAGACGAACTGCCATGTAATCAAGCACTGCCAAAATAATTGCAATGGGCCAAGTACATCGTCATACAGTACAAAGGTGCTCCTCTGGACCTGATAAGAAAGCAATTAAACTACAGAGTGAAGTGCAAGGGAGTAAGAATGAGGAAACACAGAACTAAAGCTGTTACATTGTCAGCTCAAAGGGTACAAGGACTCACACTGTTCTTATTGTGAAACAAGAGTGTTACCAATCAATCACAACACATAATTCAAGACAGCATTTATAAACCAGAACAAGAGATGAATATCAGTTTTATCAAAGCATCCACTCAATGGTGTTGCCCCAGTCAAACAAACATCTAGAGAACAAAACTCAGGTTTCCACAAGTTCAGCTCATACTGCTAAAAAAACTTCTATTCTCTCCTGAATTAACTCTAAAGTAATCAGAGAAAACATCTTGTGTTTTCAAAGTTTCTGATTTCACAAAGTGGCCAACACTGTAATTGGAGCCCTATTTGGTAATTTTTGGACACATATCCCTCAATCTGGGGAAGCAAGCAGTTGACTCAGGCTGTGTCACAGGCTAAGCCTCTGTAAAGCATGGCAGGTGCAAACCAAACAAACACTGGAAGAGAGAAGTTACATCTTTGCCATCAACGGTGAAGATCCTCCTCACACGCCTGTAATCCTCCTCAGTGGGAATCAGCTCTGGGACCTACGGTCGGATAGCAGAACCAGCAAACGCATGGGTAGCCAGAGAGTAAAATCAATGATCCAGAGGTAATTGCTAGAATCGTCCACTTTAAACAAACTGAAAACTGAGTGGGCACAAACAAGCATTCCATGAAAAAAAAAAAAAGAAAGAAATTTCAAGTGCTTTTAAATGTGAGAAACACACACAGTTACGTGAACCTTTGCTGCCAGACGAACACACACCTGTTTATTCGGTGTAGACTGAGCCTGGGGCAGTGCAGCAGGGGACGGCTTATCATTGGGGTCCACAGTGGGACAAGATGTCTCCTTTACCTTTACACAGTGTATGCAAATATACACAGAGACACATTTGGACAGACCAACATGCACACACAGAGATGGAAATGGAAAGATGGCAATGAGGATGAAATTTACAGATGAATTCACACACTGAACATCACAACCAACTTCAAAGGCAGTTTGTTCCTACTAATTTAATTTTGCAATTAATTCAAGCAGGAAATGAGTTAGGAAAGATCACTATTAAGGATCTGGGACCATTAAGCACTGCAGCAAACAAATAGGTTCAAGCCTTTTGTTTGTATGTGGTTACTCGAGCAACAATCTACTGCAACGATGAAATTATTTAGCATCGTCTCAGCTGAATTCCCATCCACGGAATCTGGGAGTAGCACCTGAATTAAGTCATCAAGTTCATAACTTTGCTCTGTAATTTAATGCAGCTGTGGCAGGAGGATCAATAATTCAATTTTCATGACACATCTGCTGCTGCTACTTGCATCTACAGTATGTTATATTTCCATTCGAGGTTGTGCTAAAAACTTTTTTAATCATGAAACAACCATTGCTTCTGATTGTTTTTCTATAACCTAAGTAGGACCATTAAAATGCCAATTTTATTCTCTATTTTACCTTTTATTTTAATACTAAAAGACAGAATTTATCAAATGTCATCTAATGTCTGTCATTGTCAACAACAGAAACAGTCATGTTCATGTGTAGCTTCAGAGAGCATAGAAAAGTAAATTGCCTCAAGGATTGTTTACACACGCATAAATGTGCATTTAAGCTAACATTTTAAATCTACCCTTAAAGGACCATACCAGTGTTACTGCATGTCGTTTGTCAACACCAGCCACATAAGTTACATAAACCCCAAGCATTTTCCAAAATAGCTTTATCCATGAGATACTGTGAAGACTGTGTCTATATAAACACTAAAGGAAGTACCTGAAAATGTGTAACTTTAGTTAATAAGAACTTCTGTGTCAAAATCCTTCTGCACACCAATATTCAAGCTAGGAAGGCAGCACTTGTAAGGAACTATTTTTCCAATGCATAATAACTTTCAATTCCCAGCTTCCCTCTCTCTCTCGCTCAGCCATTTTTGACCAAACAAACACAGACATTCTCTTTAGAAGGGTGAATTACCTATACCTAGCAACTTTCACATGTTCTATAGTGTTTCTATACCCTGTTTCAACACGAATGGCAGTAAATGGGGTTCAAAAATACAGTCTGAGCTCTACTAAAGTATACACTATTGAATTTTAACAACCTAGAAGATAGGGGCGATCTCTGCTAATGGTCTCTCATAACGGTAGTAAAAACAGACTGGTATAGTCCTCTATTGCGGTAAACCTAAATCTCTCCCTTGAAGGATTAAAAACACAATTTCCCTCAGCAAAATCAGCAGGTGCATATCTCCAAAATCAAATCTTTGCTCCACAGCCAAATGCCCAACTGGTCTCCAATTTTCATGGACATCTGTTGATAGAATTTTCAGATTGCCTGCTGACAGACAAAATGCCAGAGACACTAAACAACAGGACAAAACCTTAACCTTGTTCCAGCTACAAATTGGAACTGGGGCTGTGACATTACAAGGTTGAAAGTGGACAATAACAACTTAGCATTCCTTTCATAAGTTCGATAAAATTTTGGCCAGAACTGAATGTAATTACCCAGGTTCCAGCTCCAAGCTGCACATACTCACGACCAACAGGGATCTTTTTTTGTCTGGTCAACTGTTTTTGAAAAGACAATTGCTCCTTATTATTTTACTCTATGCGAAAATCATTTGAATTCATGTCGTGTTTCTTTAAAAAGCATAACAAAAAGACCCTTAGAACCTCGGCCTTGTTGGTCTACAGCGGACAGAGCACAACTTCAATGCTCTCCCTGCAGAAAGTGACAGTAATGAGTCACAGCTCAGTGCTCAGGCAACTCCAGCTGACCAGAATGCCAGAGTGCAGGCAATGAGTACAGCCTTATGCCCACTGATGAAGTCTGATCATGAGCTGGTACAGACACCCTGCTTCCTTTCACTTATTCAAGGTGGCTTCATTAAATCGAGGCTGGGTTTGTCACAAATTAGAGCTGAACTTGTACTCCTGGAGAAAGTGTAAAAAGAGCCTTGTTGTAGCCATAGTAATTCCAGTTATAAGGCAAAATCGTGATGATCCTGCTAAAGTTGAAGACATCTGTCAGGGTAAACATTATGAGTTTATATGTATGTGAGCAATAATGTCTGTTATTATCACACAGCATGCTCCACCATATGGTTAAGTAGTACACATGCAGTTTTTTCACTCAGTACCTCCGGTTTCTTCACAGGAAGCTGACGAGGCTTGGGGATGAACCCGCAAGGAGGAGCCAAGGGGTCTGTCTTTATGACAGGGATGAATCCTGGCGGTCTTACCAAGGGATTTTGTTTTGGGGGCACAGGACTAGGTTTTCTGGCAGGGATGAAACCAGGTGGGGGAGTCAACAGATTCTGCTTGGGTGCAGGGATGAAACCAGCAGGCGGGGCCAGAGGATCAGGTTTAGGAGCGGGTAGGAATCCAGCTGGAGGGCTGAGGGGGTTCGACTTCACTGGTGCAGGGTTCGATACTGTAGTATTGGGCACGGGTGTGGATGCGGTCTCCTCTGTTTTCTCTACAGGAGATTTCTCCTTCTCTTCCTCTACCTTTCCTTCCTCCTCGTCCTGCTTTGCCTCCTCTTTCATGTCCTCTTTGCGATCCTGAGTTCGAGTGCGTGGCCGGTGCTCCTTGGTTCTACTTCTGCCCATCAAGCTGGTCAGACCCATTGAGATATCATCCTTGTCCTCCATGGCAGCTTTATTGGTTTTGAGCACAGAGTCTGCAGCAGGGGAAACTTTAGCCACCTCAGAAACAGAAACAGCAGGCTGGTTCTGCTGTTCTGTCCAAGAAGGAACGACTCGTCTAACAACTCTTCGCACAACCCTCACCACTTTTTTACCACCAGGATTCCGTTCGTCAAGAGGGTCTGGATCACCCATGTCAGTGTTACTATTGGCTATTTCAGGTGTTGGTGCCTTAGACTGTTGACCATTTCCAGCGACCAGTCCGGGTTTAGTGTCTGTCTGAGGTTGACTACTATTCTCATCAGACTGGATATAAACAGAGCAAGGCAAACAGGACGCAGATTATTCCCTTGACTAACAAAATACACTGTCAAAGATTTCAACAGCAGGTTCTGGGCTCAAAACTTTTTATATAGGATTATTTAACAATGGAGATGCATCAGAAGGAACATTTCATTTGTGTATCTTACAACCCGTCACTCAAGCTAGTGTATGCAATCAGGCCATTTGATTCAATATTTTCATTCATGCTCAAGAGTAAAGAAAGCAAATGGTTAGAAAATATTGATGTTTCAATAAACATCACCTCAAGCCCTATCAGCATACAGTTTTTAGAGCTATGTTTGTTATCACAGTTGAAAATTTGACATATTTCTGGCTAACTTCACAGGACTGTGATAAAGTACATTGATTTTAGCTTGAAGGTTTTTGTGATCATGATTAGTAGGCAATATTATTCTCTTATTTTTCACCACAGCACACAAAACGGTTGACAGTGTCAGTTTCCAAAAGCATGCGGGTGAAAAAACACTTACAACTGGCTTGTTGTCTTTGGCCTACACAGGAAGAAGCGACACAAACAAAATCAAACCACACATTCAGACCAAATTTTTTTTCTATCAACATAAATTAACATTTTAGAATTTCCACAGACAACAGCATGCAGATATGAAATGACAGGAGAATGAAAGAAAAAAACACAGAAAAGCAAGACTTCCCTTTTGCTCCCAGAATGAAAAGCGTGATCTGTACGCCATGGTGATAGGCCACAAGTCATGGAACAAGCTGGACGACGTGGAGAACAAATGTATGGAATGATGCAAATAAAAAAAGACAGTGTTGGAGAAAGGAAGGGATGCTGTGTGCAGTGATGAAGAAAGGGAATTTAGGGGAGGGTGGTGGGATACTGGGAACTTGTTTTCTGCACACAACAGGTCAGACACCAATGGGGCAGTGGGACCATGCAGCACTGAAGACAGAACACATGAACAACATAATGAAATGGTTTGCTTTCTTCACACTACAAGAAACAACTGGAACAACATGAACATGAGGAGCTGACAGGACCGACACATTGCAAAACGGACTAACCGTCTCACTCTCACTCAATGAATGGCTATAACTATATATAAAGAATTTACACTTAACCTCAGTCTGAACACTCAAATGATTACATACAATGCTGGTCGTTTGTTTGGTATGTAGTGAAGACGCAAAATCAATCAGAAAATGTACGACTTCCACACAGCAGAAGTAAGTGTTGCCAACAGCAGAAAACAGTAAATGCAGCAAAATTAATGGCTGACTGACAAAGAAATCAAACATACTTGCAATTTTCACACTTAAAGATCACAGCAAACAAACATGCAACTTGTTCACTTTTTTGGAGTCTATCACAACTTTTCATAAGTGGTTTAAACTAAAACTTTGCCAACTCATTGAGGAGACACAGTTGTTTCACCAACACTGGCCCTGCTTTCATCAGAGTCCACTCCTATAAATAGTTTCAGCAGGAAAGGAGGCCAGTCTGCGACGCCATCAGATCCCACATGAAGCTGCTGAGCGGAGGCATGTACACCCTGAGCAGATCACACCGCTCACCACACACACACAGCCCACCAGAGACCCGAGACCATTACCTTCTCCACAGGACTGGTTAACCTTCTTCGTTTGTTACTGGAGCAGTGCAGTCAGGGCCAAGCAGGATAAGACCTGGGTCTGTGAGGAGCATACACTCACTAGTCCGGAGTGAGTGTGGGGGCAACCTCGAGGGCGGGGTCACAGTGAGCACAGCATGCATGCTGTGGTCTGGGGAGTGCAGGGGGGTAATGTGAGAGGAACTGGGCAGGGAGAACGAAGAGGGACAGCTGCTAAGATACAGAGGGGCTATAAATAGAAACTGCAGAGCCACATCAATTAACAGAGCCACTCTTAGCTGTCACTCTCTTCTCCTGCTGACAGGAAATCAGTGAGGTAGTCTCTGTGATAAGATGATGACATACAAACTTTTATATAACCTTTCCATTTGAGGGGAACACAAAAACTACAATGAAGCATTCAACATATTAAGAAATTCATGGAAACCAGTCTCCAGACTTGGAATGGAAATTGATTCTTTATTTGCTTTCATCTTTGTCAATGCCTTCATCAATTCCTGATCATTCTTCTGTGTGAATAATGTAGGCCTACACAGGTTCTCAGTATCAACATTACAACTGTTTTAATATCGCCACTGTTTATCAATGAGATTGCTGTAGACAGTCTGCAGGCTGCACTGCCCTTGCAGCTGAGTTCTGTCTTGCCTGGGCATTGATAAGAAAAACTGATAAGCTTGGAGGCATACAATACAGATACCGATTCCAATTTGGTTCTCAACTAGAACCGGTTCTGGATTGCAATCCCTACTCAAGACAGACTCCAAAGTGAGGAAAAGCTTATTTAATCTTTCAATTCTTATTTGCGATGGCAAGCTGAAAAAGATGTACCACCAATGTGAAGAATACTGTTATTTGAATATTAATCAAGAAACCTGTACATTCACTGTAAGGCCAGCCTTTACTAGGAAAATCTTTCTCTCTTTCCAGCTACAGTGATGCACCCGTCAAGATAAATAAACATGCAAACACACGCAAAGAACCAAAGTATAGACCTATTATCTAAAGCCACATCATGTCTTTAATGTGAATGACCTGTTCCTCACCACAAGAGGGAGCTATAAACTAATGTATGATTTCTCTATTAAACAAAAGGTTCTGCTTGGGCACATTACTGACCTAAATTCAAGATCCTGTGTGTTCAGTAACAAACCTTAATAAGAATGTTGCACCAAGCAGCAGTTGCAGGACCAAAGCCCAGAGATTTTGAAATCAGAAACAGACAAATCAGATAAGATTTTTAACAATCAAAAACAAATGTTTCACAACATGGCCTGAGGTGGCAGCTTTGTCAACACTGCACTGCTGTAAAACCAGTTGGGTAGAAACACATGTTGTGCTGCCTGGCTGCAGGCATTCAGCTCATTGGTGCCATGGAGTGCAGCCACACAGCAAAAGGCACAGAACTGCAGCAACAGGCATGACTAGGCAGGGGCTGAGCTAATCCAATCATTGTATGCTCTTTTCCTCTTCATAAACTCATTAACAGTTTCATTAATTGTATAAGCAGTGCTTATGTACAAAACTTTTTGTTTCCTGTTTTAGATTGTAATGTACAAAAGAAAAAAAGAAGCCTCCAAAAAATCGGTAAGGCATTTCTTTCTCATGGTGAAATCTGAAGTTCACAGTATTAGCACTCACCAAGACCTCGCCAAACACACAGCCTAGCTGCTTGATCTAGCACAGTTTGCTAATCCCAAGAGTCAGTTACTGGGACACAGCATCGTGTCAGCTGTTTGTCTACACATGGCGAGTGCAGACCAAAGATTAAGGACTATACACCATAAATACTGCTGATTCTGCCCCACTTAAATCCTTCATTACTAAGAACCCTGATCAAATTATGGAATTTGTTAAGTGGAGTTAAATGCCACATTTTTCTAACATTGAATATAACATACATGATATATACAAGTAATGCAACACAGATTTTTGGCTTGTCCACAACTGTATCTGCTAATTCTTCATTAACTAAAGCCTTATTAATCTTTGTTGTAGTCCCCGATTTAAAAGGCAAAGCTACTGAAAAGACACACACAGAAAGGATCTAAAAATCTGAGGACAAAATCACTAAAAATCCAAGTATAACATTTCATAATGGATGGTGATCATTAAAAGCTGTCTTTCCAAGAAGAGACACCTAACCAGGGTCCACGCTTTTGGGACTAGTGTATGAGCTGAAATGAATCATGGGACATCACGCTCGGCAGTCCTCTGACAAGTCCAGGATGTGACCCAGATTTTACTCAGTAATAGCAAATAGGGCTGAAAATCAGAACTTCTTTTGGAAAGTGGGCCACAAGGACATGATTTAAGAACGGAGAATTTTAATTCAGGTGGGATCTCACCTGTAGTTGCTGTTTGGGGGGGGTGGGGCAAACAGCACACACACAGGCACCAGGAATGATGCAGGGTGCTTGAAAGAAAAAAGCCCACAACCATCTGACTTTCAGACACTAATCACATACATCCATAATCTCAAATAATCAGAAAAGTAAGCATAGACTATAGCTGCTAGTAGTGACACTAAGAAAGACGTCATAAAACAAATAATGATACTCTATTAAAGTAGTTCTTGATTACAGCTGACAAGAGGGTGTGTCTGACAAGCGTCTGTTTCCCACTAACTGACACCCAAGAATGTCAAGAATGTCAAACAGCAGCCAGGAGAGTCACAGTTACTCATTACAAGAGATGTCAACATCTAAAGCTGGTTTCACAGTATGTATCGGGCAAAAAATATTGACATTTGAAATATTAAACATGTGCATAGAATTGAGCAAAAGGAAAAATGACTTTTTACATATCGCCTGATCGTGAACCAAACAGCTTAAACCTTTGAAGCCCCACCTTTCTAATCCACGTCTGTGCTAATGCTGTCAGTAGCAGCAGCACCCCACTAGAAAGGGGATGGCATGATCTAAATGGGCAGCTTGGGGAGGAGATTACACCATTTGCTTATTTCCCACTGATACAACTGTGTCTGGACTGTAGGAGGACAGGAAATGCATGGGATGAGCCATACGTGATGCAGGGACATTAGATGAACATTTGGCAGCATCGGGTCAACCACGGGCCACACTGGCACTCAGTTTAATAAACATAAACAGGCAAAATTAGCTCCTGAAAGGAAAGATCTGGGATATTATTGAAATGTCACCTGGATCTGCTTGTTCCTGCTTGTTGTTTTGCTACCATATTTTTAAAAAAGGTGCTTATTATTCAATATGGAAATAAAAACTAGAACACAATAGTCAAGTCAGCTCTGCCAAAATATAGGTGTATAATAATAACACAATTGCATGTGGTGTTCTGATAGACACTAGCCAATTTCTGCAACTGCTGATGTTGAGAGTCTTCTACAAAAACTGGCATCTCATCTTGGTTTCATAATGCCTCTGACCAATTGATTTCCCTCTGGAAAACTAAAAAAATGTCTGTCAAGATTCATTTTATTTTAGCTTTTTTTTATTATTCCTCTGCAGTGTCATCTCAGCAATAACATTTCTACTGGCCTGAGGTAAAAGCCCTGTTTGAATAACAAAAAGTTCACAGTGAATCAGAAAAGACACTTAAAGCTTTGGGAATATAACAGAGCTGTTCTGGCCTCATGAAGTGTGGACAGTGGCTGCCACCCAATGGACAAAAGGTTCATGTGTTCAGCTTTGCGTTCTTGGCCTAGCTATGTAACAAATTCATTTAGGCCCAAAATAAATGCAATGGACACATTTAAAGTTTCATTCTTTCTCTGTAGAAGGGATTGGCTGTACTACTGACACTCTGAATGGCAAATAAGCAAATGTTCGAAAGTATAACCATGTAGTGCCAGAGACAATTACAAGTGGTGAGGAGAATCCAGCCACACAGACTTGAGTGTAATTGGTGAGTGGTGTATCGCATGCAGCCTAATGAAAACCATCTGATGGCACTGTAATAAGAAACCATATAATCATGGTACGGCAGAAAGAGGCAGCAGACAACAGATGGAGGGAGAGCAGGTGTTTAACTGATACCAAACCTACACAGTTAGGTTTTTTTGTGAATAACAGCTTCCTTATCACTTTATTCACGCTGCATTACTGCAATTACACACATCATCACCGGTTGCCTGGTAACCTTATGGAGATGACAAGCTCCAGGAAGTCACTGCACCCCACCAAGAAATAGCCCAGCTAAATAATCTCTGCAAAACCACCACTACTTATAGATACAAAAACACTGATAGAGATAGTGTTCATCTGAGAGTTTGCAGAGGTCCTTTGGGCGGAGCTAGAATAGCTGTTTTTCCTGTTACCATTGTTTATGCTAAGCTAAGCCAATGGTCACGTGGCTGTAGCTTCATTTTTAGCGGACAGACATGAGAGCAGTATTGAGCTTCCCATCTAACATTATGTTAGACAATACACATACAATTTAAATATATTCACATTTATGCATCACATGTGGTTCTAACTGTGTTGCAGAGCTCTAGATCCAGAATCCAGATCTTTTTATAACCGCCTATAAATAGTGCTGTTGGTTCTAGGTCACACTCACATGCACATTTTCTGCTTTTCAGAAAGGCCTGTCTTATGACGATCCGATGAACGGAGGACAAAGAGGAGTGAATGAAAACATTCATTCCCACAGTCAAAATTGTTGTTACAGTAGTGACAGTATTGGATGGAGGAACAGAACTGTGACACACAAGCAGCTGTTTTACATTGCACTGACACCGATTGCAATTTTAACTTAATATGAAATCATTAATGCACCTCTCCCTTACTCATAACTTAACTTTCCCTTTTCTCTATGGGTGCATGGTGTCATCAGAAGCATGAATGTGATTTATTGTTTTAACAAACCACATAAGACTTATATGGTTCTCAAAAAAAAAGAGTCTCGATGTCTCAAGTTTCTAAACAACTTTTACATCTCAATGCCAAAACTTCAACTCAGGTACTCAGGTAGGGATTTAGGACTGAACTTTCACCCCAAGCTTAGCAAAAAATGACCTACTTCTCAATGTACTGTATTACATAAATACTTAATATATTAGTTATTAATCAGTCAGTGAATTGTAGTTTCATCGCTCTTGTACAGTAATTCTGAAAAACTGTGTATTTGAAAATTGGCTCAGTGCAGTGCTGTCAACAAAATTATTTTAGAGAAGTTAATTGGTCTCAATGGTCTAAACATTATTAGATTAAAGCATCAGAAGTGATAAACACATTCTGCTTTTTCGATTTTAAAATGAAATTACTCAAGTGTGACATTCTATTTACATGCAAGTCTGTCTTAATAGTGTAATTAATACGCTACGGCATTTAATTAAAACAGGTTTTGTTGTTGTTGTTGTTGTTGTTGTTGTTGTTGTTTTAATTTTATGATACTAAATAAAAAATGTTTTCAAAAAAATCCAAAAGCACAGTGAGGACATGACTGAAATACCTAAATAACACAACTCTGCCTAGTCTTAACCTGAACCAAAGTTCATCTTATCCCACTGTTTACACTCAACCACCACAAAGCACTTAAGACAGCTTAAATTCAGGTGTTTGTTGTGCTGGCTAATAAAGAGTTTAACTTGATGCTCCTCTCCGTGTTGCACATGATTATCTGAGCAGGAGACCTGAATGGGCTGCCAGCCATGTCTTACAAGACCATATGGCCGTGGTCTGCAGTGGCGTTTGGGCCGTTGTTTCCTTCAGCGTCCTATTGTTTGGTGTCAAAGGACTGAGGGGGGAGGAAGGGGGATTATATATACACCAGAACACATTCTCTCTTTCAAAACACACACAAACACCACCCTGCCCCCCCTCAAGTCCATGCAAACAGGCACAATAGCACATCACCAGTGTCTTTAAAGTTCCGCCCATGATCCAGACATCTTTAATCCACTATATGTCGCTGCAAAAACATCTATTTAGAAAATGGAAATAACGTAATGAGGGGAAAAGACTGGAAGATACAACAATTTAATGTGGTCATCCAACAGCACCAGAACCAAATATGCAGAATAAATATGGAGAGTACCTTCCAAAAGTTGTCACAGGATCCCCATTGAGATAACATTTAACAATAAAGGAGCATTTTGCGATCTTATATAGAACTCATAGACGTAAAATTAAGAGGTGAAATTGAAGAAACACAATCAGTACATAAGGAATTTGTGTACACAAGTTCTAATCTTGTCACTTGATGGATGGAAAAGGATTCAACAGCACAACTTGCCTCAAAAACTTCTTTGTGCAGACCTTCAGCGATCCTCAGCCAGCTGCGGTTCAACTCGCTCAGCTCCAAAATCGTCTGCACCTTCAGCCGGACCGTATCTCCAGACTGACGTATCATCTCCACGATATCGTCCCTGTTCTTGTTCTCCACATTGATGCCATTGATCTCCACTAGCCTGTCTCCTGGCACCAGGCCAAGACCCCGGTCCTTGGTCCCAGCGCCCGGTTCAGCAAAGTGAACAACACGCCGACACACTCCTCCATCGGGCTGCCTGTCTAGCATGGTGGTCCTTCGCAAAGAGAAGCCAAAATCCCCAGTGTTGCGCCGCTGGAGCTCAAGCTCTCTTGGATCTGGTATTGGTGGAGCAACAAGCACAGGCAACTGTAGGTCTGTGCCAGGAAAGGTCTTCTCCACCAGCTCAGGAATGTGAACCACGTAGGTGCTTTTCGTGCTGGGGTGGAACTTCAGGGACGATGAAGTCCATTTCTGCACCGAAGGACCTGAAACCTCAGAAGCACCATCCTCTTTGATCTTCAGGGAAAAAGACACGTGCCTTTGGCCTACCATCGAATTCAACTTGGCCAATTCCCCAAACTTTGCTGCTCTCTCCTTCACAGAGCTGCGATGATGGTCCAGTTGGTCTACCTTCATGTTTTCACCTGAGGCACTCGCACTTACTTGGCCAGGATCCTGCTCCTGTGGGGTGTTGTGAGGACGCTCAGCCTCAAGCTCTGTGAGGCTGAGCTCCATGTTGTTGGCCACCTTAATCGGGATAGGACTGGAGATCTCAAGCCTGCTCCTGGAATCTCTCTTGGAGCTCCCTCGATTAAGGTGAAAAAAGCCTCTACGTATGCTCATCTCCTCCAAGCTCTTTAACTCTGCCTGGGACATCCGCTCTTTCTTCTCTTTCCTGTCTTTCTTCTCCTTCTTGCCCAGGTCCTTTTCCTTCTCCTTTTCCTTATCTTTCTTCATTAGGTGAAACATGTTTGAACTCCTCTGAAGTCTTTTATCGATTGGAATTGTTTACAGCGAGGACAGTTTTATACAGCAAAAGCACCCGAGACCGGCATTCGTACAGATATACAATGTCATCTGTAGGGAAGACCAAAAAAAAGAGAAAATTAAGAAAATATTTGCTGAGTGCTGAATGGAACACTCTAATTTAATTTGCACTGCAAATACAGGCCCATAGGACCTGGCATCGTTAAGAAAAATTGAATACAGGTACCAATATCGATGCATTGACTTCGATACCGGCTCCTGAACGATATTTTTTCTACACCAATTTTACCTCATCTGTTTCAACAACAGATGACATTACACATACTTGTACTGTCTCTCGGTGTAATCTGGATTTTTTTTTAAAACACAAGAGTACAGCCAATTAACAGTGCTGTTAGACCTCGGCACAATAAGCATGCTGCGTGCATATTGGCTCACTAATGCTGATGAGATTAACTCCTTCAGTCGTCCTGCCAAATTTCAATACCTGACATTTTTGATCAAATACCCAGCCCGATTAGCCCATATATGCACATCTGCAAGGGCATACACAGTACTGTGACAGATGTGCAAAACAATTTACCGGATGCAGTAAACCCTTCATAGGATGCTTTTTTTTAATCCACTGTTATTTGATCTTCTTTAACTTCATATTTAATGTAGGCCCATGTTTGTCATACTGTTTTATATGGATATAGAAAAGCCATTATTGGCCATGTTCTTATGACACAATTAATTTATCCCCACAAAGCAGGTGAGAAGAAGAATCATTAGAAACTGATCATTCCGTCATCTCATGGTTGGATGTTGGTTGTATACAATTCCACCTTGCAGTTTTCGTAAGGATATATTTATTCAGTTCCGTACACTGACACAGATCTATACCATGATAAAGTTGCCCTACATTCAGTTAAGAGGCGCTTCGACCTTTTCAGTCTTGCTGTCAAATATTCAGCATCAGCATCACCATGAAAGTGATGCAGAACAATTTACAATATTTCACGAGATTCTCCCTTGAAACTGCAAGGCTTCTTTGTGCGACCATTGTGTGCTGTACAAACAGTAAATTCGCACTTAATCCATCATAATCACATCTCTGTGGTTAGAAATAGCCGAAAGTAATTCTAATCACTTTACAGCACTTTGGCTAATAATCTGGAAAATATTCCCCTAATGACGGGAAACAGAAAAGCATTCTTGAATATTAGCTTTTATTAACTTACTGTACGCGTGGTACAGCTAGAATGGTGTACATTAGCGAACGGTGGGTTATCGGAGCGACTCGTCCACAGCTTGGACGTAATGCTCTCCTTTAAGCTGCTTTGCCCTCATTCTCCAGCACCGGTGGCCTTAGGAAACACTTTCGGCAGAGAGTGCAAACATGTCATTCATAGGAAATAATAAAGCAAACGCTATTAGTAGATATGACGCTGACCTACCTGTAATTGCATGCAGAAAATCGCGTTGTTGTCTTCCTTGAAGTTTTCAGCATTTTCGTCTTTGGAATTGACAGTAGGTGCGAGAATGCACTTGTGATGCATTCAAATGCTTCCCGAAAACTCAGATATAAGGACATTATGGTTGTTCGCGAACTAACTAATACAAAACATTACTACCTGTCTCAAATTAGTGTTTTAGTTTAATTTTTTAAAATGGCGTTTATTAGTTATGTATAGAATGATGGACGAAAAGGCGAGAAAAGTGAAAACAGAACTTTCTTTGGAATTATGCGTGGCTGTGGGAGAATACCACAAGTTGAAAAACTATTAACAAAATACTCTCAGAACCTTTGACCTATACTGAGTGTACTGCAGGAATAATTACTAAATTAAAAGGTAAATCATTTTACAGTCGTAGCTATTTGGGTCGATAACGTTTAATCTGCTCTAAATTCTAGTTTTTCCAACAGCACTTGAAGGAAACACACGTGTAAACCAGGCAGCAGTGACCCCTCCTGGTCCTTTACTTAGTGGAATACTAAATTTGCAGGAACAGCACAGAGCTCACCTCACAACTGCCAGGATACTGTAAGGGATGTTGTCAGATGTTTTAAAATGTAGTGATATGTTTGTTTGTTTTTATTTGTGTGATGCTAGCCCTACTGTTGTGCCATTGGCAATTTTGTATGTGTAATAACATCAAATGTTCAAGCTCATGAATATTTCATATATTAAGGGAAATAATTATCATGAATGGAGGTCAAAAGATTTTTCTGATGTATCTGGACAAGCCAAGGAAAATAAAGCCCTAATCTATGGTGCAGAACTCTATGGTACAGTTAGCTTACTGTGTAGGTTGCCCTCCATTGATTTAGCTTTAATTGATTAGAGAATCAAACCAACACATAGATTTTTGTCCTGAAACAGACCCTGTACACACTGAGGCCCAACAGGCTAATTAAGCTTGATGTGTAAATACATAATCTCCCTCCCGGATCCTTTATGGTCCTTGTATCTATAGCGAGGGTAGTGTGATGGTTAGTGCAGATTGAAATAAATCACAGCAAATACATTGATTTGACTGTATTCACAGAAACCTTTTTCATAAAATGCTTCACTACATTAATATCAGTGATTGCCTCTACAGTGGTACATCTAAGAAACCAAAAATGGTACAGAAATTGCAACATCTCCAAATCATTCAAAGAAAAATCGAGCTTATAGATGTCAGGAACTCTTGCAGTGGTGAGGTTTTCTTGGAATTGAATCAAATACACTGAATCGTCACAGTTTCTCCCTGAAATTGCATGAATCATTTGAACAATCACTAACTTCATAGCATACTTAAACTGATCCAACCTGAAAAGATTTCAACTTCAATCAGCTGAGAAACACAAGTGCAGTCATAGATGGGAAGTATGTAAATGACACAAAAGAAAAAATGGTGCTAAATTATTTACAGCCATGACTTTTTGCCTCTTCCTATTTTGGCTATGTTGTGCAGTCTAGTCTTGGTGCGTTCCTTTTCATCGGGATTTCTCTTCGAAGTGCACTCCAGTGTAGAGTCCGTCTCAAAGGAGATGGCGGGGGCCTGGTTTGGGACGCTGCTGCTCTTGTCCCGGGACATAGCAGAGGTGGTCTGCAGGACGACTCTGCCACGTAAAGAGTGTTTGAGCTCGAGCAACAGTGGGTTGTTGTCTGAGTATAATTCCACCTGCCGCACAGGGTCTCTATCTGACTTACAGCATGTGCAGCACGCAGAGAGCAATACTCGGAAGATGTAAATCCAGCCTAGATAATGCAGCTCTACAATGTTCAATATGAAGCAACCTAAACTGACACTGAACATGAAGTTGAGAAAGATGGTCTTCTCAGTGGCTCGAGACACAAAGCAGTCGGTTCTGTTGGGACACGGATAGGTCTCACAGCGGAAGAGGTGTGGAACTTCAAATCCAAACAGATAATACTGCCCAATGAGGAAGATTATCTCCATGATGGAGCGCAGAAGAACGTGTATGATGTAAATAAGTAGCACTTGGCTGGAGAGTTGGGTTGGGTCCTTTCCTACCTCTCTCATTTCCTCCTCCAGCTGGCTCCTCTCCTCGCACTCATCTTCCTGTGAACTCCACTCTGCATTGTTATAGGTTGTGCTATAAGGACTGTTGGCTCCCAGCCTCGTCTCCTTATCTCCTCCTATGTGTTTGTCCCTTTCAAGTGAAGGCGAAGATGTGGCAACAACTTCCACCTTCTTCACCTCTAACTTTTCGTTCTTGGTGATTTTTTGCAGGACGTACACAATGTAGAAGATGGAAGGTGTGGAGACTAGAACTATCTGAAAGACCCAAAAGCGCAAGTGTGAGACAGGAGCGAACGTGTCATAGCAGACATTGTTGCATCCTGGCTGTAGGGTGTTGCAGGTGAACTTGGACTGTTCATCGCTGTAGACAGCGTCTCCCACCAGGGCCACAAGCAGGATGCGGAAGATGAGCAGCATTGTCAGCCATATCTTGCCGATGACTGTGGAATGGTTTTGAACCTCCGTTAGGAAGCGGCCAAGAATGGACCAATCTCCCATTTCTGTGACAACACAACAGGAAACACATAACTTATAGTAGTCATGCAGAAGGTTTTTACAGATTAGTGAATCACAATCAACTGGAGTGATTGCTCATACATCCTGCACTCCAAAGGAGAAGGAACATGACTCATATAGCAGTCTTACTAAGGAAGCAGGTGCATGAAACCAGACATATTTGCACATGGACACCATCTATCTAGATTTAAATATTGACCTTGAGGTCCTCTCTAACCATATAGTAAATATCATAAAATAGCTTGCTCAGTGTGTTATGTTCTCATGTTAGTGTGTTACAATCTGGCATGACCCTCAGTTTCATTTTTTCCACAGTTTTATTTTCCAATAGAATCAACCTCTCAAGTAATAATCTGATATTATTTAATTATGCATATTTCATACAATAAAAGCAGCAGATTCCATGAAGAAGTAAATGACTAGCAGTTTCCCAATACTCACACAAAGTTTAGTTTCATTCGATAAGACGTAATTTCCTTTAAAAGAAATCTGTTTTTAAAATTACTCAATTTTACAAATTAAGGAATATACAAACTTCAATCCTACTTCAAGAATTCTTCTTGAAATTAATCATGAAACTTAACTTATATATCACTAAACTTAACTAAAAATGAAAACATCTAAAACACTGTCAGCTTCTATGATTTTCCTTCAGTTCTTCTGTCCTGGAGGAGCTTACCTTTGGAGAGTTTTCCTTATCCAAAGCTGGAAAAATATCAGAGAAAGCAATCCGCATAGCTGTATTTTCAAGTGGAGCCCGTTGCTGGATGTTATCGTGTCTTTTGAGCTGGACGAGGGGAGAATGGGCTGACCACACATATTCCCTAACTCTAACTGAAACGTTCATTGCACTGTATGTGAATAAAGGCTTTCAATGTACAGTGGGACAAAGATTGAAAAGTACAATGGGGGCACCTTTACTGAACAGCCATTCGCGGGCGAGCAGAGTTCAAAGAACGTACTGGAAAGAGTGTGCACAATACTGATTCAAGCATGGATCTGTGGCCACTTTAATTTTAGAGCTGAAACATGAGTCCAGTTTCCCAGAAGATTTTCACTCTGTTGTCTGGGTAGAAGCATCAAAACGAGCTGTGAAGAATCCCCACAGCGTTGTAAATCATTTTTCACCTCACCTATTAAGAAAGTTTTCAGAATTACTGTCAGCTCTTCACCTTTTTTTTTTCTTAACCTTTTGTTGTTGTTGTGGAATATGACCATGACCTTTTTCCCATACTCTTCTTTGTTTGTGAAATAAAATTACAAATAAAAAAAATCTGTGAAATAATAAAGATAAAATGTCGGGAATTTCCTCTTTGAAAATACTAATAAAGAAATGTTTTTAAAAAACAAAAATTCTTTTGGTGGTGTGACACGTAAGAGATTTGTTATATGAAGGCTTAGGTCTTCATATAACAAATCTCTGCTTGCTTTCTGTAAATTTTTTTGTGTTTACACTTACATTTAATATTTTGTATTTTCTCTCTCAGCACACAATTCAAATAAAGATAAAAGAAGTCTTTAAGACTCAAACCTCACTCAATTTCAGATTTTGTCTTTTTGAATAAGGATTTTTTTTTAATCTATAGTGGTTCTCAAATCATAATGTAAATTTACATTGTTTGGCATTAGTGAAATCGCCTATCAGCTCTCTATGTCTTGAAACTGTCACATCAGGTGAATTGTTTCCTGAATGAAGCTTTTTTCAATATATTAAAATATTTTACAAAAAATATGGAACAAGAAAGGGCCAGAGTTTACGTCTTACATGGGCCTACTGTACAGCATGTGCCAGGTAGGATTTAAATGTAACTGTTAGACATAGGCTACAAATGTCTTGGTTATCCGAGCCCATAGGACAGATCCTGTTGTTTCTGAAGTCATCTGGTGTTACCTGCTGTGAGATAATACCATAGTTCCTGATGCTCTGTACTTTTTCTTTACAGTCTACAAGGTTAAAGGTGTCATCTGACCACACACACACACACACACACACACACACACACACACACCCTGTACCCTACACAGACCTTTCCTTTCAAGAGTGATATCAGTTTAGCTTATTATTAGCTGTAATATATCTTGTCTTTCTTTCTAACAAATTACAAAGCTAAAGGCAACGTGTAAAACTTCTTTGACAAGGTGCAGTTACATCAAGATTTACAAGGGAGCCTTCATTATTTCTCCACTGACTCGGTTAGCACTCTTTTGGAGGGTTGCATCCACTTCACATTAGTTAAATATTAGTTTTTACAGTTTGATCATGAATTTGTCTGTATAACCCACTGAAGGTAATTGCATCATTACATTATTTAACTTACTTACAAAAACATAACTTACAACATATGGTTTGAATATTAGTGAGTCACACTAAAAGTGTCGATTCCCATCTTCTAGGCTAAGTGCTAGGCTATGCAGAAATTTAGGCAGTTTTTTCCCTACACAGTATTTATTTTGGATAAATCAGTAGCCTTTAATTCTCCTGCAACGATGTTGCGTGACAATAATCTCAACAAAAATTTAAAAAACATGTAATTTTTTAACCATTGAAAAGGGAAGTTTTTATCCAGTCATCCATGGTCACCTGACCAAAATGGGGGGATTTCCTGGAGTTATGCACAAATGCCAAATCCTGCTGGGAATAATCTAATAAAACACTACAGGCAAACGGTGTTAACTTTTGTTATGTGGTTTATTCAGCTTCAAAAAGCAAACTGAATGCAACTCATTTTTGTCCACAAGAGGCAATTCTTATTTATGGACTTGTCGTTTCATTCATCCCTGTCCCATGAATGAATATGAACTGCTAACGTTACACACGCGGATTATCTCTAACTCCGTTTAAATAGGGACACTTCTTATTACAAGAAAGAGGGAACAAGCGTATGTAATTCGGAATACATCTCTCTGAAATTTTATGTTTTTCGTTCAAACGAATGGTCGGTTATTGAAAATACAATCATTTCCCAACCACATGCGCCAGCAGTCGTCTACAACAAATGCCCCTCGCAGAATCAGCAAAAAAAACCATCCAGAGGGGTGTTGTAGAAATCCAACTACATCAGATTTGTTCTGTGACGGCAGAGGAACAACACTAATCATTTCTTGCAAATCTAATGTGAAATAGAGAGAAATTGTAAGTCCTTGTTTATTTATTTGTTTTTCTGACCGACAATATATATATAATTAATTCTTTTTTGGAACACACTAAATTTACCATCCCCCTGAAATGGTTCAGTCCTGGAGGTTACCGGAAGTTGTTTCAGCTGCCATGTTTGGTTGCTTTGTTGTAGGCTTCTACTTGGTTTCCTACAGAATTAGTAAGTGTGGAAATGGAGCCGAGCTGGAGTACGTTTCTTTTTCAAGTAAGTTGACTCTTTTGGAGGGAAAGTGGTATAGCTCATAAAACAACCTCTAGAACTGTAAGTAAAGGATATTTTAGCGGCAAAACCAGTTTTTAAACGATTAATGCCAGGATCAAGTAACCAAGCAAAACAATGGTATATGAATCCAGGCTTCCAGCTGTGAGGCTTGGGAATGACGCTAGAACAAAAAATCAATTCTCCTCAACGACTGTCTGTAAAATATGGCTTGTTTGCCTATTGTGTGAATACTTGGAAAATGGATGTTGAATAACTCGATAGCATTCGTGATTTTTAAGTTTGTTTTCCAAGTCGAAGCCAGCAAAACATGCGGGATCATTTGAAGTAAGGCTGGAGACGCCACTGCACCGTTACAATCGAGACAGACCTGTTTTTTTTCCTGTGATTGAGGGCTTTGATCGGACGCCGTGGATAATGAGATGTAACGTCGGCCAAGATTTTCATTTTAGCCCGGATAAAACCGCCGATCATTTTAGTTTAAAGTAGTCAATGTTTGTAAAGTTAGATAAGTGGATACTTATGTTATCAGCTGCTGAGATTTACTAACGGTGATTTGCAAGTCCGCGTTGAACTTTCCGCTTGCCTCAGCCGGTTCGGCTGTAACGTTAACTAGCCAAGTTAGCTAACGATGTTTAGGCTGCCTTCATCAAACTCGCTGGCTAATTTAGCTTAATTCGGGCGAGGCTGCCGCAGTAAGCTTGCAAAACAAATGTTACACGACTTAGTTACCAGCGCTTTATGGCTCTCTTTTTTATTAACTAGCTATTTATTCTGGGAGAGCGCGGTGGAAAGGAATTCAAACTATGCACACAACACCAGCTAACACTAGCAACCGAGAGGCACATTTGAAATTAGCAACGACATTACGCAATTTATAAATCCATTTTGAGCCAGAAAGTGAGTGCCGCTGTGAAGTGATATCTGCCACGGTTTAGTGGTTTTCCCTGTGTATACTAAGATGGAAGTCTATTGTTCAATGAAATGGATGAAATCTTTTATTCCCATGGCCTTTCGTAGCCTCAAAGAATTAAGCTTAACGTAATGTGAGCACGAAAAATGCAGGACCCAGAGTTTTTTTTTTTTTTTCTATAGAGTGGGTATATTTTGAATTACTTCAGTCGGCCTCGATTTTTTTTTTTTAATGTAGTCGTGATAACCATTTTTGATCAACATTTAAAGCTTTATACCGTATATATCACGATTTTGCTGCCTTGAGTTTATTTACCAGTCTTTAAGAAGGATTTGTTGTAAATTATCAATAAAGTTATGCCCAAATATGATTTAGTGGGAGTGACAGACTCCTCATAGGAAGTACTTCCTCAGTGAACTTTGCAGCAGTCCACTATCATTCACAAAAACAGTTAGATTTTCATTCATTTCTTTAAAACTATAAAATTTTTATAATGTCTTCGTATGAGTGACCGCATGTAATTGAGAGAAGGATCAGAAATCAAGGAGGTTTTGGTAGTACTTTGAGTATCTTGCCAGTGCAAGCTAGCAAATTTTCAGCACTCTTAGAAATACATGTAAAATCCTTAGAAAACATGTTTACTTTGCGCCACTTGCTATCATCTGCAACAACCAAGTATATTTTAATGACAAATGTCAAACTGGTGCTAAGAGGAACTACTAAAGGCACATGGAAAGTGCCTCACAAGAGCCACGGTCAAGTCTGAACTGGATAAATGTTTCCCTCAATGGATGAAGGTGTTGCTGCTCAAGTCAAATTTATCGCCTCTTATTCAGTATTAACACTAGCCCTGCCAAGTATTAGGCTAGTAAGGGCTGGAAAGAGTATAAATAATGCACTGTAGGATGATTTTTAGCTTGTATTTATAATGCTGTTTAGTTGCATCAATGCTGTTGGGACACCTTTTTGTGGTATTAGTAGCATTTTTCTCTGCTGTCAGAGACTGATCACTTCATTGAGCTCTATGTCTTCGTGATTTAAAAAAAAAAAAAAAAAAAAGGCAGCTGGACAGTGTGGCTTGTTGTGGAGTGTCTGGCGTCTAGCCAGAAGCCCTGCATGTATTATGTACCTTGCACTGTTACTGTGTCAATCTCATGTAAATCTGTATGTGTGCAGTTAGCATTCTTGCGCTTGACATAAGGAGCACAATATTTTATCGAAGCACCGTCATGCTGTGTGCTGTTTTTGTTCTCCACTGTGTTACCTTTTTATAGAAAGATATTTTATCAAAAGGTGTAGATAAACGGACAACAATTAACGTTCTTGCTAAATACTGTCAGGCGTTTAAAATTAGCCTCATTGTTGTGTAAATCAGCTTGAATATTACTATAAGTTCAGCTGTTTCTCCTTATGTGTTTGAAAAAATGCATTATCTGTGGGGCAGTAGTAAAGACCCCCAGTGAATCGTGTTGTTAAGACCAGATTGGCTTTGCACAGAGAGATTCTGGTGATTCTGCAGGGAAAAGCAAAGGAAATGCTAAAGAGTGCCCCAAAGTAAGTCCTAATGCAATCCTCCTGTGTCTGAAACTCCATTCTGACTTCCTCTGGAGACTGCGATCACTTAAGAAAAAAAAAAAACCATTGTATAAATTGTATCATAATGCCAGAAGAATGTAAAAATATGTAGATAATAAAATAAACGAGTGCTACTTATCAATTTAAAGTGTTAGGCTAATTTACCAAAGCTTTTAGCTGACAAGTTCCCAGTTGTCTAATTAAAAATTATGTTCAACAGGTGGACACACTTAAGTGAAATTTTTATGAGACTGATCCTTTTAAACTGATAATATAGCCCTAACCAGGCACTGCCTGCAAGCAAAAATAAAGGCATAAACATAGTTTAAAGAATGATAATGTCCCTTGCATTTAGAGGCCATTTTGTTTATCTCTAGGCATAGATCAGTTTCTTAGTACAGGAAACAACTGACCAAATTACATTTTAGATATTGACGTTTGGGGCAGTTTATTTAGATAACAGCTTATAACAAGGTAATGGTCGTAAATACTACTGCCAAGCACAAAGCCAAATTATTTACAGCGTGTTAGGGTGCAAATGAGCATTTTGCATAAATTTTACAAAGATCACCCGCCATGTGTGCTTATCACTATGTATGATTGCAATAGTGGTTATGCTAGCCAATGGTGAATTTGGTTTGGTAGCTGTTAAAAAATGTACATTTAAGTGTATGATGTAAAGTTTCGGTATCCAGTTATAATCAAGTTTTTTTTTTTTGTTAAAATCCCCCAAAACTTACCACTACAGGAAAGATTTGTTACTACCTGTTTTGCATTTAATCAGTTCCTTGTTCAGGGGATGAGTTGCCATCCTTTGGTCCATTGAGATGAGCCATTGTATCATAGCTGTGATGTCAAAAACAGTTGATCTATCTCCCATACGTAATGAGATGCACTGCATATCAGCAAATGGGTTTACTGTTGGTTCATTCTAATCTGTTAAATTCAATCTGAGTGTTTTTTCACATACAGCTCCTTCTTATAAAGCCCAAATTGTGACCATATTTAAGACATGTTTGCCGTTTTCTTGAATCAAGAGAGCTCTTTGTGCTCTTACCTAATACATGTTTCATAAATTTTAAACTGCATTACATCTCGCATCTGTTCTGTATCTACTTCTTGGTCCTGACAGGACTGTTTGCTGTGGGGTGTTTTATGAAATTCCTTTACTTTTTGAGGATTTAACTCATTGATTTCAGCGTTTCTGGCAAAAGGATGACATGGTGAGTTGGCTGGAAATTGCTTATATCATCATCTTTCATGTCTTCACCCCAGGCGAAGGAACTACTCTATCAAAACCTCCACTAAAACGTTTGCTTACTGTTAGAAAAACTAAAATATTGTGCATCTACTTGAACACACCATATGAACAAGCAAGGCACTGAATCCCTGCAATATTTGTTTAGCTTTACATGCTATGAAAAAATCCAGAAGGATTACAAACATTACAAAAAAGTAATATTTTGTAAGAGCTCGTGTCAACTCAGGAAAGAGTAGCAGCCAAAAAACTCCAGAACTTGTAAACAAATGAACAAACTCAAACGGTGAAAGTCTATAAATGTACATTGGAAAAGAAGAAAATACATTTCTACGTATTTTATACAAGTTTTGTTTTCTGCAGTATGATCTTCCCTCATTCCTTCCATTTTCTTCTGTTTTTATGTTATTAATCATAGTTTTTCCTTTGTTTTATTGTTTTGTTTTGTAAAAAAACTGGGATTTCAGCAAGCAGCTGTAGAGTGTGACACAAAAGATTTCAGAAAGACAGAGCATAATCTGAGTCAGACCATGAGCTCAATTCAAGACTACAGTGGCCCGTGGAGCCATCAGGACACTCCCTCCATTTTGATGTTATTTATGAGGGAGCAGCCCCAGTTGTCAGAGCGCATTTGTGTCAAAATGGTCAGAGCTGCATGAAGGCACAGCAGCTTACAGGCCCTGCACCTCTGTGTAGAGGCAGGCCGTCTGCAGAGGCTATGTCTGCTGTTCACAAGCTTCACAAAGAGGGTTCCCGGCTGGTACCCTCCACCACCTCCCCACCCCTGGTGTGCCAGCGGACTGGCATGATGATGACTAATCCTGGAAGGTGGCAAGTGTGAGCAGGTGCTTAGACAAATGGACGAGTGGGCTTCGGTGGCATTCTCCACGAGTTCCCAGGTCCAATTGCGTATGAGGGAATGACGGCTAGTTTAGTGGAGTAGTGTGTGGATAAACAATGTCCCTGTCTCATGAATAGATGAGCCAAATCAATGAAGATGAGCATACAAAGATCCCCTGCTGAGGCATCACTGCTCAGATTTGTGTCTCTCACAATAGGCTAGATGACATAAGGAGGACATTGTGTGGTTCATTTTTCTTTTCTCTCCACTGCCTCCTCTTTTGCAACTCCTTTCTTGGCTGGCCTTCTTCGATGGATGATTGAACCTCAAAGGAAAAGGTCAACCATTTCACCTTGCCTTTTCTTGCTGGTGGTTGACAACATAGTTGTCTTGACTGTGTCCGTTTACCAAAACAACAGTGGTAACTGTCATCTGATTTTTATGTCAGATCTGGAAAAATTGCTGTTTTTGAAAAAGAAACTACTGAGGTTACACCTCAAAAACTTTAACAGTAGTCTTGAGCCTTTTTTTCCTCATCGCAAGTTTAGCCTTAACCAGAGGAATCTTGATTAATAGTAATGAATGACCTTTAACCCCAGTTCCCTGCTTGTACTGTGTTTGTAACACTGTCTGCTGTAGTCCTGAGGTAGACAGGAAAGCAGTTCAAAGAGGGTAGCTAGGCTAGGTTGTATAAACAAAAAAACAACACATAAATAAATTATCTAAGCAGTGTAATTAAATTGTCAAAATGCAGACTCATTTCTAACCAGGGCACAAATTTAGCATCAGACAGTGACTTGTAGATTTACCTCGCTCAACAGCCAAAAAACACTGATAATCCATTGACTGTTAAAATTTAAACATTACTAATCATCAAGCTAGTGGACAAAAAAGTTTATTTTGCACCTTGTTTCTAAACTAAGACAGAACATCAGTTTAAAAAGCTTGCAGTTTTTTCACAATAAATGTTACACTTAGTTTTGCTGAAGAGCTTTTACTTTGAGATGAATATATAACAGTTGAACTTGAAGGCAGCTGCATGAACCATGTCTTCCAGCTGAGCTATGCGTCTGAGCTAATGGCCTATTCCTCACGCACTGGACTCTGCTATGCCTCTAATTTGGTACGCTTGCTTTGCAGTCACATGATGAATCAGCACTGTCATGATAGGATCGTTTTTCATTCAGTATATTTGGATACTTTTGCGTTAGTGGCATGCTGCATCAACCTCATTAAAGACAGCTCCAGTGCCCATTTTGTATTCTGTAACAGATTACGAACGCGTGCTGTTTTCATCGACTTGTACTTCATGTGCAGACATGGGGAAATTATACATTGGGGAATTCAGACTTTTGTGAGACTACAATCCCAACTTATGGCGTGTATTTTATACAGAGTGTATGATCACAAGTAGAACTATACACAACTATATTTTTGTCTGTATTGTGTGTTTGTTTCAACAGCAGGCCAATGAAGCCCTCCACCACCAGCACCAGGTGGCCCAGAACAGCCTGCTGCCCCTTCTCAATGCAGGAGCTGAACAAGTTGACCAGAAGCCTGTCCTGCCCATCCAAATAGACCAGAAGCCCCCTTCTAGTGCTGCTGAACTTCTCAAAGACAATGTGGCCAGCGGAGGAGGTGCACGGCCACCAGTGCCTGTCATTAAGAAGGAACACAAAGGCAAAACCCCTTTTGTCTGCGGCTACTGCAACAAGGCCTTCCGTGACAGCTACCACCTGCGACGTCACGAGTCCAGCCACACCGGTATCAAAATGGTGTCCCGGCCAAAGAAGACCGCCCAGACAGCCCCCACCATGGTACCCATGATCTCAACCATGCCACGAGAGAACAACGGCAACCCTTCCTACATCTCAACGGTAGCAGGCATCCTCTCTACCGCAACCACCTCTGTGTCCTCAAGCATCATGACATCATCTGCAATGGGCAACGTGCCACAGCAAAACGTCCCCAAGAAACCCGCCAAACCAGTCAAGAAAAATCACGGCTGTGAGATGTGTGGCAAGGCCTTCCGTGATGTCTACCACCTGAATCGCCACAAGCTGTCCCATTCAGACGAGAAGCCTTTCGAGTGCCCCATCTGCCAGCAGCGCTTTAAAAGGAAGGACCGAATGACCTACCACGTTCGCTCTCATGATGGGGGAGTCCACAAGCCCTATGTATGTTCTGTGTGTGGGAAAGGCTTTTCAAGGTAAGGATCACATTTCTGGCCTTCTGCTAGGTTGTTCAAAATGTCACCTTTTGCATTTAGATATCCTATAATAATGTGACTGGTTTTAGTGAAATACATAGCATTTCTGCTCAGTTAAAACAATGACCACACTTCCATTGGAAGAAGCGAGTTCTCTGTTCCCTAAAATCTTGTAAAGTGTTTGATAGTAAATAATAGAAAAGTGCATTCCACCATAATTTAATAATACTTGTCCACAACTAAGTTATTTAACAGCTCTGTCATGCTTTTCCTTTCCAAAAAAATGCCTTTGACAATAGTTTAACTTTCAGTAAAAATGTGAAGAAGTATTAAGTATTTCCAGTGCATGGACATTTTCTTCATGCTGCCAGACAGGTTCGTCATAGTAAGAGACTGGCAAACCCCTAAGCAATGAATGGCTACTTAGTGCTAGCAACAGATTTCATGGGGAGATAATATTACCCGTCTCAAATGTCTTTGTACATTCCTCATATAGCTCTTGAGGTGGCGGAATAAGTTGTTATGTTCCCTCCTTGACCACTAGCATAATGATGAAAAAGGCATGATATAATACATTAACAGGCAGTTTAAGCTGACTTAAAGTACTCTAAATTTCCATGTTTATTAGTGAACACGTATGGAAGTATTTGTTCGTTTTTTGAGGCCTCTCTTGCAAAGCAGGATTAGTCACTTAATAGACAACTTTACTGAGTAAAATATGGAGTCTCCCTCAAATCCCTTACTGCGGAACATGAACTTAAGCATCTGTTTCAGGTATTATTCACTGCAGTTATCCAGCTAATCCAGTAAACCTACTTCTTGAGACAGGCCCAGTGCAGCCTGGGACTCCACAAACCTAACTCCTCCAGTGAAGGGGGGCAGCTGGGTATCGTTCTCTTGTCGCTGCAATAGCCACTGGTTTGTTTGGGATACATCCTAAGTTTGAGTGTGTAGGTGTAGTGAATACTAGCATGTTCTTATCTCCCAGTGAAATGGGGGGCTAAAAGAAAAATCTTGCAACTTTTCTGTATTTGTATTTTTGCAGGTATTCAAGAGGTAATGGGATCAGCAAAAACACCAAATACTAAGCAGTGAGAAAATGGGGCAAATGCAAAAAAGGCTGTTTCTACAACTGCTTTAGTTTATTTATAAGCTTTCAAACAACAAGTAACAAGTCTATTGTAAACAGGAAGTATGCTTCTGAGGCCTAATTTATTGTTGTGGCAGTGGAAACAGAAAGTAATTTCACTCTCTCATCACTGCATTCCAGGGTCGAAGAGTAAAGTTTTAACTTGTCTGCATGAAATGTAAAAATAACATAATGATGAACGCATTCTACCATACACATCTTTGTTTGACTATGTATTTTGCAGTCCAAAAATTAGTGTTTGTTATGTATCAAGTTTTTTTTTTAAATGTTATGGGGTGTTTTTTTTGTTTGTTTGTTTGGGATGTTTGTTTTTTTTTGGCATAAATGCAAAGAGGAAGATTTAATATAACAAGGCATGCAAACACCAGATGCTAGCTCTTTTCTGCTTCAACCAGAAGTTCACTTAACATTTCTTGTAGCATGCCATGTATTTAAATGATTCAATCAGTGGTGTTTTGGTTTTTCAGTTGCTCAGTTATTTCCTTTTATATGGCCATTCACTGTCCATGTAGCTTCCCAGTAGCTGTGTTTCCACATTTATAGTCATGTAGCAGTTTAGATTTGTACTTGTACTGACCACCAAGCCTTTTCAGCCACATGTTTAAACAGTCGCACATGGGAGAGCACCAGTGGTAGAGTATCAAGGGAGGGGGAGGCGTCACTTGTCACTTTGCGGTTCCCGCCAGCATGTCACAGACTCTCTTTCCCCTGGGAATTCAGTGAACCATGCGGTAATGTTCAGGTCAACACATTTAACATGTAGTGAATAAATGTTTCATTTCAGAATGTCTCATGGAGGCTTTGCATTTAGATTTATCAACACAAAAAGCTTTTTGCTGTTTTTTAATGAGCCAAAATATCCAGTGTAAGTAAAATAGTGAGTAGAGGATGTTGAGACACTTGAAGAGTTCTTTGCTGCAACACAACTTCAACAAAAACATCAGCAGTGTTCCTTAGCCAAGCTGTAACATTAGCACTGTGCTGCGTAGGGCAGTTTCAGAATCAGGCATGCTTCCAACAGAGTGACGTGGGGTAGGGATTCATCAGCATACTGGAAAGTGAGAATGGGGACTGAATAACAGGCCACTGAGTCACTGCCACTCAGCCAGATATGTAGGCAGGCACTGTCTGGACGTCTGCTCTCTTGTCAGTGGGACAGAGAGAAAAAATAAAGCAAAGGAAAAAAAAAAGAACCTGTTTCCGGTTCATGACACTACTAAGACGACTCTACTGGACTCCCCTCATGTATATTTTTGAAGAAAATCCAGCAGCATGAAACTTTCCGGTTGGGGTGCAGCTGCCACTGCCGTAGCTCTTACTCACTCCATTATGGAGCTTCTAACATGATTCAGCTCACAGCTTCACTAGAACTAATAGGCTGACAGAGGAGGATCAGTGCCAAGAAGAATTTGTGAATGCCAGAGTTTCAGTGTAAAGGTCACGAGGCAAAGAACTGTTTTCTTGCTACTGTGAATATGCAGTAAACAGTAAATTATACAAGAGGAATGTTTTATCAGTGTATGTTTTTTGTCATATTTATCCTTCATGCTCTTATAAGCTTTTATTTAAGGGGACTATGCGTATTTTAATTTTAAAAAGTTCATTTCTGTGACTAAAAAGGAATTTAGTTATATTACTATCTGTTACAGTCAGAGTTCTTTCTCAGCATTTATAATGCGAAAGCATATAAGTTATGCATTCAATGTTGGTGCCAAATAGGTGAAAGAAGTAAAACAGGTTTTAGATTTAAACATGTTTTTAATGCAAACTACAACAATAAAACAAAAAAAGCATGCACTTAACACCTCCACATAGTTGTCGACTGTTGCGAAAAATACACTAGTTTAATCTGAGAGATGTTGTGCAATTTTACAGTCTAGGAGTTTAAAAGATTGTTAACCGAATTCTTGGAAATTCTTAATTATATTCTTGTCCTATTTCTGTAAGTAATACCAAGGCTGCAAGCAATAAAACAGAAGTAGTGTAGTGTAATGCTAAACCATCAATTTACTCTGAAAACAAGTGGAAAATGAACAAAGTTATCATCTGAGTGTGGTGCGTTTTTGTAACTAGGTCAAACTAATTCATGCACGATTGATCATGGAGAATTAACCTCCCTTGACTGAAATTTTAGGGATTTTGTGTATGTGCGTGTGTGTGTCCTCAACCCCTCATTATCAAAGGAAGTAGAGCTCATCCGTATGCTTCTGCACTTGCAATGTTCAGAAAGGTTGTTCATCCAGAGATTAAATATAATATTGTTTGTTTTGTTTTTTTAACTAGGCCTGACCACTTGAGCTGCCATGTGAAGCATGTGCATTCCTCAGAACGACCATTTAAATGTCAAGTAACGGTAAGAGTCATCACGTCAGCTTTAGTATTGTTTTTGTTGATGTTGTTTACTACTGACCTTTGATCCTGTCTGCTGTGTGGCTGCAGGCCTGTACCTCTGCTTTCGCCACCAAAGACAGACTACGTTCCCACATGATCAGGCATGAAGGCAAAGTCACCTGTAGCATCTGCGGGAAGATGCTCAGTGCTGCTTACATCACCAGCCACTTGAAGACTCACGGACAGACCAACTTTAACTCCTGTAACAAAGGTATGTCTCTCCAACCATCTCCCCCTTAAAAAAAAAAAGGCTTACGTTTAGTACTGGGCAATGAGTTGATTTTAAATCGAAATTCAAATGGATATTTTTAGACAATGTAAAAATATTAAAATCGTGAAAATCAAATTTCCCTTTAACTAGGGTAAATACAGTAGCCTATGACTCTCTCTCAGCTCTAAGTCTTATTTTTTTGTAGTGAAGTTTGGTGAAAGTTAGACTGGCACTTTATTAATCCCAAATTGGGGGATTCATGTTTGTTTGATCAAACCGTTATTTTTTTAAAAAAAGGTTTTGTTTGGTTAAAGCTAGGTTTGTACTTTAGTCCTAATAGGGAAATTGATGTTTGTTTGAAATAAAAACAACATATTTGAAAAAAAATATTTTTCTTTCATAGTTAAAAAAGTTCATTAAAATCAAAAATCGAATGTGGTATGAAAAAATCAGTGATTTTATTTTTGGCCCATGTCACCCAGTGTTACTTACATTACTCACACAAGCTTGATCGCTGTTTCATTTGACAGTTCAAGTAAGCATAAATCCCCTTTTTAATTCCCAAAAGTTTAAAAATATTTTCTAAGCTCCCCCCACATGTAAACAGCTCTTAATCAGAGTAGAATCCGGTGTGACTCCACTTATTTATTCTTCCAGAGGCTCAGTCTGCCTCTGACTCTTACGTAGGTGCAGCAGCAGCTGTCTGCCAGCATCTGTCCCACAAGCTGGGGACACTCATCATCTTATTACACACAGCCTTTCTCAATACTGTTCAATTTTTGGAAGTGCCAAATCTGTTATTGCCTTTGGGATAATTTTGCTTAAAAATAGTTGCTTCATTTTGGTATTCCTAAATTTGGTGAGTAGCCTTTGTGGGTCACATTACTCTTTACTTTTTCTATTGCTGTTGTCGTCATGAAAACAACATGTCGGTATGCCTTACTGTCACTTAATCCTCTCTGTTTCTCAATGTAATCAAGGACTGGGTATTGGCAAGAATTTCACAATATGATACTCATCAGGATTCATGAGTGACAATATGATTCTATCACGATACATGGCGATCCGACGCACATTGTGATATTTTGGGATATTCAAAATAAGTCACTGAAAATGTAAAAACAGATGCAAGTTACTGTCTACAATCTAGGGAGTCTTCAATTAAACTGACAAATTGAATCAAAACAACTAAATGCAAAATTTCCTTTCCAGTTTTTCTGAATGGCATTGGAAAATTACCAAGCATACTTATGTAGCCGCTATAACATCAAAATGAAGAATAAAATTTAAGTGCACTCTTGCACTTTAACTTGACACACGGATATAAAAGTATAAAAATAAAGTACCAAGTATTGTTTTGTGTCACTGAACTTAAGAGCTGGGTTTTGGCAAGGACTTCACAATATGATACGTATCATGATACGTGGATCACGATACGATGCAGATATCATGAAAATAAATATTGCAATATATTGCCATATTGATTTTTTTTTTAGCACAGCCCAAATGTATTATAATATTTTTGGATCTGTTAAAATCATGTGACATGAAATAGCATTTGGAGTAATGAGGGTGAGGCGCATTAAGTATCTTTTACCTCCTGAACAGCAAGTTTGAGTTGCTGTATGACAAAAGTTGAAGATTCACATTTGTTTTTTCATCTCTTAGATGGTAACGAAGTCTGCAACTCTGCCTCAGCTACCCCTGTGACCATTTCTGCTCCCATCACCACAGCGATGAACCGAGGCAACAACAACAACAACAACCCCGTTACCATCGCCGCTCAAATGAACATTAGCACCAACACCGTCAACATTACATCTCCAGTCAGCCTTCAGCATCCAGTCACCATCACTGGGCCCGTCAACATTGCCTCTGTCAACATCCCTGCCTCTGCGCCCATGAATATAGCCCACCCAGTCGCAATAACCACCCCCATGCCTATGAATATGGCTGGCCCGCTCAACATCGCCATGAGGCCAGTGGATAGCATGTCTTTCCTGTCCCAAGTCTTGCCTTCTTCCCCACCCTGGTAAAAAAAGAGAGAGCATTGGACTGGCCAGAAAGAAAGGGAAAATGAAGTAAACCAAGAGACTCCGGTCCTCATTCTTCGCACCTCGAGCCCAGCTTTTCCCCACCCCCCACCCCACCCCGAACCATGTTTACTTCATCGAAACCTGAAGTGAATATTTACTAAGGCTGTGCGGCCGGTAGGAGATCCCCAAGTCACAGCTTTGTCCCAACTAATGTTAAGTGGCTGACGTAAGATGCGGAACACTTCAGTAGAAATCGAGTAGGATTATGAAATCAGGACAACAGTAAGACTTAGCGTAGTCAGTTAGAATGATGAAACTGTGATTTGTATTATGACAAATGAGAGGAGAGGATCCCTCAAGCACCTTTGAGGAGCCTGTAGGAAAACACACCTGTGCTTTTATAAAAGGGAGATGAGAATGGACTGAAGCAATAACTATGAATTGCTGTTTCTGATGTTTTACAAGTTCTCTCCCAAAGCCTCTGGGTGTTACTTTGTATGTTGTTTTTTAACTATAGCCTGCTAATCACTATCTATTTAATGTTATAGGAAATGAGTCTAGTAAAAGGGACAGCAGCTTCCACTTGCATGGAAGAATATTTTTTCACAGTGCTATAGCTTTTTTTTTTCTTCTCAGATAGTAGGTATGCTCTTGAGGTACAGTGACTAATTTGTACAGTTGACATAGTAATGTATTTTCATGTCAGCATTTTAATTTTCGCTTTTGTCATTCAAGTGGATATCTTGACACTGTCCTCTTGACAATGAAAATGTTTGTACTTTGTTTTCTATTTGTATGGAAACGCTAAGGTTTGTTTTTATTTGCCTTTTTGTAGTGTTGATTTTTCCATGAAGTCAGATTGGAATGAGTCTTGCACTGAAAGCATATCCTACATACAGGTGAACAGCAGTATTATCAAAGATCAAACTGGTGTCTTAAGTGTTTTGGTTTGCCAGCCTGCACTTGAGGGCCATCTAGTGGCTGACCACAGAAAGGCCTGGCCTTGTAGTGAAGCTTTTTCAGGTTACTGTCATCACAATGGTGACTAATTAGTTTTATCTGACTCTTCTGTACACAGTTTTGATTTTTATCATTTATCAGAGCCCCAAGATGATATTAAGGACCCCTCACTCAGGAAACACGCATAAAAAGCCCATTGCTCATTAAATTGTTTCCTTTTTAGATTGACTCTACCTACCATGTATTTTGATTCTTGTTTTTAACATTTCCTATATCCTTTGGCATTGACTTGACATCCATCATGAAGTAGAAGTCCAGCAATTATTGAATTTAAACATAGCCGTCCATTTAAATTATACTTAACTGTGCAATTGCACACATGCTGTACCTTTTTTACATTTCATTTCAAGTCAAGTTAAACTCCGGCTGCACAGCTTCGTGGCCAAGTCTGATAAAAATGCAAGTTTGTGTCCATGAAAGTAATGGGACAAGATTGATGTTGCATGACCCCGAACACTGTAGCTGTTGAACATTAACTATTTTAATGAATGCCATGTGATCTCAACAGTGTTGCAGCTCTTTGAGTTGATACAGTTCATACTGAAAAATGCAATATGCATGTTTGTCATTTTCCCTAGTTTTGTTTAAACAAAATATTAGCGTAGCTTTTTTTGTTTGTTTGTTTTTTATGCATTTAAGTAGATACACTATGATAGCCTGTTTGCCAAATTTGATACAAAAATAATGTGTTAAACTGAACATTTCGTGTGAAATTGAACATCTTTAATTGGAGATTCCAGGACCCTTGTGAAAGCAGTTGAATGTATATCTTTGTACAAAACTATTTTAGTTCCAAGGATATGGTAGTTACTATAGATGTGAAAGATAAGATAACCTTTTTTATAAAATCTTTTGTATTAGAACATTAACAATGGTAATTTTGTATATATGAGAGGCTAGGCTTTCTGATTAGCAGAAAGGTCAAACATTCCTACATTTTTTTTAAATGTATGTTTGTCAAATTATTACATAAACATGCGCAATGTTATGTGCCTTTTATTTGGGTTGTCTAAATAAAAGAAAATATCAAATGTGTTCATATGTATTAATAAGTAATGTCCAGTTTTGGGACAGCTTGGTGAGCCGTGATTCAGTAACGTTTAGGTGCATTACTATTTATCTCATTGGTATAGAAATTCCAGTGTTTTAAAGGGATAGTTCGCACACACGCACACTCAAAAAAGTCAGTCATTATATACTCACCAAAAAGCTGATGCAAGGTCGCTAAAATGTTAAAGTCAACAAAACACTTAAGGATTTTCACAGGAAAATTAATCTCCCAAACAATTGTAGTGAATGGTGACTAGGATTCAAACAAAAAAAAAACATAGTTAAACTATAAAATGCCTCCATACTTCTTGTCACGAAGCCTCAACATGAGTTGTTTTGAAAAATGTCATGACTCCATGAGTTTAGCCTCTTTGTTCACTGCAGCATGTAGCATCTGACATGATATCTTTTTTTTGGCATTGATGTTATTCTGTTTCCTGCCCAGGGACTACAGATGAAAATTAGCTCATAGTTGATTCTGGTACTGCCAAAGATCTGTGTATTGTCCCTCAAATGGAAAAGAAATAAAAATAAATGGTTAACACAGACCTGTGTTTACATTCTACCCATAACTCCGATACCTGCAGCAGACACCAGACTTGCCCTCCAAATGATTCTGCAGATAGGAAAGCTCTCCCTGGTCTCTCCTAGAGCTGTTAAGCGAGCTTCAGACCATGAGTGCACATGTGAGTGTGGCCCCTTTCGTAGGAGCTGCAGGCTATAGTGAACAGAGAGGCTGAAAACATAGCGTCAGTGACATTTTTCAAGTCAAGTCTTCAGGATCCTTTGGTTACTTTGGACCGGCAATAAGGAGGCATTTTATATTATTGTAGTCACCATTCATTACAATTGATTGGGAGATTACTACAATGACTTTGTCCTGTGAAAATGCAGCAGTGTTAGGTCGACTAGAAAACTTCACCCGACCTTTGAACGGCATGAGGATGAGTAGAAATTGACTAAATTTTCATTTTTGATTAACTATCCCTTTAAGGGCAGAGTTGGTGGGTACACAGACTCCACTGTACCAACCAGTACCTGATAATCTTGCATAGCCAGCCGTATCTCCACAGCACTGTTAGAGCTGGAGAAAGGTCTGGCTGCATAAGTTATCATTCTGCTATAGAGAAAAAGTGCCCTGACTTGTTTGAATTTTTTCATTTAAATCACATTGTGTTGTGCTGTGCTAAGCCCTTAACGCAGAAATGGTGTCCCTGCTGAACTGTAACAGGCAGAAAGGAAGGGGGAAAGAACAATGACTGAAATAGGCAGCCAATGGCATGCTTAAACCCAAAGTCTACATCTGTTGTCTCACACTACATAGTTGGTAACACTTCAGTGTTTGTAAGTGCTTTAATATCTTGGAAAACCTAACAGAGAAAAACACGATATCGTAAAATAACTGCTGACCGCACAGAAAAGAGGAACACTAGTTAATTTAGACAGTTTGTGGCCTTCTCAATAGATGGTTGTGGCTGCTATTGCCACGTTTCTTTACAAATTGCTAACCATTTTCAGTAACGCAATGCTAGTATTTGGCTGGACCGCAGCAAACTGGGCCTTTTTGGGACGCAGGGAGCCTCAGCGGATTAACCAAGAGTGGAGCACTTAAGAAACACATTTGCTGAAACTAACCTAGCTAGATGAGATAAGACTAAGTTAGCACTGACTGGTGGACTCAGGGGACTAGCCAGGGGGGTAATTGCCCCCCTTGGTGCTTTGATATCTGAAAAAACGCTATGAAAGTGCCCTTTTGGATGCCCCTTTAATAGGTAAAACATGAAGTGACCTTGAGGGTGTCCATACAGTGGACAAAACGTGGTTAAGTGTCAGAAATTTTTTTGTGCATTGGTGCCCTTTTAATTGTTTTCACGCCTGCCCCTCAAACATTCTGAGTCCACCAGTACAAAAGTAAGCTATTTGGCGAAGAAAGTCGTACTCGTAAGTAAACAGGCTAAAGATACGGGGGTTTTTTATTTGTTTGTTTGTTTGTTTTTCTGTTTTTTTTTTCTTTTTCGGCTCAGTAGAGCAGTGTCAATAATAGTCCATGTGGGATTGTAAGTACAGTAAATTCACTGCTGAAATGCCATCTAAACTAAACTGTAGTACTCTTTACCATATTTATTATACAGCTGTAACTACAAGTTCCTTGTCAGATTAAGATAACCAATCCCAAAATTAAATGTATCAATCTAGGAACCCATGTCATGTTTTACCCCTGCTAAACATTAGCTATGTAAGTTACCAAAGAACCTTCACAGTTAAGTCTTAGTCCATTATCAGTTTTAACTTCATTTTGAGAGACACATAGTTCAACAAAGAACCAGAGCCAGTACAGTGAAGCAAAAACAAAAGGAAGAGGGAAAATTATGTAAGAGTATGCAATATATTTCTTGTATACAATTATACTGTCTTCAAGGCTGAAATGGGATTATAATTCAGGCTGAAAAACTAACTGCATTTCAGGCCATATTCAAACCAGACCATCTGTTGTACTGTAAGCTTGCTGTTAGCTTCAATAAGTCTCATTCTTAACTGAGCTCACTCATTGACAATTTCTTTTCACCCACAGGACCGCCTCTGTCAGTTGTCAAACGTAAAAACCGTAGCACATGAAAATCCCTGAAGGGCAGCTGTTTCTGAGATGGTAAGGCTACCACAGCTGGCACAAACAATCATATCACACTAAGAGTCACTTAGATCGTGCAGCTTGGTAAAAATTACTGACACACTTGTGCCGCCTGCATGTTAACTGAGTTACAACTAAACAGAAAAGCCGAAGAGGGTGTTTCTAAATTGGACAATGAGTGTGGACAAAATGGGATCAACCATAACAACCTGCACAATGTTTTCTCTTATGCGACACAAAGAGGCTTCATTTTAATGGAATATGTTTTAATAAATACACATTAATTTAGCTGTTTCTAATTCATGTCATTTTCATTGTTTAGATTATATTCTGCTGTCATTGAATACTTCCAAGACATTGCTGAAGAAGATCTTAATACCTGAATATGAAGCTTCATATTTTTTTCTAGCGTGTGGTTGTCCAGCAGATGGTGTTGTGTGCACATTTCATCGGTCTGTGCCATTTGAGTCCTTTCTAGCTTTATCTGCCCTTTGCTCCTCAATAGGGAATAATTCAACTGGTCTCCAGTGTAGGCATATTAATTGACTCTCTACTGTAAGATAACAGTTTACTTACTCAGTGGCAGAATTTAAATCTTATTATTCAGCCTGGATGATGTTTTGTCTATTTCATGAGGAATGGTGATGGAAGCTACTGAGACATGAAGATTACAGTTCGAAGTGTGGCAGTGTGACGTCCTACAGTTGTACATCATGTTATATTCATCTCAAGGTATTGACATTCCTAAAGGTCGGTGAGAAGAAGAGACAAGCTGGCTGGCAATGTCTGTGTTTGTTTATGGCTTTCAAATGCAGCGAAGTCAAGTAGCTACGTCTTTAGCACATCTTGTGCTGTAAAGAACTCTCTGTGTTCCAACTGCATGTATGCAGTGAAAATATTAAAGGTTAGAAGACTGCCTCATTTCTTAGGAAAAAGAAGAACTCACTTGGCCACTCTGTAGGGTGGAGAGTTCAACTGGAGTTCACCGGTGGCCTCCTCTGTCTTACTTCCTGTTTTCATATTAATGTAATGATATCAAATAGACAATGGAAACTGCCGTATTCTAGATTCTGAAAAGGGCTTAAAATGCCATTAAAAAGGACATTTTTAAACAAGAGCAATGAAGCTCCTAATGGCCTCTTGGATTAAAAAAAAATTAATTCACTGGTTTTCTATTTGTGTTTAATGAGAGCTGGGAAACCAAAAGGAAAGACATTAATTCACTGAAAATGTGAGTTGAATAATGAGTATTTACTTAAGCTGTCTAAATAATTCATATTGATCCAGTGGACAAAGATAAATGGATTTAAACGTACATTACCACATTAAAATGTCCAAAAATGATTCTACTTTTGTTTTATATTTTGTTGCGCTGTGTACTACATTATCCAAAATGTTTCCAGCAATGTTGAAACTTCAAGAAATCCATAATTTTTTTATTTAAGGTAACGGTGCATTTCCCCTTGTCTTCTGTCACTAACTTGAGACACTAAATGTAGCTTGAATAACACTTTAATACATTACCTCATCTGTGAACATTTCTGTTTTAGCCAGCCAGGTTGACTGATCAACAATGAAATGAAAAAAAATCCTGTGATCCCTCACTACGTCACAATTTTATCAAACTACATCCTACGTTTTTATTGATAGACGTGCCAACCGTGGCATAAAAAAAGGCTACGTAATGTGAATTTCAGCAGTGCACACAATTACCAAAACAAATAGCAGTGATTATACTACATTATGACACAGGTATAGGCTACTATGATGCCAGTATAGCTGGTATGACAATGACAAAACACCACTTACATTTAAATCTTGATTCCTCTTCAAAGGCCTGGACCCGATGGTCAGAAACATACAGATCCCTCAAATTGATTTAGACTGACGCGCGGCATCGTGAGAGACTGCATAACAAATAAGATGGTGACCTTGCTCAACTTGCAGTGACTATTTGCTACTTATGACTTGTGGGAACCGGGAAACTTAACAGAGAATTACCTTCAAAGTAAAATATTTTTCTCATAGCAATAATAACAACATCAGTGTGTGCTATTTGGGACATTATTAACCTTGAATTGTTGTTTTGTTTTTTTAAGTTTTATTCATTTGCGGAGATCTTCTAAAATTGCTCTTATCCTAATTTATAGAATTCAAATTATTTAAGAAAATGCAGGCTGATGCTAAGCTACTTTTATGGCACCCACACACACTGTGAACCAGTAGATTTAGATGATAGATAGACAGATAGATAGATATGAATATATGAATGCATTTTGATTTGTTAATTCTGTATTTTGTTATTTGTCTTCCAACTTGTGCCCAACCGATATATATTGGGTTCGCCAATATTATCGGCCAATATTGGCCTATTGCAGATATATTGATATTGGCATATTTGTTCTCCAATAAGTGCCGATATTGAAGCTGTCTGTTAAGGCTGAAAAAAACACTTGAACTAGTGATTTAAAATGGTGGAATAACATAATTTGTCCAGCAGAGGGCAGTCCTTTATTTAATTGGTAATAAGTGAAGTGTTTACTGTTTGGTGCAATGCTGTTTGGAATAAAGCTTCTTAGATACTGTCTCCTCATTACATCTTTCTCACACATATTTGGTAACCACATTTAAATATTATACATAGAATATCAGCTGACATATCAGATATCTGAATTGTCTTACTCCCTAATATTGTCATCAGCATCGGCCTGAAAAATCCCATATCAGTCGGGCCCTACTTCAAACCCATCACAATCCTTTTATTTCACAGCACAGCTAATCTAAAACTAGTCAATACAGTATGTTTGACATAGAGATTTGATGGGACAGTCTTTATCATGTCCTGAACTGTTTCCTGTTCTATAGGAGTTTGAGTAGGCCTACTAGGACTGACTATGTATTTTTTATTTATTTATTTTTATCAACTTGTCATCATACATTTGCAAAATATGGACATTTTTACATGGCATTCACACACAAATCCAAGGTACACACATTTCTTTTTGCCGTATTTATTTGAATTATGCACTGACTGGAGCTGCATTGAAACCATGTACCCAAATGGTGCAGTGTGTCGTCTCAGAGGTAATTTCAGACTGTGGGGCAAAGGTTGTTTTCCTCACATGATCCTGTCAGGGCTCAGTGTCCTCAGACCTGAAGGGTTAACTCTTGGAAATCCTGGTCCAGCAAAGACGATAGAATCAGGCACAATCTAATTTAATCTGAAGCTGGGAGCCTCGTGCTACGTGTGTCATCTTGGCTGTCCAATAGTACAACAGTTTAAACGGCTTAAGTGACAGTCAGGCTGCAAAAGGATCATGCTATCCTCAGCTGAGTGACTCGTGTCACTGAGCTGTCAAGTGCCTATGAACATTTCTCATAACTGTTTTTGATATGTGCCAGGTTTTGGGAATACCTGCATTATGCATTTAAATTAATACTAAACAAAGGTCAGCAATCCTAAAGTATCGTTTCAGGGGACATAAACTGTTGGAAAGAGCTGCAGCAAAAGAGAGAACACAGAGAGAAGAAGAAATCAACGGTGAGGTGCTGAAATGTTTTTGCTTTATTTTTTATCAGGGATGCTTAAAGTCATTTGTGTAATTTGCTGCACAGCTTTTGTCTTTTTATTATCTGTCAACTGAATGGTTAAGTAATCAAAGATAATCACTTTCTCACTGCCAGAGTGCTCATGGTGCAGTTATGCAATAGTTGATAAACCAGACATGTGGTATGAGAAATGTTTAAATGAATATTTTTCTTAAAATTTAAGGTTTTACATGCTTGTTGTATTATTTAGCATTATTATGTTTCCAGCATCAACTGCCATCAAATTGAAACAAACTTTAAGTAACTTTTGGGTGTTTGTAAAAAAAATTATACTGTGTTGGAGTTTGACTGAGTATTCTCTTTAAAAGTAACCGATCCCACTGTTAATGTTTGATAACTTGATTGTGAAGGCAAAGAATAGCTGAAATTGGCAGGCTGTTCTGCTGGCATGTCACCATCAAATCTGTGCTGTTAATACAGCAGAACTGAATTTGCAAAGTACTGGACCAACAACAACAAATGTTTTATGGTTGAAACTTGGCATTGTCAGCTTTTTCCATTGTTGCAACAGTGTTGACTTACAGTTTCATGTTAAATCAATTTCAGATCGCAGTGCCACTTCAGAGGAATTTATATTGCTGGTTTCAGATTTCATTTCAGTTTTGGATTGGAGGTTTGCTTAGTGGTACACCAAAACCCTGCAAATGAGTTTTCTAATTCCTTAATTTTCTCTTAGATCCCTTCATGTTACCATGCATGGCTGCTATTGCTGTTTGGTCTGGTGCCTGTCTGGCCAACGAAAGATACAGTGAAAATTTCTGCAGCAATCAGAATATGAAAAGAGACAGATGGAGAGCAGGAACACAGGGCTCCATGAGAAGTGACTCACATGCCATTGTATAATCAGGGTATATTAAAGGAAGGAACATCACACCCTCATTGCACCAGCGAGCCATGTGTACGTACTGTTGCTTCATGGTTTTTAAAAACCTGCACGCTCATCCCACCCCCATATGATATGCACTGTCCTGATCTGAGGACTGTGCGTGTCTGTGGAGGTATGCTCTTCAAGTTGCGTCAAGTTTTATCACTGTGGAGATTTCTTCATTTTAGCTGCATGCTCTCGTTGCTTTTAGTGTTTAAATACGACTGAGTGGGAGGATCAGGTGATCAGTTTCGATTTGACCACTTCATTTATAGTAAAATTCAAGACTTTCCAGGAGTGATTATATTCGCCAGCCACAAACTAAAATATGTACTATTACTTTGATTTGCTGCCCAGCACCCTTTCCACACCAAACATCACATCATAGTGGAACAGGCGCCGTCTGCTTTTGCAGACTATGTATACTCAACTACAGTATATGCAAGTGGAATGTCAGCCATGTGGACTTGGATTGGCAGGATGGGAAGGAGGCTGTACTCTGATTCTCACTGATTGTATAAAACACACGATGAACCTGCAGGCTATTAATCATATTGCTAAACTGTAATATTCCTGTAGGCATTGTGAATGCATCTCTTTTGTTCATCAGAGTATGTAGTGACAGTGCATGAGGTGAAAGGTGGTGGTTACCCTTGGTGCCCAACGTTGCATTGCCAGACCTGCCTCTCCACTTTGTCTCCCAGTTGTTCTTTACGTTGTGCAGTGGAGGAAAAAGAGGAATGTTCTGGATCCTAGAATTCCTCATAGTACCCCCTGTGATGTAGATCCTATATTACTTTGTCATATTTTTTTTTTAATCTGCTTCATTGTCAGGAGATAGGCTTTTGTCATGGCATACAGTTGAATTCGCTACCGCAGGAATAGCCCTGGTTAATATATTAGTAATGGCTGTTCCACTTTAAGGTCCTACAGATAACTTTAATCCATCATCTTGTTCACTGAGGACACAGAGATACCATATGGCACAAGCATTGTTATACTATTTGCTGAAGTCTCTGTCCATCTGAGACAGAGGTAAAAAAAAAAAAAAACAACAATTATTGTGGACACAACAAAGTATTTAAAAT
>JAQLOL010000006.1:8517195-8529030 GCA_029783665.1 Naso thynnoides
CATATATGTGTATACATATTTTTCTTCTCTCCTCCCTTCATTTCTTCTTCTTCTTCTTCTTCTTCTTATTATTATTATTATTATTATTATTATTATTATTATTATTATTATTACCATCATTAGTATTGTTGGTGGTGATGGTACCATTTATATCTGTTGCTTACAAGACATAACACATGTGCACACACATAATCATACACACACACACACTTGTTTTGTCATGTCTGTATGTCCTTGTGTCTCCCTGTAAGGCCTTTTGCCTTTTTCATTTTGATATAACAGGAAAAACACAGATGTTAGTGTTGACATTAATTTTGGCTGAATTCTAGTTTTGACAGAGTAACAGTAAGCCCGTATGCACACTAACCGAAGCTGCTAAATGGAATTCAGCCATGTGAAATTCATTAGTTATTACTACACCTGTGCTTTTTTTACTGTAGTTCGTCAAAAGGGGCCAACGGGAGCGCCAAAAAGGAATTCGCCCTTTATTGTTGTTTTTAATTCCACTTTATATCCTGTTATTTCTTTCATGTAGCCTAATATTAACTGTCCTTTAAAAAGTAATTAAGTCACAGTAGTAACTGTACAAAGAATTTGGCCATTGTTCCTTTTTTGTTCCTTTTTATGGGAGCACGCGCACAAGAGGCCGGGGGAGTGTAGGGATGTAGCGTACAGTGCTTTTTTTTTTTTTTTAAACTCGTGTGCCTTCATTTCCCACATTGCACCGCGCCCCATGATGTTCCCAACAGCTGACAGACGGTGAAAGCCTCTGCCGGAGCTGTCGTTGGAAGAGAGTAGCTTTCCGTCGGTAGCCTACACGGACTGACAATACAAGTCGCGCATTGCTGGACTTTGGACCGCTTTAGTGACCGCGTTGCCGTCGAGTATCTTGTTTTGATAACAAAGAGGAACATTTAGGTTGCATCCTGACTTTTTTCCACATAGGGAGCTGGGGACATTTACTGTCAGCTAACTTCCACAATAGGTCGCTGCGTTGCCGGACCGCTGCATATGTTTTCTGTGAGCTTAACAGTTTGACTCCAGCCCTTCCAGCCGTGCCCAATGCTGAGGAATGGATAGTGTGTCTGCTAAAGGTGGGAAGATGGTCGAGAGTGATGAGCAGCCGAAGAGGGATAGCGGCGGCGGCGGCGGCGGTGGCGCAGCGATGGCCGCACTACATCAATGCGAACTCATCCAGAATATGATTGAAATCTCCATCTCCAGTTTACAGGGGCTACGGACCAAATGCGCCGCGTCCAACGACCTCACACAGCAAGAAATACGCACTTTAGAGGTAATGGGCTTCTTTTTTTTTTACATGCTGCAAAACAAAGCAGTCCTGTCATATTGCGAAGTCATGAAGCCCAAACGCTATGTCCGCCTCATATAGGCTGAATATTGGGCTGCAAGCGAGGCGCCCTGTTCCTGAGTGTCACAGAGCTGAGCACATTTTGTCGCTTACTATGTAACGTTACTACTGGGTCGAAGCATTGAGGCGATAACGGTTTAAAAATACAACTGCTTAAGCTTAATATTTTCTCTGCAAAATCCCCAATTTGTCGAGATATCATCCACGCATGATCCAGTTATATGTGTGACCTCTTTCTCTAGGTGGGAATATTTGCGAGGAGCCCCTCGGATAGTTCCCAGCACCGCGCTGTGCTGTGCTGTGCTGTGCAGCTGAATCCAGCCTGGCCTGATGGCACTCACTCTATAATCTAGATGCTGCTGTTATTTAGCCCATGCGTCCTGTGAGTGGTCTGTCCCTTGCAGAGGATTTCGTGGCTGTGCAGGTGGCATGCGAGGCAAACGCGCAGCGAAATGTACGACGTGTTCCGTGCCTTGATCCATCTCCCAGCCGCGAGCGGGCAGGGCTGCTGTGCTGCCCCGCTTTCCTGCATCTGGATGCAGATTCGGTTAGTCGTGTTGGAATGACTTGGCATTGCTTTGCGCAAGAGCCATGGCTGTGAGGGGCCTCAGCATGTCCTACTATAGTTGGCAGTCATGCCTGGTAGCGTGCAGGCATCAGGAAACGATGCCCTGTGTATTTCTTTACCTTGCAAACACACACAAATGCTCATATAAAGGTAGGTTGCAGATTTGAAAATGCTGCATGATAAGCAGTGGTACTCCAGCCTATATGAAGTGGACCTTATTTATCCTTCTAAATGATTTTTTCTTTATCATTTCCACCATGTGATTTTATTGGTTAGACCTCAGAGGGGTCACTTTTGTCTCAGGCCTGCATGTTTCCACTCATAGGATGTTTACAGTCACATATTGTTTTTGTGAAATTCTCAGCTGCCAGACGACTGAAGAAATCGTGTCGTGGAAAGTCCTGCTTCATGTTGCTAGTAACAAAGCTGTGAGGGGACAACAGGCCCTGCCTCTGCTGCAAAGGGTGATGGGAAGAGGGGGTACATCTCGAGATGCAGAATTGTGAAAATCTTTGGAATATTAGAGGGTTAATGCTTACAAATATGAACCTGTAGACAGAATAATAACGTATCATTGGTATCTGCTCCTGACATCCAGAGATGTGATAGATGCTAAATGGGTTTTCTGGCTCATGGTTTATTTAAACGTTACCTTGGATAAAAGGAATATCCACTCCTGATTGGCTTGAGGCTATCAATTATCCATGTCTGTTTTATTTCTGTATAACTGAACACCCCACGAACAATTGTGCCGTTGCCCCCATAAACCAATGTTCCAGAAAGCTCCGAGCGTTTAGTTTCAGCCACACAGAGACGCAATCGCCTGGCTGAACTAGGTTTCAAGTGACCTTCAAAATGGTCAAGAATTGAGGCTGAAGAAGAAAGTAGTCCTTTAAAGCAAGTTACAGTGCATCAGCGGGCCAAGTAGCAAACAAATGTCTCCTGCTCGAGAGATTTGTTTTTGTTTTTTTGTTTGCTGAAAATAAAGATACCATAGAACAAGGAAGATGACATAGTTTTCTAATGTTTTTAGCTTTTTATCAGTTTTCATACTACTAATGTGGACAAAATATTTGGTAGCTTCTTAGCTGTCTGGCAGGCATCAGGTGCAAGTTGGCAAGCTGCTGTGCGGGAACAAATTTTTACAAGCTCAAGCACTGAAGCCCAGTATTAAATGAAGAATTCAAAGTATTAACTGAAATGGAAACCAGACCGGATCCGTTTGTGTATTTGTCCGTTTCTAGCCCCACACTGCTTCTGTGCGAGTGTGAAGGAATTTGCTGAAGGTAGCAAGTAGTCACATCTTTGTTTCTCTAACTACTTAAAATAGAATCTGCTTGAATAGTTGGTCCAAAGAGATGTGAAGGCAGGTTCAACCCCTCTTCGTCCGCTGACATGCGTACCTCGTCGCTGTGTGGAACAGGACGTGATCTGGTAGAGTACTTCCTGAGGTACGCAGCCTCATAGGTGCATTTTGCCCCCGCATTGTTCTATATGACAATAGGCAGGCCGTGTCGGTCACACGTGTTTCTTGAAGGCTATTAAAACTGCTCTGTGGTCCCTTTTCCTGCGGTCAGAGGCTGTTATTAGGGGGGAATCTCTAGAAGTCAGGAGTGCAAATAGTGGGTCCGGTTACCTGCAGTTAGCTTTGCTGGTTTGTGGTTTAGAAAATTCAGTATCCCTCCCTGTGGTGCCTCAGGAACAGGACATCATTGTTTTGCTGCATTGGGAACAGGTACAGTAGATGCTTTCCTTTCTACAGCACACAGACCTCGGTGGTATATTCATTTGCATTTCATTTAATTTTATTTTAACTGATCATGACTGCACTTTTGTCCTGATAGTCAAACTGTTCCTGGTTAGCGGTAAGTTCAGAGTGCAGTTACTCAGCCTTGCCATTGCTTACATAAAAGACTATGTACAGTTTGTAATAGTCTATATGCCTCTTTGGGTGTTAAAAAGATGAAAGTAAAGAGAAAGTGTGACGAAATCATTTTAATCAACACGTGAATAGAAACATCTCAGGTCTCAGCTCAAGTCAGAGCTTATGGAAACTTCCCCTGAACTGATAATTTGCAGTTGGTTTCATTTTGCATCAGCGAGAATCATTTAACACGTCAGATCAGCTTGTTGTTTCAGCTACAGGTGATTGGTCTAAAATATCTTGTGTTCCCTTTTTATTTTCTTTAAATATTGTGAATTCTGACATCCTTTACTGTTATGCTTTCAAGTTATTCTTCCTCATTATCTTTTTTCCTCTTCCTTTTATTTGCCAGAGATGCAGTGTGAGAGGAAAATGTACAAGTAGTTATTTTTGCTTTTCACTGATTTAGAAATACTTACCAGTCAAACCAAGTAGATTCTTGGATTCTTTGAAACTACTTTGCTGTCAGTAAAACAAGGAAAGAAGTCTCAACTATTTTCACAGATAAATAGAGATGAAGAAACCAAATGAGAAGACAGACAATAGATTATGACTGTTGTCGCTGTAGTAACAATAGAGTTACTGTCTGTTGAAGCACATTTTTCTCCCTTTTAAAAGCCATTTGGTGCGCGTGGTTCTTGACCTTTTGAGCCCCCTGAGAGGGAACAAGAGAATTTTGGTCGAGGGATCTGCTTATAAGTTTCTACATATTTAAATACAGACTCAGATGTTCTTTATCATTGCTAAGAGCCTTTTGCTCTCAATGTCTTACAACCATCTTTCAAGTGTGGCTGGCATGCGTGTGTTGATCAGCACTCTTACTTCCTTAGTCTTTACTGGCACACCATTTTGAAACCGCATCTTGCTGTAAGTGTGCATTTTCACTTCTTGCTTTAGCCCTCTTTGAGATTTTTATTGGCCACACGCCATGCAAGACATCCCGTAAACTCCTCTCTGCTGTGTTCGAACCTTGACCCATTGATGCGAAAGGGGTGCAACATCTTGAATTCCTAGCAAGCACGCCGACGCGCGTCTCCCATTCCAGCATCGAGGTGATCAAACATGATAGATGTCATTGCTACAAACAGCTTTAGGCCACTTAAATTCATGTGATGAATTTGTGCGAACTGTGTGAGGTCAAAGTAGTTGTCACACTTGTGGTGTGAATGGCTATCGCTCCCATATTGCACTGGAGTGCCATCGACAGAGGCTTGAACTCACTTTATACTCTCATTGAGAGAGCTTTATTATTCCACTTGAGCTGTGTGTTTTTTCTGCCTTGCTAGTGAGAGGATAATGATACTGGCCTCTGAAATGGAGTGCTAACTGGTACTTCACTTTTCACGTTAATCCCGCTCAGCCTGCCTCTCATGCTGGTACTTTTACTGTAGCTCTTTATGTATCCATTGCTTTATCATATCCTTCCTGCACTGCCTTGGCAGCTTGTTTGCTTTAAAACCAGAGTTGTGTAAGTCTACATGATCCAGACATTTGGAAACTTGAACTCCAAACATCCTTTAAACAGTAGAGCTTAAGTGTTTTGCTCATGTGCTGCGTTTTACATAACTAAAACAAGTAAGGAATGTTGCTGGATATGTATGCAATGTTGTAGATCTTTACATGAAAGCCGTTCGCCATCTTATCTTTTTTCATCAGAGCTCTCAGTAATGATCAGCAAACAGCAAAGCGTCACTCTGTTTTGTCTCCTCATGGTGTTGGAGAGAGTTTGCTGCGCGCTCGTGGTGCGAGCTGTTGTGGCTGCATCTATATTTAGACATCTTTCTTCCTACGCATTTTCAGGGTTGGTTGTTAAATAAGAAAATCAAATGACGCGCAAAGAGCCTGTGCAAGAGGGGAGAGCAGGGAGGAAAGGGGAGGGGAGAATCAAAGCCAATCCGCTGGGCTGCTTCTTGTGACATGACAACCGCTTGTGTGTGAGTGTGAGAGTGTGTGTGTGTGTGTGTGTGTGTGTGTGTGTGTGTGTGTGTGTGTGTGTGTGTGTGTGTGTCTGTGTGTCGGCCTGTCTGTCTGTCAGAGGCCTAGAAGAAGACAATGGAGAATGTTGCTCTCACGAGGGTATAGAGGAAACACAACTCTAGTGAATGTAGCAACGGCAACCCCGTCTCTGTTTCCTTTTTTTCCTCCAGTGTGAGTGGTGTAGTCAATAAGAATGAACTGCACGGTGTGGAAATCACTAGGACGAACAGTGTAGGCAGGCCTTAATCTATTCTTAAACTGACTCAGGATGAGTTGCATTACATCCTGTAATTTTGAGGTCTGCTGTGCTTCTCTTGTGGAAAGGGGGGATTTGCTCGCCCCTCCAAATTAGAAGGAAGTTAGCATGATGTGCCTGTTTGTAAATGGTTTAAATTGTTTGTAATTTTATTTTTAATTGCTTGCTTTAGCTACAGTATAAATGTTAGCAATGTGCTTGAATTGTTGTTAAGTAAGCGCATGTAAAAGAGATGATCCTTATTGTCAGTTTTCACAAAAAATGTTAGTTCGACGCTTTAATCACAATAAGAATTTGCTTCATCGGCCAAAATTGTGCACGTATACAAGAAATCTGGCTCCACTGCTTTCAGTAAGGTTGTTAAAAATAAAACATTGATATCTTGTTAATAATATACAGGTGATAATATTGTATAAATAATACAGCGCCTCTTAAATCATTACTGTTTACTAGCTTTTTTGCTTTGTCCTAGTAGGTTGTGGTAATGCACTTAAGCGCTGTTGCCAACCGCCGTAAAACAGAAAGTTCATTAAGTCTAACTGTCTTTTTGTACCCTTTTTTTAAAATAATTATGGTGACACATTCTCTCCACCTCCTCTCAGTCAAAATCTGAGCGTAATATATTTGCTTAAAAAATAAAAGGGACAAAACTCACAATAAACAAAGTTAAAGATGAATTTGACTGATATCTTTTTTTTAATTTATATATTTAGATTGCAAAGTCAGTAAGTCAAGATAATCATGTAGCGAAAATATAATATCATGACAGCACTTGCTCCCACTGTACTTACACACAGATACACATACAGCAGTGGATGACAACAATAAAAACTGAAATAAGTTACAGTGTTGTGAGTGGCCAGGACTTTAATGTAATAGCATGTGAAAGGAAGTAGGTGTGTGTATTGAATACACCAATGGCCGACACACCATTAAAGTATACACCATAAGAGTCTGTGCACAGGTCAAGTGCACTGTATGTTGTAGCAGTGCAAGTTGTGTAAAATAGTAGTTGAAAGAATAACTGTTAAAGAATAATACTGAATGATAAATATGTGTATATGGGTGGATGGATAATGTGCTTGTAGATATGTTGTAATACATTATGTACAGCATGCAGGATGTATATTGAATGTGACAGTGTATATGTACATTACATCATTCTTAGATGGTAAACTATTTATTTTATTTATCTAGCACCATTAAAATACACAAGACAACGTACAAACATCAAAAAAGGTGCAAAGTAGACAAGAAACCCAGATGGGCCCATACGAGATAAAAATATAGTCTGCAAAGAAAGTGAGTGGTTGTTTTTCTTATAAAGGTTTATTGATACTGTGTGACTTAATTAAAAACAGTAGAATCTGCATCGCTTTTTAAGAGTAGGTGTTTTTGTCTTGAGATATATAAAATGGCCCCACTGACCGCATGTCCTACTGTCAAGATAAGCCACAGTGTAAGCCTGAACTAGGCCAAGGTTCTGTGTGTGTGTGTGTGTATGTGTGTATATGTTGTAGACTAACCTTGCACAGCTTCACCACAGAGAGTTGGAGGCCACGCTATCACCTCCTCACCCCCCCACCCCACCCCAGCCCAGTGCAGGGGTCAACTTGCACTGGTGGCAACTGTGATGGAGGAGGGGCGGCAGGCCATTGTCTGCGACTGTCAACCGTGTATGTCAGCCTGCTGCAAAAGTCCATCATGTGACCTGGCCTCTGCATAACAAGGTCTCCCCGGCTCTGTTTTGCTTTTGTCTTTCTCATCATTTCAAATTGTGCGTCAGCCACGCAAGTCAGCGTGCTACTGACCACAGTTTATTTGTGTGATCCAGTGTAAAATGTGTGTCTTTGAAAGCAATATTGAAATTTGCCTGAAATTTGCATCCTCTTTCCACGCCAGCATTTCTGTTGCTACTGTCGAATTTCATTTTGACTGTGCACTGACTGGAGCTGCCACATGTAAGGACAGTGGAGGCAACAGAATAACTGAAGGTTCCCTGCTCTCCTGTCCATTAGTCAGCAATACTTTTATTGTTTAAGGGTCTTGGAATTGCTGTTTTTTGTTGTTTTTTAGTAGGTTTAATTTTCAATAGCTTATATGTCACAAGGAGTAAAAATGCTTCAGTGGCCTTACTGCCTGCACATGCTCTGACAACCAAAAACATGTGCATATTTCATCCAAAAATGAAATGCACTTACCTTGCTGTGCAAATATCAGTTTCTGGGATAGAGCATTGTTGCTCGGTTCCCAGACAGGCCATGCTATCCTTGGCAGGTGTGCCGAAGTGGCTGTGTCAGCAAGAGCGTTGAGAAAACAATTGGAGCGGTGGGATCTGCTCCCCGAGTCTGCTGTGTCAGGCAGGCCGCTGCTGGGACTCCTCTCCCCTCCCCTCCCTGATGGCTGACACGCTGGCTGTCACTCATCTGCTCGAAGCATTAGGCCGTTGCCATGGTGTTGTTTAGCTCTGCTGACAGGTGGGCTCTGACGCCATTTCTCCTCCCACCTCCAGGCCGCATGTTAAATGCTGCTTTTTCCACTCTGCACCAAAAATAATATGCACAGGGCCTGACATTATCTTTTGGTGTTGATGTGCTCCCACCACATATACACACATTACTGATATCAATGAGGGATTTGGGGACTTGTGTAAGCCTGTCCACCTTGTTTACTTAGGATGATAATAAGTAAAGTGAACACTGTGTGTGGCTGCAGATAAAAATGTTGGTCATGCTTTGTATCCACTACACTCTTTGTCCTGTGGAGAGGCATGATGACATTTGTATGTTGAGATGCTTTGTGTCTGAGCTCTGTGTTTCACATGTATAGGGAAAATCCCACTGAAATGTTGCTGACGACTCAGAAGAGGGGTTGCTAGGTTACCTGACGTCACAGCACTGCACTGGTGTATAGGGAGGTAAAGCAGGAGGCTAGCTCATTAGCCACATTGGGTAAAGGCCTGTTACTGCAGGCCATGATAGTCCAGATCTCGAGCTAAACTGAGACACTTGATGAGGGCACAGAGGATAATCTGAATGATTTGGATATCAAATGTATTGTTCACTCTCCTGTCTGCTTGGTAGACACGCTTATCTGCCTATGTGTTTGTGTATTCATGGATTAATTTGAATGAGGTAGTGGGCACCCTGTCTCTCTTTTTCACCCATAGAAGGAGCACCTCTTTGACCTGAGCAGCTCTAAGGTCAAAGGTCCGAACTTTGCAGACATTTTGGACAACATATCACACCACTTAAATGTTTAAAACATATTTTTTGTTATGCTTAAGTATATTTAGGCACTGTCATGTAAGGCCTCTGTTTGCATTTTGGTGTGTATGGGTTGTTTTTTTATTTTTTGTTGGGTTTTTTTTGCATTTCTTCCTCCTGGATCAGTCAGCTTTTACTCCTTGATCCTTTTTTGCAAGTTTTAAAAACATCCTGTTTTATTAGTTTGCATTCAATAATGCATGCTGTATTATTATTTCATAATGCTCTCAGTGCATCTGATAATTGATGAGTAAAAAGCTGCAGTCAGAGAGCATTTACCTCCATTCCATCCCCTTTCTCTCTCCTCTTTCATCTCTCGAGCCCACAGTGGAGATGCTTTTGTTAGCTGCCACGAAGCAGCCTTTTTACATCCCAAGGCCACAGTTTTTGAGAGCAGCGTGGCTGTGTTGAGTTTTTCTGTCTGGTTGGCGAGTGGATGTGTCAGGGAGAACGCTGAATGAGCTGAGAAAGACACACGCTCCTCATTGTTGCTCAGGCACTCAAGAGGTGTGCGGCGGGTCGAGAGCTAGCTGGCGTCGCGCGGCTCATCTGAAGGTGCTGCCTGCTGTAATGGACTCTTATAGATAAACGGCGAGATAAGGAGACACACTATACGGCCTCGCCGAGCTGCACAATGCGGGCCGTTGCAAACCAATACCACGGTGTTCATTGTAATACTTACTCACAAGACCACTGCACTTGACATTGGCTTGAAAAGCATTGGGGTAAAGTCTCGCAGCTCTGTATGTTCTTGATCATTTGAGCGACTTGAGATGGTGACAGGTTTGGCTTTCGTGGGTTTGGGACATTCTTCTAATGTTAACTGATGCGCCTCACGTCACCAGATACCACAGCAAAGGTCTTCACCAGGGCTTTAGTCATTAATGTGCTGATTAGCAGATGCAGGCATTAAAAGGAAGAGCAGAGGAGGGGGGTTGCTGTGTGTTGTACTCTGAGTGAAGGACGATTTAGCAGACAAGCTTTTATTCATCTTCCTCTCTCTTCTCTTCATTCGCTCGTGAGCTTTAATGTGGAGATTTTTGAGATGCTCTTTATGTTGAGGATGAGGGTGAGGATAGCCCCTCTGTCACATGTCAAGCTGAAAGCTAAAACAAGTACACAAGCTAAAACCTTTTTTTGTCATAGGCTCACGGATGAATAATGTCATAGATTCATTAACAGTTGATCGACAAATGACTGACAAATGCTGCAAATCTGTAGCATGTTTTAGAAGAGCTGCTGATGAAAATAGTACTGGAGCTTAGAAACTAACTGGAAAATTGACTGGTCATATGGCACTTTCTTCCATCATTATGTCACAAAGCTGCGTCCTTGTTCCAAATACACTTGCTTGCTGTTCCAGCACCACAGATGCTCTCATCAGATGACCAGCTCATTGTTTCTCTGTATGATAATAGCTGTGTATATCTAATTAACTGTCCTGTGCACTGGGGGCAGCGGGAAATTGGGTTAAGCAAACACTTGGATTATTATTGGAGGAACATTGAACTCTGAATGAAAAAATGATGCAAGTATGGAGTAATTTATTCTCAGCGTTGGGACAGTTGCTATCAAAAATTGTAATAGGTTACAGATTATTTACCCTGGTTAAAATATAAGTTATTTAAATATTTAATGGTTTTTTGGTTACAGTTGATTATTTTTATTATTATTTTCAGTTTTATTATTTTTCTAACAAAGTGTTTGCTGCTAAATTTACTTCTTAAGATGCCTCTCAGGCTTAGCATTTTCACTGCTGGTAAACATGCCTTACACCGGGCGGTCATTTCAGAGCCCAGTTCTCGTATCATGCTCATATTTGAGCTAGGAAGGCAGAACTTGCAAGAAATTATTTTTCCAGGCATTAAAACTGTCAGACCCTGGCTCCAATCTCTCTCTTGCTCAGCCATTTTTGGCCAAATAAACAGACGTTCTCTTTAGAAGGCTGAATTACCTATGCCTAGCAACTTTCACACGTCCTATAGTGTTTCTATAGCCTGTTTCAACATGAATGGCAGTGAATAGGGTTTAAAAATGAAGTCTGAGATCTACTGAAGTATACACATGGCTGATATTTAACAATGTTTGTAGAAGAGAGGGGCGATCTCTGCTAATGGTGAGAAGTCAAAAACAGACTGCTATGGTCCTTTAAAGGCATTCTTGTCCAATGACACGGCCACCTGGATTGACGTGTGGGTCGCAGGCATGGAGGGTTAAGTCGAGCAATGCACATTGATTTGACTGGAAGTCGAGAGGTGGTGCATATTCCAACACAAGAACCAGTAAAAAAAAAAACGCTTACAGTTTGAAGGCATACAGCCCAACACTAAGACCTTTCCTTGAAGCTACGCTTTCCCTGATAGTGTTGCCCTCAGATTTTTCCCAACAGCTTTGCTGATCCTTGTTTTCTGAAAATATACATTAAAAAAGACATCCCAGCAGAGTGAAAAGATGCAATGCAATAGAATGACTCTA
>JAQLOL010000006.1:8530552-8549544 GCA_029783665.1 Naso thynnoides
GTGTGTGTGTGTGTGTGTGTGTGAGAGTGTGAGTGTGTGTGTGTGTGTGTGAGTGTGAGTGTGAGAGTGTGTGTGTGTGTGTGTGTGTCTGTTAGGTCCACAGTGATGGTATCTAAGTATGTGCAAGCCTTTACACTGTATTTGTGATTTTAGTTACCTCATCGTGTTTGGACTGAAGAGACATGTTTTTATTTTCCTTGTTGTGAGTCAGAACTTGTTGAAATATCTTTCCGTCAGTGAGATTAATCCTCAAATCAGTGGATGATTGTTTGAGCTTTTTCAGTCCAGTTGCACCTTGGAATGGTTTGTCATTTGAGTTTATATGAGAATGGGTGAAATTTTGGATAGGGTGGGCGTGGTTATGTGACCATGTGAGTGTGGCACCAAGCGCGTTACTTTGTTTATTGCAAGCTTCGCCTAAGATAACAGTTTTAAACTGCAGCATTGTTGCTTTTTTAGCATTCTTCCAGCAAAGGCAACATTTTAAATGTAACAGCAAAAAAACTACCACATGCACAAACTAATGCTTTAAATATTTGATCCAGTTAACACTTAATTTGTCTGATTATCAAACTCTAAGCTAGTTCTCAAGCTGACAGCAGTCGTCATTGAAACTGGAGCTGAACACTGAAACAACTTGATTATGAAACTGAGAACAATTTCAATCATTTGCACTGCTTGTTTTGGAAGCGTCCACACTGTTACATGGCCAAATTTCAAGCCTTTGTGTTCACTGACAGTGGTGTGGAGTTGCATTTTTTGCTGTTTGTATGTGACGGACTGTCCTCTTTTAAAATAAAAATCAGTGACGCCAATTTAGTACATTACTAAATGTTTATAATAAATTTTATGATTTGGAAAAAAAGAATGCTATGTACTAAAGGCCGCATTCATAGTGGTCATGTGACCGTGCCCACCCCTGTCTTGAATTTCACCCATTGTCATCAGGTCAGCCTACACACACACACCCTCTGAGAAGCCCTCTGAGAGAGAGAAGCAGAACTTTTGAAAGATCTCTGAGAAGTGCGACCACAACGGCAGATTCAAAATGCATGTCCTTTGAAGAGTGGCTGTGCGCACACAATCAGATATTGTGTTGGAAAAAATGAGAAAGCTGTGACGGTTTCTGGTCAAATGTGGTACGGAAGAGCAGTGATGCCTGAACGTGAGAATAGCCTCATTCAGACACACTTAACCCTTGTGATTGAGCTACGTTTGGAGTCTGTCCTGGAAATCCTATTCAATTGTTTTTTAGTCTTTTCATTTTATGAATCTAATGCATAGTTAGACACTTTCTGATGGCAAAACATTTTTAAATAATAAATAACAAAAACACCGCATTTGCAAAATATAAAATGGATTTAAATTGGCCCTAAACCAGTGACAGCTCTTTTTGAGCCCATCTGTAAAATGATGTGAGGAACAACACCAAAGGGTCATGATGGCTCAGTGCACAACACAGACTCCCCACAAGTTAATATGACCTCTGACCTCTCTGTGGAAGAGCAGGGACCCTATCAGATAAATTACATCTTATTACAAAGATGTTAAAAAATCAAACCATCTGCTGCTAAAAAAACGTCTCAGATTTTATTCATCTTGGTCTAAATCATGAGCAGCCGGTTTGAGATTCACTTAAAATTATTATTTTATTACAGCAACATGCTGATGTGTTTGCATAAGGAAGCTGCGGTGTCAGCAGTTCAGTTGCTGTAAAGGGAATTTAACCAGCACCCACCGAACAAGCTGCTCATCCACACCTGACAGGAATGAATGGAATGCATCCATGTCCTTATTTGGCAGCTTTAGTGCAACTCGTCATCCCATCGCATGATGTGTTTGTCACATTTCAGTGTAATTTCCTCTCTTTTAACTGGCTCCCCTTCCTGTGCTGCTGTAAACGGTTTGAATCCCTCTCAGCTTCTGTATGTTTTTCTTGTTCTTGTCTGTTTGTCTTTGTTTTGAGGACAAACTACAACCTGCTTATTTTACATGTTTCTGCACTTGTTATTCTTTAATATGTCCCAAGTTTGTTCATGCTTTGTGTTTTGTTTAACCACCCTATTCCAGACCTTATTATTTGTCTTTTGTTTTGGGTTTAGTCATATCTGTCATGCTCGCCGCTCTGTTTGCCTTGCAGTTATAACCTTACTTACTAACCTTACACTTTCCCTTGTGCTAGAAATCTTTTTTTTTTTTTTGATAGCACAGGAAAAGTGTTCATTTGTATATCTTGCATACCGTTGGGGATTTCCCAAAAGATGCAAAACTGTCATAGGAAGCTGATGACTCATTTTGATCAGACATTGTTTAATTGCATCTCCTCAGTCCACACTACTGAGGGCTGGATTCTGAAATTTAGTTCAAAAAGTTAAATGTTTTTATTAATTTGTTTTTCTAACCTGGTGTCCAAACCCTCTGCTGACATTGAGCTATTACATAATGTCACATAATCTAAGCCTCTTAAATGATCATGTGTGTCTCCGTGTGAATTGATTCATTTTGTCTGTGGCTCTATTAAGATTTCTCGTTTTGACTAACTTTGTGCTCACTATAAGAAAAAGGTTACAGCATTGTAAGTCAAGCCTGCATGAGACGAGATACTTCCCTAAATTGTGAAACTTTACAAAAAACAGGTGTTTAAACACACATATATATGCCTCTCTTGATTGCTTTGTATGATAACCTTTAGAGGTGCATTTATTTTCAATTCTGTGTTTAACTACTAGAGCCTGACAGATATATCAGTTTGCCAGTTTTATCGGATGATATTGGCCTATTGCATATATATCGGTATCTACATATATGTTCACAGATGTGCACCAATTTTAAAACTGTTAAAGGCAGGAGAAAAAGCTTGGACTAGTGAAAAAAACAATGTGTAATTACATATTGTGTCCAGAAGAGAGCGGTATATATTGGCCAATTGGATACCGGAAATTTCTTGCAGCCTAATATCAGTATCGGCCGTATAAATCCCATATCGTTCTGGCCCTACTAACTACAGTATTTGTGCACGAGATTGAAGATTATAAAATAGCTGCCAGTAATATTATACAAAATTAGATTTTTACAACAACGTGATGCTAATTGCTTTTTGCATATATCCAACTATCTGACCTACCGCAGCACATGAAGCATGCACACAAGCCTTGCTGTTCATAGTGCTAAAATTGTACCGTTATTGTGAGTGAGTAGGTGAGAGGGGAACGAAGGGCCCACAGCCACTTTTATATATCACATCTCTCACCCTTGCTTGTGTGTCTGTCTGTCTGTCTGTATGTGTGTGTGTGTGTGTGTGTGTGTGTGTGTGTGTGTGTGTGTGTGTGTGTGTGTGTGCGCTTCCTTTTGCTTACAGTGTACACACGAGTGTGGGAGGCTGCCCTAGTTTTCTGATCAGTGTTTGCCCTCTCAGAGCAAGGGTTTAACCTGACTGATAAGCAACTGCGTACTTCCCATGTCCAAAAAACATCCTAAACTCACTGGACTATCTCTTTTTTCCGTCTGTCATCTGTGTGTTTGTGCTTTAGATTTGCCTGCTACTGTATCACTAACTGAATGTTAAATAAACAGTAAATACCTCAGGCCTCTGCAGTCAGTCTGTTTCCATAGAGCTTCAGTTTCTGTTCACGATCTTGTCTCCAGCCCTTTTGTCCTAAGCTTTTCTGTTCTGATCCGTCCATTTGTTCTGATTGTGGTGTGTATTGTATAAGCAATTAATATTAGCGGAAACAGAGAAAGGCCAACAGACTTCGCTAAGCAAGAGATGAAAATATATAGAAGTAGCTCAAGTTTTGACATACAGTATTTAGGGAAGGGAGTAAGCAATGTAAAATCAAGGGCACAATTTAGATTTAAATACATTATCTTCAAGCATAATGTCATAATCAAAATATGATACTGATTGGTTACTACATTTTATAGGTACAAATGGTTTCTTCGCTGATCACAAGCTCTATCAAACTGTTCAGTGTTTTTTAAAATGTAATTTTCCAACATGAATTTGTTTCTAATGTACTCATGTGTATCTAACTATGAGATTAGAATGACACAGCAAACCTTGACCCTTAATTTTAACAGTTACTTTGTCTGCTAGTTAAAAAAAAAACTTTTAAATACTCTGTTGCTCTCTCTCAGTAATTTTGCATTTGGCTGTCTCCTTATTGCATCAATAAAGGTAGTTGATTCAAGTTATAATGTTGAACCCCACAAGCTGCCATCGTTATTTAAAGTTAGCTGGTTGCAGCTTGTCTTATAATGTGGGAGTGTAACTTTTAAATTTGTGAAAAAAATTCTTTTGTCATTTTTGTTTTGTCTTTCTAAGTGTGTGTACAAAACTGATTCCAGAATAGAATGTGATCGTTTATCCTTTTTGACATAAACTCAACAGAAAATAGTAGTTGAGACTGTAAAAGCTGCGGAATTCTCCAAAAACACAGGTAAACAGGTTCATTGTTTACAGGCAATAGTATCATAATTTGGTGTGAAATGAGCATCAGTCGCTCAAATGCAAGGATGAGACACGGTTTATGACTTTATCAGTCACATTGCTGTTTTAAAGATATTACTACATGGGCTTTGAAACTCTTCTTAAAATTGTTTTAAGAAAAAAGACAAATTAGTTTGCAACAGTTTTACACAGCGGCTCATGCTTTTATTTGAATCGAGGATGTGTGTTTGCCCAGTAAAATTGCAAATCAAACCAGCTTGCCAGCATTCAGTCCTAGCAGACATGTATCTGTGTCTTCTCTAGTGTGTAGCCTTCCAGCGCTCGCCAGTCTGCCTCCCACTCTGGTTTCAACCCACTAATGGAATCCTCTTCTTGTACAACGTTGTCTCGTTTGTTTCCTCTCTGCATATCACTCGTACGTGTCTGTCTTCTTCCTGTTAGCTGCTGTTTGAGGCTACATTTTACTTCATCCTTTGCATGTATGTGTTGGTGTCAGAGGTGAGTCTAAACAAACATAGCTAACTCTCAAACATCAGAATATTTAGATAGACACTGACCTTGCCTCAAACTCATCTGCTCGGTTTTGAGCTTGCGTTGGACTCAAACAAGGTGGCCTTGACCGCACCAGATTTCGGGCTCAAGTTCAACTGATACAGGCATAAACCCACGTCTGTAGTGCTGTATAATCTGTACTTATCTGCCAGATAAGTGGAAGAAATAGTATGTGAAATGCCCCAAACAAACAGGATTATACTGATTTCCAGGAACACTGCAAGTCAGAGGTTGGTTGACCCATTTAGTGCTCTTCCATGCTGGCCTTTTAATGCTGACTTTCAGCCTCCTGCAGGCCATGATGTTGAGACCACTGCAGTGTTAGAGGACTTACAACTGAAGTTGTTTTGATGTTACATAAACAACTTCAAGCAGAGTCTCTGTGCTTTCTCCTGTGGCACAGACGTTCAGGTTTATCACATTCACACATTAGGTGTTAAGTACTAGATACAAGAGAAGGCTAATATACAGCTTGATCCTAAATATTTAGCAAATAATCACCAGCATCCTGATTACTTTCCCGTTAGTTGCATACCTGCTGATGTGTTTTCTTGTTGTTGTATAGCTTCTCACTGATACATTATGTACTATATATTGCTTGTTATTGGATGCTTAACCTCTTCCCTTCTTTTCTTTTCCTTTTCTGTTGCTCCTCTGCAGGCAGTGGAAGCAAAGTTGTCCCTGGATGCCTTACTGCAGATGACAGGTACACAGGTGAGGGACACAATGCGAAGACTCGGGTCCAGTTCAGAAGAATGTGCCAGGCTCACTGCTGCCCTCTCCTGTCTGAAGAGTGCCACTGAATCGGGTATGTGATCACTCTATGGGACCCTCCATGATCAAATGCTTCATTTTTTTCTCCTCAATTTTATTTTCTACTTTTGTTAAGTTTCTGTGTTGTCCGCTAACCAGGAGGTGAGCTGAAGGACGACGGCACTCCATGGTTGTCTGAGCCCACAAGAAGGGACAGTGGCTCTCTCCTGACTGCAGAGCAGCTGACCAACCTGGGGACTCCACTCCGCCCTCACAGTCCCTCGCCTCTCGCCCGGCCATCCACCATCCAGTCCACCCCATCCACCCCCTGCGCTACCTTCCCTCATCCCCGCTCAGGCTCTGTGTCAGCAGTGCCCACGCCAGAGGCACTCGCATCATATGTCCACAGCGAAAGCCCCCTCACAGATCCATTCCCGATGTCATTCGCTCACGCAGCTCGACTCCACGGACACACTTCCACCCCACCCATTACTCCGCCCTCAAAGCGGCGCCACCACCGTCTGAAGCCCCCCTGCACCCCTCCACCTCCGTCCCGCAAAGTGCTGCACCTGCTTCCCAACATCACCCTGACGCGCAGCAAGAGCCACGAATCACAGCTGGGCAACCGCATCGAAGACCCACCCACCAACAAGTAGGTGCTCATAAAGGGCCAACATATTGTTACTGAACCATGTCTTCTTTCATAAGTGGGTTAGATTAGACCTGAAAATCCTCATATCACATTGACATTGTAACAGACATCCACTGTTGTCTTTGTCAGCTCAAGTTTATGGGAACAGGGGTGTTAGTAAGAGGTAACCTGCAGTATCTTCCAGCTTCAGTAGCTGGTAAGGTTGTACAAGTAATTGAAAATGCATTGTGGCCGACTGCAATTTTAAATTGCTGGGAGGTGCAATATTTGTTAAAGGAGAAATGTGTGTGTCAGAATACCTTTTGATCCAAATATTGTGGAGCTGCAGAGTTGCCCTGGCATGCACATCATGTTCTACAAACTTAAGAAAACACCTTCGTTTGGTATAGATGCCCGCAAAAATCACACCATAATCATTTCAATGAAAATGAGAACAGTGATGTAAAAAATGATCATTCCCCCAAATATCAAAATCATTTCTCAACCGCAATATCAGACCAAATATTGCAGTTAGATAGTTTTCAAAATAAACATTTGGTTACTTTCTTGTCTTTGCCATACAGTCTAATTTTGACCTTGATTCCTACCTAATCTAGACTATAAACATTTTTAACTTAGGGACATTGATGCTGACATAATTTTTCTTTTAAAGCCATTTGACAAACCGTCATTTTATTTCAGGAAATTTTAATTTGGAGTCAAATGCAATTTTTATTTTTACATTACTAATAGATTAGGAAACACAAATCATTCTCATTGACATACAGTATGTTTCTATAATAAAAGCCAGTCAAACTAAAGAAGGTTAACTACTGATCTGCAATAATTGAATTGATTATGTCATTCATTACCGAACCTTGGAATCATTATCCATCAGTGACTGATGATTCAATAAAAGATTTTAATCTGTGGGAAGACAACTTCATACACTATGTATTGTAGCAGCTACATGACAGAAAGGTTAATATTCATACAAGGTCAAATTGTCTTTGAACGCTGTGACTTTGGACATTTATTCTGTAAAATGTCCACACACACTGGAGCAATGTAGAGACAGACATTAAAAAGCCAATAAATGGCAGTAGGGGGCACTGTAGCGTACCTAAAAAAAAAACAAACAAACGAGCAAAAGCATGATCATGGTGGTATTACAGTAATTGGGTTACTGTTGCAGCCTCATGTGTCTTGTCACCTCCTGATGAGAACAGTTGCTGGTGCAGTTTTCGGGGCAGAAGCGGAGCTTTGCTCAGATCCACACACGTTCGCCTCTCTCCCTCTTTCAAATTCTCTCACATCCTGTTGCTCCTTTGCTCCGACTGTGTGAGTGGAGCTAATCCCCGCACAGATTCCCAGAGATTATGACTCATGTCAAAACAGGAAGTATTTCCTAGGACTAATGCTCAGAGGTGGCTAGACACACACACACACACACAATATCTCCCCCTCTCTCTCTTTCTCATCCCCCCTCCCACTCCCCTCGCTATTGTGATTGGATGCAAACACACAAACAGGCCACATGTTTATCCATAATATCCTGTCTGTTTATGGAAAGCTTTACAGGGGAAAAAACGGAAAACTGGCAAAGGCAGAAGTAAATATGGCTGACATGGATCCAATGCATCTAACGCACACCCAGACGATCCTGCTAGTTTATCCTGGCTTTGTACATTCTGTACCGTATATTACAACAGCATCTGAAAACAGGACGCAGCTCTGGTAGCTGGTTAAACAAAACTCAAGACAAAATTAAATAGATGGATTCTTTCTTCAGCTATGATAACTCATGTGAGTATCTGCATGTGTGTGTGTATAAACCACGGAACTGGCAGTACTTGTTGCTCTGGTCCTTGTGACATCAGTTTGGGTGTTAAGGATGTCAACCTGACCATCCCGTGCCAGTGCTATATCTGTACTCCTTTGTGCCGCTCTTTAGCCCTTAAATAACCTGACCTATGCTGTGTTATCCACGCTGTTTTTTTATTTGGACCTACCATTTTCTTTCCCTCTCTCCAGGTGTGTTAAAAAGAATAAGTTGCCCCTGAATATGCAAGTCAATGGGAACGGATGTGAGGACTCGCCCTCCCGTTACCCCGTCAAGTCTGCACGCACACCTGGAGTCGCTCCTGCTTCCACCACTGCATCTTACACCCTGCCTGGCACGCCCACCCTTCTGGAAGAGCACAGCACCATCAAGAGTGAGTCATGGATTTATAATTTTGCAGATTTTTTTGAATAAATAATTTAAAAAATTGTCTGTTTTAGATTGAGATGTTTGTTCAGTAAACCCTGTTAAATAATGAGTATTTCTGGACTGAAAAAGCATCGATTGTTTGTGTTAATTGTTCTTCAAAGTCTCTGCTCCTCTTCTCCGTTTCATATGCACAGACGTGTGTTTGTGTTTGGGCTTGAATGTGACTGACCATTCTGTGTGTGTGGCCACAGTTGTTTCTTTTGAGGGAATCACATCCCAAAAGTGGTGACCCTGTTCCAAGGACAGAAACCAAATGATAAAATGCTCAATTCTTTATGTGATTGACCACTGAGGTCACCTCATGAAATATTATTCTTTCTTGAAATAACCCAAACCTCCCCTTGATATTTCTCCCCTTTTTCTCATCCCATCATCTCAATCTCTCTTGCTAGATAACGTAGCAGTGCATCGCAACTCCCCACAAGCAGTGAGGAGGGACATCGGCCTCGCAGTCACACACAGGTAGATCTGTCTTCTACATACAGTATGCAGTCCTCTGTCTTGATAAAGCAAACTAAAGCTAGATTTATTACAAACAAAATATGAATACTAGCAATAAAGAAGAGTAATGTAATACTGTTGGTGTAACAGCATTTTTTTGTTTTAATGTAGGTTTTCCACCAAGTCCTGGCTGTCTCAGACATGTCAAGTGTGCCAGAAGAACATGATGTTTGGGGTTAAGTGCAAACACTGTCGGTGAGTTAAGTGCTTTTTATTTAAAAGTTTTGCCACTTAGCTTATTTTGATGTCTCTGTAATTGACACCGAGGAAGGAAACATTGAATAAAAAGCTCCGACAGGATTCAGTCCCAGCTGAGAAGAATAAGAATAATTGTCACAGAGTCTCTCATGTGCTGCCTACTTTCTGTGCAGGTTAAAGTGCCACAACAAATGCACAAAGGAAGCCCCATCTTGCCGAATCTCCTTTCTACCAAGTAAGCTTTGCTTTAATCCTCAGTCTGCACTCTACATTTGATGGACACATTTTGCATATACGTCTTGACCTTTCCTATTACTCTTCCAGTCGCCAAAATTCGGAGGACTGAGTCTGTTCCGTCCGATATAAACAATCCTGTGGATCGACCCGCAGAAGCACAGCAGTTTGGTACATTACCGAAGGCCATCACGAAAAAGGTAAAAAACAAAACAAAAAAAGCTTAAAAGTCTCATGACTAGGCTTTTATTTCTGGCACAGAAGTGTTTGTATATTTGTTATAATCCCCAATGTTTTCTCCCCCTGATCCAATTCAATTTCTTATTCTGTTTTGCAGACAAAAGACAAATAATTCTACTAGGGATTTTGTCATCCATTTTTCCTTTTCAAAATATTGCTAAGATTAATGATAGTCACCCCATTTTATGCCATCAAGTAATAGCTATTTCTACTGAAACACAATCCAGCAGAATTTCCTTGAAACCATAGCAGCTTCTGTAATGTAAAATAAAAGTTAAACAAACTCAAAGTCATCTTAAATATAATATAACATGATGTACCCGTCAAGTCTGACCAGTGTTGTTTGCATCTGTGCCTGCCTCACCAGGATCATCCACCTGTGCTGAACCAGCTGGATTCCAGCAGCAATCCGTCCTCCACCACGTCATCCACACCTTCTTCCCCTGCACCCTTCCAGCAGAGTAACCCCCCTAGCGCCACGCCCCCACCCAACCCCTCGCCCAAAGGCCCTCGGGACAGCCGCTTCAACTTCCCAGGTAAGCCTCACAGCTGCCTGGATACAAATAGCCGCATACCACAACCTAACAAAAACAGACCAGGAAATTATACTGTACATACTAAAACATGCATGCTAGAACTGTACTCTTGATTTCTTCTTGTTGTCCAATTTAACAGTATTTAATAGTGAGGGCCTCAAACACCCTTCTGATCCCTTTCCTCTCCATATATAACATTAACACAGAAGAACAACTGTGCTCTTTACAAGATCTGTTCATTTAAAGCTTCTCTAACCAAAACTCTCTCTCCCTGCCATGCTTGTCGGTCTTTCCCTGTCTTTTTTTTTTTTTGCAAAAGCTGCCTGTTACTTTCAGCATAGACAGCAGTTTATCTTCCCTGGTGAGTTGACGGTTCCTGTTGCATTGTTGTTCCTCGATTGTTGTTCCACTCTCCAAACCTTTGATTCCTTGTAGCCCTCTCTGCCCTCTGCATGTTTGCTTTTAGGGTTGTAGCAGTTGCTGTAGCTATGTTCACCGTGTGTCTCAGTAGGATTGCATGTTGACACTAAACGGCTTTTTGACACCACCTGCTGGTAGTAGTTTGAAATTGCACAAGTAAGCATGCTTTGTATGTGGTTGGCCATGCAGCTTTCCTAAAGAGCAAAGGGGGAAATACAAGAGGGATAGAGTTTCTGATCCTCGCAATTCATTCTAATCCATCTTGTTTTTCTCTGCAGACGTCTCCAGTCCCGCTCATTTGCACCCTGATGTCCTCCAAGACACTGTGTAAGACATTTATACCCAGCAAATTAATTTAAAATATTATTTAATATAGTTTGTTTTTTACACCTCTGATATCAATTCTTTGTGTCACAGCAGTGAAATAGAGCAATCTGTGGATGACATTCATGGTGAACTGGTCGAAGATGAAGATGAAGAGGTAATGCTGCAGCATGTTGTGTATACAGTCTAGGAAAAAAGCAATTAAATTTAGGTTTTACTGTCAGTATAATGAGGCTGTCAAGAATCATATTTCTGGAATGCATGTTGCTTCACATTGTGTTCAATTTGCGGCTCATATTGTCCTCCTTCAAAGGAGGCACAGGGATGTCAAAAGAAATAAAACGAGTCAATGAACTGAAAGATCAGATGTCGTTATGGGGCTCACTGACACATAGTGAGGATAAACAGCCTTGGGAAACACCTGACTGGTGATACAGGAAGTGAAACAGTCTGTTAACCAGAAACAAAGCTGAAAATGTTAATATTGACGCAAACATCACGACAGCATGTTTGTTATGGCACTAAAATGAGCTTTGAAAATCAACTGTCCAAGTAGAGACAGGCATGGATCAAACTCGTTTCTCTTTACAAGATCTGCCAGTATAAAGCTTCTCTAACAAAAACTGTTGTTGTTGTTGTTGTTGTTGTTGTTGTTGTTGTTGTTGTTGTTGTTGTTGTTGTTGTTGTTGTTGTTGTTGTTGAGAAGGTAATGTCACCCATGTCAGGTCATTTTTAAGTAGTATTTAAATAGGATGTTAGTCATGTTTCATGTCATTATAATGTCCAGATTGCAGGTGTCTCTTTAAATGATTTTAGTGTGAATTTCCCAGAATTGACCAAAAACAAAAGCTCCTATGATACGTTAATTTGAACCAAGTTGAGAGTTTGGCTGTGATTATGTCTGCCTGTGATGTTAATAATTTAATTGCAAGAATCTTGCTAATATGAAAATATTACTACAATTCACAATTGGCCTGAACAATTAATCAGCTGTCCTTACGACTAACCTTTACAGTAAATGTTGCTGTAAATCCGTTTTGTAAGTTATGCACACAAAGATTGGGGAATTTTTGTGGACCGACCAACCTGTAGAGCAGCAGGTAGCAACTAAAAACAATTCTTAGTAGCCAGTGCTGATTCACATTTTCAGAATTTATTGAAGAGCAACAGCACAATTTCCTCAACTCATCCTCTATAAGACAAAACTAAGCAAAGATGCAGATGCATCTTATGCATTTATGCCCCATGTAGGAATAAACTACAAGGATTTCTGAGTTTATAAGAACAGAATACATTGCTTGTTAGTTATCTTCACAGCATCAAATGTTGCACACGCTTAACTTTAGGTCATTATTTTTTAGGTAGACTTTATGTTTTCTCCTTTATGCACTTTGGATTAATAAAACCATTATCCCACTCTTGCAGGAAGGGGATGAGGAAATTGAGGTTGAAGATGAAGACCCCGAAGCGGAGGAAGAGAATGAGGAAGACGAGGAGGAGAACGAGGACGAAGGGGAAGATGAGGATGACAGAGAGGACATGAGGATGAACGTTGGCTCGGACGGTGAGTGTGATGAGCTCGACGACCTGCCCAGCTCTCGAGGAAACCAGTGGAAGGGCCCCATCTCCCGCAAGGCCAGTCAGACCAGCGTCTACCTGCAGGAGTGGGACATCCCCTTTGAGCAGCTGGACCTCGGAGAGCTCATAGGAAAGGTGAGGAACCTGACCCCGACGTTTAGCAAAATATCTATCAGACTCCGAAAAGGCACTTTTGGTGAAGCTGTTTGTTTACGCAGGGCCGCTGGGGCAAAGTGCATAAGGGTCGTTGGCACGGAGAGGTGGCTATTCGACTTCTTGAGATTGACGGCAACAATCAGGACCATCTGAAGCTCTTCAAGAAAGAGGTGATGAACTACAGACAGACCAGACATGAGAATGTGGTGCTCTTCATGGGTGCATGCATGGCTCCACCCCACCTAGCTATAATCACCAGGTGAGAGAAGAAATAGCCCACTAGCTAGAAAAGGATTTTAACCCAAATTAATGTTCATCTTTGATTTTAATCTTGTTTCTCTCCCCACAGTTTCTGTAAAGGGAGGACACTCTATTCAGTTGTTAGAGACACTAAAAGCACTTTGGACATAAATAAGACGAGACAAATTGCTCAGGAGATTGTGAAGGTAATTTTATCTTTCATATCTTTGTGAAAATGTACAAATGCATCTCTGGATAAACATGATAACACTTGATAAACTGCCCCTGTTTGTCCTACGATGCAGGGAATGGGCTACCTGCACGCTAAAGGCATCGTTCACAAAGACCTGAAGTCAAAGAACGTTTTTCACGATACAAATAAAGTTGTGATCACAGACTTCGGGCTGTTCGGGATCTCTGGAGTTGTTCAGGAGGGGAGGTAAGAAACACCACTCAAGAGGCCTTAAAAACACAACCTCAGCTAAAGTGCTGTTCAGGCTGCCTTGCAATTACCTGGGGAGGTCCAGTGATTTGTAATAATTGCTGAGGTCAACACTGACTCCAGTCGCGCAGGAATCTCTCTTGTCAGCAAGTGTTTGGTGCAAAGACTGAAGTCTGATAGTAAAATCTGATTATAGCTCTTGCACATTTTCAGCACAAAACTTGCTCATTTTTACTTCCTTTATGTGCTGCTTCATGAACAGCTGTTATGTACACAGAAGTTCGACATGGATTGCATTTTAGTTAATGCGTTTTCCACTCTAGTTAATGTATCTTTCCACTCAGATTTTCCACTCCATTTGATTTGATACTGAAAACCGTGTGGCCTTTTTTTCCAGGCGTGAGAACAAACTAAAACTTCCACATGGCTGGATATGTTATCTGGCACCAGAGATTGTGCGCAGGATGAGCCCAGGTAACAATGAGGACCGCCTTCCTTTCTCCACCTCTGCAGATGTGTACGCCTTTGGGTAAGTTCAACCCACTAGTGCATCTTAGTTAACTGAGCTCTGAAGACCAACTGTTTCTGACTGAAAAGATCTCACTTCATGAAGATAGTTTACCATTTCACGCAATAGTCATTCTTTTGCTTTTCTCTCCCCTTTAAGCACCATTTGGTATGAGCTTCAAGCAAGGGACTGGCCAATCACCAATCAGCCTGTGGAAGCTACCATCTGGCAGGTGGGGAGTGGAGAGGGCATAAAGAAGGTCTTGGCGGAGATCAGCCTTGGCAAGGAGGTCACTGTGAGTTGAAACAAATGCACAAATGTGTCATTCAGGAAAGGACATAGTTATTCTGCTTGTAGACAAGTGGCAAATTTGAGGTGTGATCAGAACTTCTGAGACTGTTCCTGTTGTGCATGAACAGAGCACTGCACAGCGATGTGCATGTAACAGTTGCATGTAAAAAAAATTTGTGAGTAGTTACGTGGCTTAATCATTTTTAGCACTTGAGCGACACACACTTTTGTAACCACTAGCATGTGCATGTTTACAATTTCCTGGACTTTGAGTCAAAGCTGTAGATCCAGCGTTTGAGGTCTGTGGTGAAACTGCAAATACTCGTATACCATTTACCACAAAAATGCATGACAAAGACGTGCTGATGTTACATACTTAAGTTCTGCCTTTTACTTGCTACTTGCACATTACTGTGTAGCATTCCGTTCATGCACGACAGGAGCAGTCATGAAAGATTTAGACCGCACCCTGTGATCAACCCTGCCCCAGCGTTGCAGAGACGTCAAGATGTTGCAAAACTTCAGATCGATCATCATTCATAGTCCACAGGCTAGTGAGTGCATGGCTCAGTGCCTCGCCAGGTGCATTGATTCAAAGTGGTTTGTTGTCTCAGGAGATACTCTCTGCCTGCTGGGCGTACGACCTGAGAGAGAGGCCCACCTTCACCCAGCTGGCCGACATGCTGGAGAAGCTTCCCAAACTCAACCGCAGGCTCTCTCACCCCGGACACTTCTGGAAGTCTGCAGAGTAGGTATCCAGAAACGAAGGACGACAATTTGAAGACACTGGACGTTAAAACAAAGGACAGACACTTAGTTCTCACTGTGTATTTTCTGGTTTAATGTGGTACAAAGGCTGCAGTTTTTTCAGCCTTGGTGTGAGGTCAGGGTTCCATAGATAAATATTTATAAATAAGATTTTTGAATGGATTATTGTTTGGTATATTTTGAAGATAAGTTCAGTTTTAGCGGTTTGAAGGATTTCTGTTCAGCATCCCACTCTGTCACTGCACCAAGACATCGCTCTCCCTAGTTCTGCTGTTGCTGGCTCTCTTATAAAATGTGAATTATTGAAAAATTTGTGATTTATACAATATATGTAAATGTGAATTATATAAAATTTTATTTATTAATTTTCCAACAACATTCTTGACCCGTTACTAGTGGGCATTTTCAACAGAAAGAAAAATAGCAGAGGGCAGGACTAATCTTGTATGTGTAGAAATTTGTGAAGTTGTGAGTAACATTTCAGACTGTTGCACAGTGTGATTGGATAGTTTGTTGTAAAGTCCAGTTTCTTAAATGAGGACGACAGGACAAGTAAAAAGACTTGTGAGACTGATCCTAACAGGTATAAAGTTGTGACAGTAATTTAAACAAGAGAAAGAGTTCAAATGTGTGATTCCATAAAATCTGTGTATTTACTTATTTGTAAGGGTAAATATGAGCCACTTTGTGGAGAGGCTAACTGTTCAAAATGTTTATTTGATTACATACAGTATGGAAACTAGTCGGCAGGATTTTTGGACCTTAAAAAAATCATGACCAGAGAATCTGGAAAACAAGTCATATAGAATTTGTAATTTTTAGTTTCTTTCCCGTGTTTCCATCCCCTGTGGTGTTTGGTTATTATGTGCATTTCTGCATCAGAATGACTTTCATCATCTTTTTACTCAGACCAGATTTTTACACTTGCTGCTGCCACATGGCATCAACACACTTAATTATGTTTCTTCATTCCAACTTGCTCTCACACTGTGTTTCCCACTTTCTTCTGCTCCTTTTTTATGATTTGCTTTTTCACAAACTTCTCTCTTATTTGCTCTAAGACAACAAGTACTTACAATTTAATTTAATAAAAATAGTAGTGAAGGGCCGAACTTCATCAGTCCTATAGAGTTAAATGCTGGCTTTTTTTACTGTAACTGGATGATTGAAGAGATAAAAGCATGTTTTCTTTAAAAGAAAATGATCTAATGGACATGAAGTGGGTCTGCTTGGTTATAAAATGTATCTTAAAATCATTTCTTGGTTGAACTCACACCATCTAACCCCATGTAATGAATGTCTTTAATTAATCTAAGTACATGTGATATCTTGCTGCTTTTCAAATGATGCTTTCTTCACTGTTTCACTCTCACTAACCGTCTAACGTTTGTGTTTTCCTTTGCTCTCTCTTCTTTTTCTCTTTTCTAATCTAGGTTGTAGCAGTCACTCTGAAACCTAAGCAATGCAAAACAAAGCCTGGGTCTGCCTTGCATGCTCCTGTATCCTTAACTCTTACAGGATTGATCAAAGCATTGCCTCTGCCTGAAACAGACACTGCTTCCACTAACCCACAGTCTGATCTTCCATGTCTAACCGTTGCGTTTCCTTGTTGGGAAGAGAGGAAGCGGTGAAGTGAGACGCGGCGAGAGAGGAGGACACGGCTGTCGTCCTCCAAGCTTTTCCCTCCTTCCGTCTAAAATCTCTTTGCCTTCCTTTTGGTTGTTCTGTAACGTCATTCGGGACTCTGAGGCTTGTGAATAACTGGCTTGTGGTGTCAGTGCTGAGACTGGTGTGCTGTGGTCCATGTCCGCTGACGGCTGTCCCGTCCTCGGCCTGCTCACCTCCTCCGTGTCGCTGTGATGTGGTTGTTCTTGCCGGAGGCTCTGACCACACGGCTCTTTTTTCCCTCTGAAAAACACACACGCATTGCTGGACATAAAAATGGACCTTACTACCAAATGGACCACTTCATTAATCATTATTTTCCCTGAGGGGTTGACACACGTTTGACAGGCAGTGTGAGTGATGTTCTTAAATCAGCTGCCTCGCTGCTCCGCTCTCAGTTTTAGATGTTTGTGTGATGGCATGTGCTGACACGGTCACCAGCGCATGTCTGAGCACAATATGCACTTTGTCAACAAGAAGGGACAGTAATCATTAAAGGGATAGTTTACCCAAAAATGAAAATTCAGTCATGATCTCCTCACGCTCATGCCAAAGGAAGGTCCAGAGAAGTTTTTCAGTAAACAAAACACTGCTGGAGTTTCGCAGGGAAACAGCGTTGCAGTCATCTCTTAAACAATTAAAGCAGATGGTGACCAGATTTCAAAAGTTGAAATAAAATAGCATAAAATGCCTTTATACTGCTTGTCCAAAGTAATCCAAGTGTCCTGAGGCCTCAACATGCCAAATTATGAAAAACATCACTGACAGCATGTTTTTAGCCTCAGTGCTCACTGCTGCCTGTAGCACCTAATGTCAGTGTCAGTGACGTTTTTCAAAACAACTACGCTTTTCGTGGCTTATGGACACTTGGATTACTTCCAATGAGTAGTGTGGAGGCATTTCATCATTTTTAAACGTTTAAAATCTGATCTCCATACACTTCAATCTGTTTGAGAGATTACTGCAACGCCTTTTTTTTTTTGTGATATCCAACAATGTTTTGTGGATTATAAAACTTCACCTGACCTTCCATTGGCATGAGGTTGAGTAGATAATGACTGAATGTTCATTTTGGGTGAACAATCCCTTTAAGTCTTTTTGTTGTTTAGTCTGGCTTTGAATAGTCATATTTGCAGTGCTTTCTGTCTTTAAGAGGGTCTCAGAGGCTTGGACAGTGTGATGTGCTCACTTGTACTTCGTCTTTCCAGAGTGTAGCTTGGTGAATTTACTGTTTATTGGATGCATTTAAAAACAGGGCACTAAAGAAGACTTCTGTGTGCTATTAAAGCGGCAGATAACAGGTGAAATGTTCCCTTATTCATCCACAACCCACGTGATTCTAGAATAATGCTGGCTATTCAAGATAAAGGCTTTTTTAATAATGTACATCTATTGAAGTGTGAAGTGCACCTTACAGAATATGAGTTATTTAAAAAAAAATCCTTTTTTCAGGAAGTTGAGCGATATCATTTTCTGCGCAAAAAAATATATAAATCAGGAACCTGGCGCAAAAGTGTCCTATATCTTCCTAAACCATTACCTCTCGTGTGCGCTTGTGTCACTGTTTGTGATTGCTGGCTTCAGTTGGCGTGCTTGTATTTATGTGTCGTGTGTGTGGGTGCACGTGCAACTGAACAAGCATACTGATGATGGAACATGTAGGGTCGGTTTTGGTGAAAGACTGCAGTAAATGTCGTGTTGCAAATCAAGTGGTATGTAATGTACATACATTATTTAATGTATAGCAAATGAACCTGATTCTTCTAATATTTGTATAAAACATTTTATATGTAAAATACATCACGACATTTTTGAATAGGTACTGCTCTGGCTATTGCAGATGTATATATATTTATATTTTTTTCATGTATAAAAAACTGTAAATGCTGTACAATTTTTTTTAGAATGGGCCAATACATGTTTTTTTATGTTGTTGTAAAAATTCATATTTTTGTATTGCATGTGACGACCATTCTGTACACGCAGTTTCTGTTTTCATCCATGGAAGACAATAAAATGAGGCTTGTCATGTAAAAATAGTTTGGATGCCGTTGTTTCACTATTTTAATGCCAATGTCCCAGTATGGGACAACGGAATAGGCTTACTTTCAAATAGGGGTGTCAACCAAAACTGTGTATGTGTGTGTGTGTGTGTGTGTGTGTATATGTATGTATGTATGTATATATATATATATGTATGTGTATATATATGTATATGTATATGTATGTATAT
>JAQLOL010000006.1:8550154-8571532 GCA_029783665.1 Naso thynnoides
GCACCGTAACACTGGCTGCCCCTCCTCATAAAATGCTAAATTCATTACATGTAAAGTTTGTGCATGTACAGTTATGATTACAGACTCTCCACCTTTCTTCACTAATATTTTAAATGTGATTCATTAGCCAAAAAGGAGAAAAAACACAAAAAAAACAAAGTTAAAGATAAATTTGACTTATAGCCTTAATGATTTTTTTCAATTTCTATAGATAGCTTGGTAATATTGTTATTGTAAATTCTGTTGGTGATGCTAATCATATAATGAACATTTTGTTACAGCCCAACTTTCCTACAAGCTAATTAATACATTCAAGTTCCATTTGTCTAGTATATCAAAAACAAATGAATCCAAAAAAGAATCACAAGCTTGTACAGAAGTCAGTTTAATTTTAATATAAGAAAGGTGCATAAATGTTGAGTCAAAGTAAACATTTTTTTAAACAATACTTTAACACACAAACCAATTAAAGGGGCAGGTTCGTGAGATCATCAGTGCAGTGGGTAGATGAGTGAAAATAGGCTGGTTGTTGTTGTCTTGGGAAAAAGCCTCACTCAGGAATGTGTAGGAAAAAGAGTTCTCACTCATTTGTAAACAGAGAAGTCCAGTATCTGCACACAGAAAATCTAAACGAAGCAACTCTTTTTAAAGTCAATAATCATCCCTCAAGATCAGTTAAGTAGTAATTCCCCAATTTTCAAAATCCCAGTTTCAGCTGAATGGTGTAATGAGACTTGTCTTTGCCGCAATGACCCATTGCTGCATCACATCCCCTCTCACTCCCCTGCATTTCCTCCCTGTCTCCAGCTGTCACCATCTAAATATAGTAGAAATGGCAAAAAAAAATATTTTTTTAAATCCCAGTTTGCCTCTAGGTGGCATAAAGACCCAACTGATGATAATAGTAGCAGTCATCTTCATTCTTCATAATATGAACCATGCTAGTTTTATGGTAGTTTTGCACATTTTACATAATGATTAGTCGGATTATTTGTGGTATGCTACTTTTTTTTTTTTATCTGTGTACAATATTCAGGCATGAAGTAGTGCTCTGTCTTTAACCTTGAGCAACTTGAACAACCCTGAACACTAGTGAACACAAACAACTGTCTTCTAAATCTGTAAACCACTTTAGTTGGTGTGTTTTGCAACAAAAATATCTCTAACTGCTCCAGAATGAATTGTGAGAAATGCAATGATTCACACTGCATGTAGGAGGGTCTCCTGCCACTGTGTTGCATTTCTGTGAATGCAGCTTTTTATGATGACTCTACTAAAAGTATATTTCTGAGGCCTTGGGAGCTGTCAGTAAAAAGACAAATGCTGCTTGCATTCAGTCCTTGAAACCTGTTAACAGTAAGGATGCAGCTGAAGTGTGGCTTTGAGTTATAGGAATGATGGATGGGTTTCTCTATACTGGTATCAATCCAGTTGAAAAGAAAGGACCTTGTATTCTGACTGATGATGCACTGCAACCAAAAGCTCTTTGACTCCAACTGGTACTGGATCATGTGGTCAGCATTTGGTGAGAGGAAACAGTTTCCTTCACTGGGAGGCCATACACAGAATGTCCTTTCTTTCCCTGCATGGCAGCAAATGCAAATGACATCTAGTCGTTTGTCTGTTTTTTTGATGTGCTTTTACAAGATTCTGGATGTGAAGAAGTGTTGAAGGACTTTCTGGATTATTGCTATGTGCAGAATGAATGCATATGCTTATGATCAAATCACATATAAAACATGTTTAACATTGGAAGGCGATAATTCTGACAAATCTGATTCTTTTTCTCCCACATTTAAAGCTACAAAAAATTAAGGAGGTTTCCTAAAACAATAAAATAATTGAGAGGATGTTAACACAACCCAAAAATTCACTTCTTGGCACACTGACAGGATTAAGGACTTCACTCGAACCTCCCTTGTCATCAGATTCGATGAAGTGCACAGACTGTCATAAACTGTTAAAGATGATGGCCGTACCGAGACAAGGGTATTCACACTGGAGGAGTCGGCCAGTGTCTTCTGCCAGTTCATCAGAATTCAACTGGACAAGATTTAATTGGATGACTATCTCTAAATGGCACCATAACTTTCCCAAGACTCACTGAAGCAAAGCCAGTAAAGTAATGTGCTGTGAATGGGATTTCTAGCTACTCGAATTGTCTGGGTGCTAAACCGAAAGATAAGTGCAAGACTGCACTCTTAGTAAAGGGCAAACTTTATGGATTCAGTTCAGTTCAGCAGACTCTTAAGACTCAACACATGGTTTAGCAAAACCTGCAGTTGGAAACAGCCCAAGTACATTGATATATTCAACCATTTCTTGAGATGCTGGCATCCTTTCAGGGCAGATGGCTTCTGCTCAACATTCAACCCAAACAGATCTGGAGTTAATGTACTGCTGGTCCATTTTTGGTCCAAGATGATGCACCCTGACACACAGCAGCCTCTGCGTCACGGAAATGTCAGCATGTTGACAGCCAGCTCATGGTTCAGTCGCCTAATGCCTCCCCCTTTCACTCTCCCTTTTCCTCCTGCCTCTCTTGGGATTCACTTTTAAAAGGTAAGCACTGGCATTTAATTCACCTTCTACGACAAAGAAGGCAGGAGAGAGAACAGCTCTCTCCTGCCGTGGCTGATAACACTGATAAGACCAGCAGTGTCATCCAAAAGTCTCCCCCATCAGTCTCCTGCACCACCACCACCACAACCCTTTATAGGGATATTTTTAGCAAACAGAAATTAGACATTGAGGAACCGCAATGCCACATTGCTAATCACCACCGTTCAAATCCACACTTACAAAATCTGCCTGGCAACAGCACAGATAGGAGAGGGGATGCTTGAACATACAGGGTCCCTTTACTTGCACTGGCCAAAGCACACTCTGATTTCATCTGTTCTTCAATCAGACATGTACCTGCTGCCCTCACCAATACCTTCTTCCTGTAGAAACACTTCATGTTCCTATTCCTGTTTCATGCACTTAACTAAACCTGGAAAAAATGGCATATTTGATACAAATTGTTTGTCACTTTTCAGCCCAATTTTTTAAACAGACAGACCCGATACCTAGGTTGGGTTCTCTGACACAGTGCTGAACTGGCTTGAAAGACAGCACACAAAAATGTCACGTGGAGTGCCCCAAGGCTCCACTCTCAGACTTCTTCATCTCTCTTCTGCATGTTCCACTAGTGCAATAGATGGAAAACGACACATTGTACCAACATTATTCAGACAAAACAGATTTATATAACAATACCAGATGACTTTGATGGTCTCATACAAGCAATGAGTCAGTGCATTGAAAAAACAGTGATAATTTCTTTTCCTTCAAAATAACAAATAGAAGTCAGTGCTCCAATCCAGTCACTCAAAGACCAGAAACACTGACAAAGACATGGACATTAAGAATTAAAGGATTGCCCATGCATTTACAGGATCTTCATTTGACTCTCTAAAAAACCCCTAGTCATACCATCCTATCCCTGTCTATATGTCTGATTCCCTGTCTGCCTGCCTGCCTGCATGGTTGGCTGTCTGCCTGCCTGCTGGCTTACATATGTTGCACACGTATTGTGTGTATGTACAAATACAAATACAAATGTATTTTGTCTTGTTTTTCCCCCTCCTATCTTGCCAATATGCTGCTTATCTACTTTGTTTGTCTTCTTGCTTGCCTGCATGAAACTTAATATTGTAGCTTGCTTTTAAACACGCTCCTGTAATGTTTTGTGTTTTGATGTGCCTCCCTCTGAGTTGTATGTACTAATGTTATACTTGTCAGTTGGTGTGTTTGTTTTTGTCTTGCTTTTATTGAGCAATCAACACCTGGCCCTGGGACTACAGTTGAAAATTAGCCATTTAGCTAAAACTGGCACATTAACAGTTAAACTAATTAAGGTTTTTTGTCCCTGTTCATCTAAATCAAATAAACTAAACATAAAAATATTTTGCAAATGATTTAAAACACTGCAGCTAGAGTTCCAACAAAGGAGAGGAGGAGAGGAGATGGTTTAACATATTTGAGTTTTCAGATCTTTACAATGGCCTCCTGTTTTTCAAAGAATTTCAGGTTTTGTTTTGGGGTTTTTTTTAATGCTCCTTTTGGTTTATTAAACACGCAAAGTTTGGGACCAGAATACATCTCTGATCTGCTGCCTTATTATGAACCCTCCTGACTTCTCTGGTTGGGAAGCAGGCTGCTTACTGTCACCAGAGTCAAACTAAACATTGAAAAGCATGCAATAGTTCTTAACCACCACATATCTGAAACAAATTTCTGTAAAACCTGAGATCTGCTTCCTTCAGCTCTTTAAAAGCTGATCTCTTAAGTCTGCCACCTTTGCTATTTTTTTTTCCGCTGCATTTCGCTGTGTTAATTTTATTCTGTTTGACCTTTTTATTTGATTTGTTCTTTTAAAGTATCCTATTTATGTGCCTTTTTAAGTTGCCTTGCGTTTCTTTTAGGTATTTTCCTATTGTCTTTCTGTATGTAAAGCCTTTTGAATGACTTTCAGTGGTGCTATACAAGTAAATGTGCCTTGCAGGGTCTTTATTATCATTGTCATTACCATCAATGGGACTTTCCAGCACTCAGGGGAAGGTGTGGGGTTTTTGAAATTAGGTTATCTAAATTTATTTTATTCTCACTTCCTCTTAAAAACAGCTTGCCTGCATGAAACTGCTTAATTTTTTTATTTAGCAAATTAAACAGCGTCATTAGTCAAAACTGATTTCGCATTTATTCGCATTTGAAAATTTATGGATTATGGTTATATTGTTCACTGAATTTAATCAGCATCTGTGGCCAACACCAATATGTGATGCCAGATATTTGAAATGAGTTTGGTGTAATACCAAGGATTTTATAATGTGTGTTACAACAGTCCCCCTGTCTGAACATGCTACTAAGTATTATCAGCAAAGATTTGAATTCAATTTTTTTAATCAGTCTTAACATTTTTAAACTGTGAAAATTAATGTTTTTGCCATTTTATTTATCATGTTTACTGTTTTCCGCTTTTACTGTATGAGTTTCATATGATGGTTTTGTTGATGAAATAACCAGCTGCATTGTGTAGTCCATGGTCTCAGTACCTACAAAACAGATGCTGTTGGAACATGGTGTGTTGATTGATGAATCCTGAGTCTGGTAGTGCCTGTTTTGCATGTCATGTCTGCTCTGCAGAAATGAGACAACTTACCAAATCAAGCCTGTTGGTTTAGAGGTGTAAGTTATGAGTGCAGGTGCAATCATACAGCAGAAACAACCTGAAAGTGCGTGTTAAAACACAAACTACAGTAAAAGAGGAAACAAGAAGGGGAACTTTATAGAATGGAATTCACTTGGAATCAATGCAAATAGATCATGTTTTTTTATGTATGTGAGTTATGGTGCAACATTTTCCACTGCATGTGTCATGGACTTTGTGAAAAGGCTTTGTACCACTGATACAACACATTCAACATAGACTATAATTAGAGTGAACTGTGAGCTGTTGTGGCCTGGGCAAAAATAAACAGGTGACAGTGAAGAAGATAGACATAAGCATATTTATTCCCGTTGCGTCACGTAAAAGGTCTGTGAGAGGCAGTAAGAAGTTATGATCAACAAAGCAAGAGCTTGTCAGCATCTCAGCTTTCAAAAATAGAGAACCATGAGATCAAACCATTTTTTAAAATTGAGATTGGTGCAATTTGCTAATTAACTCCTTGTAGTAAATCTATGCAATTAATAAATTTGGCGCCATTCAGATTGAAGGTTCTATTTAAGACATGTTTGATATTTATAGATTTTTTTTTCCACATTTATTACAGTTGTATGCGGATTGCTGAGGTGGTCACATCTATTTGTAAAGCCCAAATTGCACTGATTTAAAACTGAGGGCAACAAAAGGCAAATAAAAGTTTATGATCAATTAGCTAGAACTACGTATCTTACTGGAAGTGAGCTACATAGTGAATAATTAGTGCGACTGCAACATTTTATAGTCTGCCACCCGACAGATGTCTGTGCGACCAACTTTGGCCTCTTACAGAACACGAAAACCACTTCCTGGTCTGAATATAGTCTAAGTAGAGAAGTAAGAACAAGACAGCCAGATGATGTGCCATTGATCACAGTCACTGTCTCTCTGCTCTCTTAGACATCTTTCATCTTTCATCTAGTACAAACCTCTTTCTTCTTGGAACTCCATCAAGATCACGGAAATGTAAGTGACACATTGCAGAAATATATACTTTTACTTTGAAGACCTGTAAATGGTCCAAAGAAATTTTGTATGTAATACTTTGTATTTAGAAAAAAAGAAGAAGAGAAAGTAGAAGGTATGCAGGGCTCTGTTCCAAATCCTGATCATAATATGATATTCTGCTAATTTTGAAAAATACATCCTCAAATGATGCGAAACATGATAGTGAAACTGAAAAACCTCCAGAAAAGTGTAAATAATAAAACGTAAGAATCACTTTTGGGAGACCATATTTCTCTTAAAATTCAATACTGAGTGACATCATAGAAAAATATTTGGTTATTTGTAGAGAAAAATAAAATACTTAATGAAACAACACCCTAAAGTTTCAAACAAAACAACAGAGGAAGCCTTGAAAATAAAGCTTATTTAATGTAACAAATATAGCAGTGTTTTAAATTTCATATACATTACAGTATATTACAGCACATCACAGTACATTACAGTACATTACTACAGACCACTGATTTATAAAAAGTGCTGTAGGTTTTGTTCATTATGTAAAGGGCAGCTGCTGGTTCCCCTTAATGTAAGAATGAACAGATAGAGGTAGTGCATTATCTGCTGTTAGATGGATCTTTCATAGCTTTTTAAATGTAGGCAGCTATGTTTTTTTAAAATTATTTTTATTCTTTTATTTAGTTGTGTTTGCTTTCTCCTCTCTTTTGAGTTTGATTTTTCAAAAACCATAGCTTCTGATACAAGCAAGTATAGCTAATTCTAAATAATAGTCATGCAAAAGGTTACAAGTGATCTAAAGAATGTTTGATTTGCATTTTGAGGATCCTGAAACATGTAGCAATACAAATATGCAGAAATACTTTTTTTTTTTCAAGTAAAAGTCTTGCACTAAAAGTTGCCTGAGTATTAGTATCAAAATTAAATCAAATTAAATTGAGAGTTCTTACAATGTAGAATGGCTCATTGCAGAATTGTATATATGGTATTATTGGATTGTGGACTTGGATCCATTACAGTGCAAGGCTTACTTTGATGATTTAGCTTGTAAAGGTGTGGCTAATTTTACCTACTTTATATACTGCCCAGTGACTTTATCTGTAATATTTTGTGATAAAGTATTACTTCATATTTTGAATAATAAATTAAATCTGCAAAGTTGTGACAGAAGTGGTTAATGATGATCAGTGTATTGCAGTATAAATTTCTATGTTTGCCTCTAAAATGTAATGTAATGGAATTGTAAAATAGTATAGAATGGAAAGAACAAGTACTATATTAGTACTCTAATATTGTATGTAGTACAGTACTTGATAAATGTGGTTTAATACTTCCCACAACTGGTAACTTGTAAGAAATACATTGAAATGCAAACACAAAACCATTTTGGTTTGAGTATAGCTGCCCCATAAACAGTTCCTTCCTGATTCTACTGACTATGTTAAATTTATATCTCTAAACTCATTTGAAACTAAGCTTTCACTTCATGTCTTCTCAGACACCAACATGAAAGGCCTCCTCTTCCTCTTGTACTGCATACAAATTCTGGGAGCACATCTGCGTGGAGCTCAATCTGATCCACATGTGTCGGAAAGTTCATATACAGCATCCCTCACTTTTTCACCCAGTGCCTCCAGCAGCATGCCTGAGAAAGGCACCTTGATGACCACTCCAACACCTAAAGGCGTCGTCCCAGTGACTGCAGCTGCTAGGACTAGTCGTTTCTTTACACCTGCGCCTACACCAACCTCTCAGCCCACCATATTTGACGTTATGTTTAACAGGAAGGAATGTCTTCCAGTGCTCATGGTGACTGGAGGACTGATCATCGGCTGTGCTATTCTACTGGTTTCCACTGTGTTGCTGGCATGGAAGGTGTGCCAGCTGAGCAGACGGCTCAAGGCGCTGAGCAGCAGTGCAGAGCTTATCAGCACCTCTGAATACTGGACGGGAAGCACCAAGAAGAACAAAAGCAAATCGGAGGCAGAACCCAATGAGACCGCCGTGTTAATGGCTGACCTCAGTCAAACACAGGAGGAGACTGGTGCTGCCAAGGAAGCAGGGAAGGTAAACGGGGATGGACAAATGGGAGAGGAGAACAAGAAGGAGACGGCAAACACTGCCAGTGGTGAAGAAACTTCAACTACACCTGCAGCCGCTGCTGAAAATTCAACAACCTCAGAGATACAAGAGGAGACCACTGAATCCCAGCCCACCAAAGCAGAGGAAGCCTCCACCTCTGAGGGCACAGAGGATGTGGTGTAGAGCAGTGTGTGTGTGTGTGTGCGCGCGTGTGTGTGTGTGTGTGCGTGCCCTCATACAGCTATCTTTGTGAGAACAATTTTTTTATCATTTAAGTTTTACACCAGGGAAGTGAGGACTTTTTTTGGAAAGTGAGGACATTTTAGCCAGTCCTCACTCTCTGATGTGCCTTTTAAGAGTTTTTTGAGGGTTAAGACTTGGTTTTATTGTTAGGGTTAGAATTAGGTTGAGGTAGAGATTATGTTTGGGTTAGGCAATTAGTTTTTATAGTTAAGGTTAGGGTAAGGGGCTAGAAAATGCATTATGTCAGTGAGTGTCTTTACAAGTATAGCTTTACAAACATGTCTGTGTCTGTGTGTGTGCGTGCATGACGGCAAAGAGTTTTCTGAGTAACTGCCTTCACTTCCCTATAGCTTTACTGTTAAAGAAGGATATTTTTACTTTTTCTCTGCAGCTGTTCCGTTACAGTACGTTAAACAACTCTGTAAATCTGTCAAAGTAAGCTCTGAGTATTGTTGGTTGAAAACCTTCAGTTGATCCTGTATTTCTCTATTAGTTGTGTGCTTTGAATATTAAAATATATGTTCATATTATGATGCATTTTTGTGTAAGTTACTTTATGATTTACCAACTTAACTTTTTGGGATGTATGCATTGATGTCAAGTAATCCATATTTGCAACAACAAGAGGAATAAAGCAGAGAATTTATTATTTTGCATCCGTTTCCTACTCAGCTGAGGCTGTGTCACGTGTGTGTGAGAGGGTGGGAGACAAAAGAGAGGTCTGCTTGATTAGCAAGCACAGAATGTGCTTCTCCACGGCAGTGCCACTCAACTCAGAAAGAAGGCTCTCTTTCACCTCAGCCAGAGCTGACAAAGACACACAAAAAAGCTTTTCACAAAACCAATATGCGCTTGTTTCCGCCGTCTTGTGCAGATATTTGTTCATCTCCTGACTTGTGACGTCATGATGGATGTGGGCCTTTCATTAGAAAAGCTTGAATGTGTTGTGCCTTCTCAGTGCAGCCTCTGCTTTAACTCAAGCTCTGATAGCGAGAAGATGGACTGACTCTGAGTTGCCGTAGCTGCGGGTGATGTTCAAGTTTAGAGATGGGATGCAGCTTTTCCTCAGTTAAAGTATGTGTCAAGTATTTCTCAGGCAGGAACAAATTTGGATATGAGAGATTTGGATGATTTTTTTGCGTGTTGCCGGATGGGAACACAGCTCATACTGACAGCATAGCATGATGGTGGAAGTGAGGGTTTGACTTTGAGGCTCGCTCTAAGTGGCAATGACAGAATACATCGATTTCAATGTCAGTGCAGGTAGCTTCTAGAAATAAAGACAGGCAAGAGAAGAAAATACAGAGAGAGATGGGTGAGGAGGCAACAAATGCATCACAACCAGGCATTTTGTTTAGTTTGCATGACAATTGAGCAAAGACAAGAACCAAACAAATACAAAATGACTCTTTGCTAAAAAAAACAGCAGTCCACACTAATGGAACATTATTATGTTGAATTTGTCACATTTTAAATTGCTAAATGTTCCCATTGAATGCAAGGTTATTATGGGGTAATAATGCAGCATTGCAGTGCAGGATAGAGAGAATTGCTGTACTGCTGATGGCAGGTAGGAAGCTGCAGCGGGCAGGACTCCTCTGCAATAAATCTTGAGAGATTTTGAAGCAGGGAAAATAACACACTGAGAAAATAACAACCAATTACAACACACTATTCCTTTGTAAAGGGATACTTTAGATAGAGGAAATATTGATTTAGGTGATAACTGATAACAGTCTTATTTATTTTGAGAACAAACAGGACTGCAATCAGTCAATTAATCTAACCACAACAATAGTTGTCACTTTAAATGCAGAAGTAAATCCTGAAAGCTGCCAGATAAGGGATTGAGGAGTTTCCATTGTGGCAGCCGTGTATGCAGGAAGCCCTCCATTATGCACTTCATCATACCCCCCCCCCCAACCTCACACCAATACTTTCACTACGCCGGCACCCCACCCCTCCCTCACTTATACTGCACAGAGTAAATCCAGAGCTTGCAGTGCCTGATTGCGCTAACCCAAAAGAACCGATATAAAAGGCAAAGAGGACAAAGGGAGCAAACTGCAAGGCAGTGGGGATAACTTCAATTACCTGCCCTGGACAAGTGAGCAAGGGTCAAATTCTGTGAGGGGAATTCAGGCATTAAAAAAGAAACACACGTTCAGCAGAGCAGCAGCTGGTCCCGAGGCTTAAGAGCAGGAGAGGAGAGGAGAGGGAAGAGGGCTGGACAGCAAAAAAGGAGCAGAGAAAAGTGACTGGAATGATAAGATGAGAAGGTGAGTTATGGACTACCTCAAATATTTACACACACATTCTGCCACACCCTTGCTAACATGCCGTATACTGCAGTGTGGAGCTCCAGGTTGTCTTTGCCTGCTGCTGTCGGACGAGCTGATGCATGAGTTCTCTGTGGAGTCATTAATAAAACCCATCTATTGAGCTAGTTCTCCTCCTCTGAGAGCACGGGACTGACTGCTCTGACAAGCAGTGATGACTGAAGACGCAAACTGATGCCAGGGAAAATGACTGCAGGGAGTTCTCATCCTTTGTGATGAATGATATTCTTGGATAGACTAGAAATATCCTCTTAGTTTAGGTCAATATTTATTAATTAAATTTTCTTTTAATGAAAACTACTCTTTTTTCGCTTCTACTGATGCTGCAGTGTACAGTATGAACATAGTGCCTCAGCATCCCCAAAAATATGTCTCCCATGGTTGGGGGCTTAAGTTTAGCATGCAAAGTGAATGTGTATATCTGTAAGCAGTGCAGTGATGTGCAGCAAACTCTGAGCAGCCTGCGTGTGTGTGTGTGCGCTCGCGCGCGTGTGTGTGTGTGTGTGTGTGAGTGTGTGTACAGCACAGAGACAGAAAGAGAAAGAGAGAGTTTGTAGCAGAGGGTGGAGCTTTAAAGAAACCATGAAACAAGTTTTATTCAGCTCAGCCGTCTGCTGTTACTATGCTTCTCCTCCTGAAAGTAAATCTATGTTCCCTGTGCTCAAGCTCCAAGCACAGTGCAGGCATCACTTTTGCTTTCACAGTGTGCCTCTTGGAATGCAATAGGATGCTGTGTAAGACAAATCCTAACATTCCCGTCTCAATATCTTTCTTTAAGCAGGCATGTGCTGCTGAAACTCCCCCCTAATGAGGCCCTTGTGGAACTCCTGCTTGTGTTGCTGCTGGGGTTGCATGTCCTCGCCGTGTGCCCCTCCATGTGTTCCTGCAGCCGCAGCCACAGAGAGGTAGACTGCTCCTGGAGGGGTCTAAAACAGCTGCCTGATGGCTTGCAGCACAACATGCGCTCCCTCAACTTGTCCCACAACCGATTTCACAACCTGGACGGCCAGCTCACCGCATACACCCATCTACGCTTCCTCGATTTGTCTTACAACCGGCTGGGCCACCTTCCCACCGGCCTGCCCCGCTCCCTGTGGCATCTCCATGCTGCCTCCAACCGCCTCCAGTTGCTAGACAAGAATGATACAGTCTACCAGTGGAATCTGCGAGTGCTCGACCTGTCTAGCAACAAGCTGGAGCGAGCTGTCTTCATCAACAACACCCTGATCAATCTGTGCACACTTAACCTGAGCCACAACCACTTCTGGACTTTGCCTACCAACTTACCGGCACAGCTGGAGATTATTGACTTGTCCCACAACTTACTAGTGAAGGTGCTTCCAGGCTCTCTGGACCGACTCCAAAAACTAACTTATTTCCATCTGCATGCTAACCGCTTATCCATGCTGCCCTCTGGGGTGTTAGACAAGATGATATCACTTAGAGTCATCACTCTGGGCAGCAATCCCTGGGCCTGTCACCTCAATGACGACATCAGCTACTTGCTCACCTGGACTCAACACACCCCTGCCCGCGTTATGGGCTGCCCCTGCCACACCCACCCCGTCTGCGGAGGGGTGCGGCCTGGCAGGACTGGAGGGTGGCACTTTGCCTCCTATAACCTGCCCCCTCTGGCAGCAAGCGCCCAGGACCTGAGCTCCATACCCCCTGAGGACGGTGTCACTGGGTGGTGGTACTTCTCTAGTTCCTCCCTGCTAAGCCACACAGCCACACCCATCAGCATGTCCAGCCTCCCACCCAGAAGCACAGGCACACACCTTTCAGCAGCTGCTGGCCACACTGATTCTTATATTATCTCTGACACTGCAGGCACCTCACCAACCCAACCTTTATCTGAAACCAGCTTCATCACTGAGACGGCCATCAGGGCCGACATGACGCTGGCCACCGAGCGATTCTTTACAACAGAGAGTCCCTCCACTCAAACAAAGAAGACAACCACTCTGCGCACCAGGAGCGTGAGGAAGCAGAATCAGTCCCTTCCTAGTGGCGTCAGCAGCAGCCCAGCTCATGCTTCCTGCTCATTGCTCCCCGTCCTCCACAATCTGGGACTGCTCTCTCTCATTCTGCAACAAGTCCTCTGAAAGACAAACAACAAACATTCACAGCTCAGTTCTAAGTCATAAAAATTACAGCACAAACAAACACAGCACACACACGAGCCTGTTGACTGAAGTCGCACTGTTATGATTGTATATTACCAGCTTTCTCAGCAAAACGCCACTTACAATACAACAGCTCCTAATTTCTGCCATCTTGACTGATATATGATGCTACTTTTATGACAGTTGGTCGAAAAAAACAAGGTGTTACCTTTTCTTATAACTTTTTACGAGCCTCCACCTGAATGCACCGTCACTGAGTTAAAAAATAACATTGTAATGAATAAATTTAAGCACATGGTGGCACTATATCTTCAGGTACAAGTTTGTTATGTAACTGAAAGAAGCTTGGTGCTCATCTGCAGCTACAGTCTGCCCTTTTCAAGGCTGTCCAGCACAAATTATGACCTACAAATTATTGTGTATGTTTTAATTCTATTTTTCTACAACGATTGGCTGGATTTGATCGATGTTGTCCTGATCCTATTGTGTTCATACCTTTTTTTTAATTTTATTTTTTTGCACCTGTTTGAAAATGATGACACTCAAAAGTTTTACTTCACTTATTTTGGCTCTTTTGATAGACATCCTCGATGTCTGTCTACTTGGTTTAGTTTAAAATATCACTCACCACAGGAGCAACATTTTCTGGAGACAAGGTGTATGTAAGGAACTGGTCATGCGTACATAACAGGGACCCACAGAGACTCCACTTCGTGGAGAAAAGGGGAAACAAACGGACAATGTTGCGTCACTGTCTTTAACAAACTCTGAGTGCCGAGTACTGCTTCTGTATTTTGATCACATCTCAGACTTAAGTGTCCTTCATGATTCAGTGACGCTCGTGAAAATGATCTGCATGGTGTTTGAACGTTCCAGGAATGCTAACCTACTGCTACATTGCTGCAGAGCATCAAAGCGCAGACATTCTCAGCTTATTTATATGAAATATTAAGATATTTCAATCTCGATTGCACAAAGTGTGAAGAACAGTGATGTGGCGGCCGGGAGGTTTTTACATTTTAGGAATATCTATGGTACCAAAAGGTGCTAAAATAGTAGGAAAAGATACCTCAGCAAGCTGCATTAGATAAAGTTAAGGAGAATACAGTGCGTGTGAAGCACTTTCTGTAAAGCAAAATAAAATGTGCTGAGTTGTTTACACCTTTTGATGATTGTCTGAATTTTGCCTCATCTGTTTTTTACACCACATTTTCATCTCAGGGGAGGTCAGACTAACAGCATTTTATTTTTATTTAGTATTCAACAACATCATCTCCCATGAGTCTTTGACATAGATGTCAACCTCCATGGGAACTGGGGTAGTTGTTTATTTAGCAAGCATAGATTTGTTTCTAAGTTTATTTATTGAAGGAACGTTGAGCACAAAAGCATTCCAGTCAGATCTTGCTTCACAGTTAGTCATACCCGGAAACTGCCCATTACAAACAACATCTTATCTGTTTGTATATTAAGCAACACCTGGACATATCATGTCCAATTTTCTTTCTTTCTTTCTTTCTTTCTTTCTTTCTTTCTTTCTTTCTTTCTTTCTTTCTTTCTTTCTTTTTTCTTTTTTCTTTTTTCTTTTTCTTTACTTCTCTTTTTCCTTTTTTTCTTATAAACACATTGGCAAATAAAATATATGCAGAAGTTCATTTGTGGTGCATGGTCTATATGTGATCTTTATAGATGTCCTGAAGACAAGCGAGAAAATCTCACATGTAGGAACATCTGAGAGAAACCAGGCCTCCAAACCTGCCATTGTGTGGCACAGGGTGGTGCAAGCCTGGTGACTGTGTGGTGGAGTCACCAGCACCACCCACAAGGTGAACAATAAGCATCTGATGCAATGCCATTAGAACCATCATACCTGAACCGCTAGCCAAGAAATGGGATGAACAAAAGTCCAAATGAAAAATAATTTATTCATTTGAATAAAATGACACAGAAAATTAAAATGACTACGACATAAACAGACAATTATGCAGCTGATGACAACTGACAATCATACTGTCTAGTGCAATTGTTTAGGAAAGAGCAAAAGATGATCCTTGAGATTAACTCAGCAAAAAGTGATGATTTTATGATCATATTTCTCATTGAAAATGCAGCTGAATAATTTGTGTGTATTTATAATCCGGAAGCAGAAGCCAAAAGAGAGAAACTTGTGATTGGTGCGCGGTTTATTTATAAGCATGTTACAAGGCTCAAAAAAGGTTTGGGTCTTATTTCTCTTCTTCCTTAACTTGCATCTTCATTTTATTACTTGTTTAAGAAAAAATAATGAATTCATTGAGTTTAATCCAACAAGTCCTCTAAATTAATACATCTGCCGATATAAAGTAGCAGCTTATTAACCAGATAGTTTTCCCCTGTAGACATCGTTTATGGGACATGAAAAGTCTGAATTCTAAATACATTTTGAATTCATGATGCATCACTTGTGTTTTATTGAGGTCTTTTATGGCTGGTACTTGCTAAGAAATGGATGTTTGCCACACAGAAGATAAGCAGGAGAACAAACAACTCAGCCACAAAACATGTTTCTTGTCTTCAGTTGCTGTATTTCGACTTCCATTTATTCTGATCCTTAAGAAGATTCTTCTCAATAACAGATACGTGATCTGTACAGTTTTATACTCTTCCTCCGTTCAGCTGCAGAACTTTAAAACATCTCTTCCAAGTGCAGCACTGTAGGTGCCAGTGAGCTGGCCTGCTTGCCAATTATTTTCTCTGTAGACAGCACAAAGTAATGTCAGATTTCTCTTCTGGCTTCTCCTAATAACTGACAAGGTGTAGATGGCCAGCATCATTTACTGCTGCCATGCCTCTCCTCTTCATCTCTTCACCCAGGCTTGTTTTGAGCGAGCTGCCTCCTTTCTCTCAATAAGACTCGTCCTCAGAGTTCTTCCTCATTCCCAGCAACCTGACTGCCCTTGTGTGTCCTTGTACATCTAATTACCTGTCAGCACTATATACTACCATGTTCAGATGATGGCATATAGAAAGGCTTAAGTGTATTACAATCATAATGCAGGTGATGAGTGTGTTTTCCTTTATGTGAGCGTGTATCATTGCTGGAAAAGTCCATTTCTTAAAGAGCTTTCAAATCTGTCCCACTACTATGTTAACAGGTTGGAGTAAATTTGGATTTGAACCCATTTTCCAAGACTATATACAGAAATAACAGCGCAGTATCTAAGCTTCTCCCCTTGCGGCAGCCTGCGGACGTCACACAATCTTCCCTTCTGTGAGAGAGGTCAGAAGGCTGCTGTAGGTAGAGAGCATGCGTGTGATTTTTAGACTCACCGCTCCCAAAAGGAACACAAGTGTCTTCAATGAGAACCACACAGACACAAATGACATCAGCTCCTCATGTGCTCAAAGTGCCCTCTTGTGGTGGTGGGATGGAAATGAATGTTTATCCCAAAACATTACAGTCTGACACAGTACAGAGGGAGATTATGCTCTTCACCAGGGCACAACATGCCTCTGACAAAGACTTTTTCTCAAGGGCCTTTTGGAGAAAATCTCAGCACTGCTTAGAATGAACAAAAAGTCTTTTTTATGAAATTTGTTTTGACCGCAAAAACAGGATTTGATCATTTAACATCAAACATGGTTATATTGCAAGCAGACTCTTGTGACTAATTGTGTCCAAATTGTTTAACTTCTCTTTGAACTGGAGAATAATTTACTTTTAATTAAACCCAAATTTTAAAAAACAAGCAAACAAACAAACACAGAGCATAGGATGAGGGATTGTGCTTCATCACACTCAAGGGAAACCCTTTTCCTGATATGAGACAAGAAAATCATGTCACTTATTGCCGGCTCCTGGCCTAATGTGTACAAGTCATGTATCTAATGTGATGCACAGAGTATCACGCCATGAAAAAGTCCCTGCCGCCTGCTTACTGGCTAAAACAGTGGCTGCCAATTCGACCTCCTCAGAGTCTGCATCAGTTGTAACCCAGAATTGGGCTGGTACCCAACCAAAGGACGCCCAAATGTTGCAGATAAACTTTATCTGATAAACCTAATCTGTATTGACAGCTTGGGTCAATATGCCAAGGCTCACCCTCTCTTTGAGCCAAGAGCAATGTTTTCCAGTCTGGGCACCGATCAGCCGAAAAAGCAAAAATGTGTAGGAATTTGGAAAAAATAACAAGGTGCTCCAGCAGCCGAAAGACTGATGAGACAGGCAAAATTCTACCCTGCTGCATAGTGGCGGAGGAAGCTGAGGATATGGTATCTCTCGCTCTTGTCTCAAAGGCACAGACATGGCAAGGTCAGTGTTAAGGTCAGTGGTTGTAGGATAGGAAGTGGTTGGCAACAGAGAATATGCGGTGGCAGTCAGTAAGGGGAAATAAATAACAATAAAGCCAAAAAGGAGAGGAGAAAGAAATAAGCTGGTTGAAAACAAAGAGCAAGGCAGAAGACAGAAAGCACCACTTAGCTGCTGTGTCCAGAGAGGCCTGCTTATTGTTCCATTCTTAGCCTCTGAAAGATTCAGCCTAAAAATATATCTGAGGTGTTGCACATGAACTCATATAAGCGAACTCAGAACGTGACTCCTTCATGCTGGTGATCTGAGGGCTTGCTGTGTCGGTTTGTCTGTATTGCAACAACAAATGCAGCTGCTTGTATGCATGAGTGTATCTTTACACCATAGTACTGTAAATTTGCATGAAAAGCCAGAGGACATGGTGCACAGCTGTCCTGAGGAGGATTTCAACAAAATGGGCTTTAATGTGCTCTGACTGAGAGTGGAAAAAAAGATTTGGGGATTGTAAGCTCAAAATCAAGTTTCCTTTCAAAACAAAGTTAAAAAAAATATATCCCAAAACAAAATGATATAGCACGCATAAATGGGGCGGTTTTATGTTCAGTCTGTCTATGTAGAGGGGGAGAGCACTTCCTCTGTTCCGACAAAGCTCTCCAAAAGGCCAACATGCACATCTCCCTCCCCACTGCTGACTGTACAGGTAATAGGATGGTTCCTCGCGGTGCTTTAATGCCACTCGCCATCATCTGTAACACACAGCTCTCTCTGGAGTCGTACAAACAGCAGCCAGAACATTCCAGGGAGCAGCAGGGGCATGAGCTTATCTCTCAGCCCAGTGGAGCAGGTAAATGATGTCGTCATCATTCACTTGTGTTGGTGCCTGATTGGTCTAAAGAGCCCCACATGCAAAATGCTTTTTTGACACCAAAGAAGCAAGTAGCTCAGTCTATATTGTTTAAATAGAAATGCGTGCAGATGCAATAATATAGGAAAACTGTTCTGTCAGTGATGTATTTTGGGATTTACTTTGCATATTTTGCATATTTTGCAAAACTCTGAGGAGTCTGGGATCCTTTGGGGCACTCCGAGCTATTAAGTGGTACCTTCAGGTGCTTTGGGGCACTCGGCACTTTAGAGATTACTGCGGGGGGGGTTTTATTTGCAAGGATAATTTGCAAGCAAAGACGGGCCTCATGCATTTTAGATATTTCAAAAGTCAATATTGCAGTTTCGTTTTTTAATAATACGGATGTCTGAATATCACACTAGTCCATCTACCTGGAATGCTGGTGCATAGCCTCTGGCACAGCTTAATTAACTCATCTGCGTAGTTACAGAAGGCATAATGGGGGAGGGAAATCACTCATCACTAGAACATCCTTCCTACTGATCTGACTTCAAACACTTTCTCAATGTGGTGACAATTGCGCACATTCCCAGTAATCCTCACGTACCGTGATCAGTCAACAAGGTCTCTGCACAACCGCCCTTACAAATCAATGACAGGAAGAGACATTTTATTTATTAAATTCATCAGTTTGCAATTAAATAATCCTGTATGGTTGAAAGGGACTTTTATAAGATGCTAAGTTATTCCAGACAAGATGAAAGAGCAGGTAGACTGCAGTTTGGTGAGTGGCTAATTCCTGAAATAGGACCGTCAATTATGCATGTTTCAGTTTGGCTCTCTCCCTGCAGTCTGAGAGTTGCTGTGGCTCAGCAGAGAAGATGCAGACAGCAGAGGACACTAGAGGGAGACAATTTGTTCACATCTGCAGCCTTCTCAGCAGCTTTCGTCTGAATTGTGAATTTTCGCTGTAATAGGCCCTCCAGAGTAAAGCACAGATCACTCAATCCACAGTGATCAACATATAATCATTCCCAAAATCCGATAGATAAAATGAGCAACATCCCAAGAGTGTCTAAATGAGATCCATGACAAATTCATGGAAGTGAGCAAAGGTATTTACTCTGAGCTCTCTCTCAGTGTTGGATTTATATATGTTTGATTCTTCCACATGTCAGCAAGCTTAAAACACATGCTAATAATGCAAATTAGGTATGAAAATATTAAATCCCTGTAGACTTTGGGTTTCACTTTAAAATGTGTTTCGGTATTAAAAGTTATTTATCAGCGGCATTAATGTCTGCAGACACTTAAAGACTGAAACCACATTTTGTGTGTCATGCGCAGATTATATGTAGGCATCGGTGTGTTGAAATGATCCAAGACCAGTTTCTCCAAGGTCAAGTGACAATTCTTTGGGTTTTAAACGATTACTGCAACAGGAAACAGGATGCCTCCTCTCAAAGCCTCATCTCATAACACTGTCACTGAGTCTGTTGCTTCTCTCACTTTCTTTTTCCCCTCAGCTCTTTCACACACTATCAATTTTACTTCTCTCTCAAGCCCCAAATCCTCCAGTTTTCATGCAAAGGCTCAGTTAGTTACAAGCTTTTTTGCATGCTGAGTTTCCTCTCTATTGAGAAACTGTTCATCTTCTAGCACTGAATACAAGCTCCAGTTGCCCTGATGCCACTATGCGGTTGCACAAATCTTTGCATTATCCTTGAATCTGAAGTAAATAGTGAATTAGGATTCAGCACAGATGGGTTAAAAGCATGTAGGATTTGAACATGTGTCTATTCCTTGAAATTCTTCATCTAATCGTTAATCAAATTGCTTCAGCAGCTGTCACCTTTAGAAATGCTACCAAGCCATGGTGGTGTTACTGTGTGATCAGCATCACTTTTAAAAAGATGGGTTCACACATAATTTGTAGTAAAAAGCAACCCCGCTTTTTCCTGCTCAGTCAGTACTTCATGCTCAGCTGCTCCAAAAGCAGAGCTGTCAGAGGAACTGAAGTTTCTTAAGGAAGTATAAACATTTTAGGCCCTTTTTTTCATTCAGTAGTGGCTGCTCAGATTAGGGAGAACATTGCAAAAATTGAAAATCTATACATGTTTCTCTTCCAATCAGTGCAAAAAAGATCCCGAGATCCAAACCTTGAACTTGTGTTGTCCACAAGATATGAAAGATATTTGCTGAAATGTGACATGCTAGTTGCGAAACATAATAAGGTGTGCCTGCTTTGGCTTCAGGTTGTTTTGGGCTCAAATGTGGTTCCAAACCGTTGATCAGATATTGTAAAACGTCACACCGAATGTAGCTTTTCTGTCATGTTTGCTTTGCTCTCTTCATGGTTTAACAACAGTGAATAGAAAAGCCGTGATAACAATGTTCAAAAAGCAGAATAATTCACAACCGCACCGTGAAACCTGGGACCCCAGTGTTTTTTATTTGAGCATAAAACAGAAGTTGCTCTTCATGTGTTCAATCCACTGTGATTTTTGCACACCTTGTGATGGGCTTTAAAGCCTGTTGTTCCTCAGAGCTCATACTCGGCATCAATTTATATCCTCCCTCACTCCTCTCACTCTCTCTGCAGCTGCACAAGTGGATGCGATACTCTCACACTTACATTGTAAGCTGATGCTGGAGGACACTGCCACACATTTGACAACGTACAGAAAGTGGATCACTAAAATAAACTTTAATGCGTCACAAAACAGCAAGGCACAGAATGGTAGTGCATAGAAGGTAGAAAAAGTAATAGCATTTCACACAACGTGTCATATTTCCATTCTCTTTGACACTCCTGTGCTTTAAGTTATTGCCACCAATTGCTTTTATTCCTTTGTTTTAGAGATGCAGACAGCTGCAATGGCAAAGCGTCCCCCAACTAATGATAGTTTTAGCTTATAAACTGCCAAAAATGTTGTTAGTTCAGTTTTTATCTACGTTAGGGTTTCAAAAACATGCTGCCCGGCCAGATAAAAATGTATCTCTCCCCCGGTAGTGCCCTGAATAGTGCAGAGAGACTTATTCTGAAAAAACTATCAGAACTATAACTATAAATATAAGATCACCAGTCACGTTTTAAGAAGGAAGGTTTTGTTGTCAGTATTCTCCTGCCAAGATATATATATATATATATATATGATTTATAATATAATATAATATAATATAATATAATATAATATAATATAATATAATATAATATTATATAATATAATATAATATGTAAT
>JAQLOL010000006.1:8580248-8599923 GCA_029783665.1 Naso thynnoides
CAGCTCTTCTCTTTTTGTGTTTTTATATCTCACTCTCTCTCTCTCTCTCTCTCTCTCTCTCTCTCTCTCTCTCTCTCTTCTCCTTTTTTTTTTTTTTTTTACTGTGTGCTCTGCTTTTTGTCCGGTTATGAAAACACTCAGACTGGGATGAATGTGAATGAGACATATGGGGAAGCACAGCCTGGGGCTTCAAAACACACATGCTGGTAATTCAGAACATATTTACCATTTTTCATGATGCTTTGTTCAGTTTAGAAATACGCATCTCCTAGCATCTGTGCCTGACTGTGTTTCAAGGCAGGCTGGTATGAACAGGGGAGATCATGGTACAGGTTTTCATATTTGAGGAGTAACAGTTGAGGGTTTAACAAGAAAGAAGATTGATTCCAGGTCGGCTTCTTTTTAAATTGGTAATGCAAGGCAGTTAAAATGGTAAAATGGGAGATTGTGTTTGAAATATATATTTGGTCATAACAATGTGACACCATATATTATAGTATAAAGAGCATAAACATTGTCTCAGCGCTTATTTATTGTTTTCTTGTAAGATAATCATTGTCTATGTGATGTTGGGGTAATTCCATCTTTATTAAATGACCCCAGGTCAGCACATAGTTGCAGTTTTGATGTTTTAATTGAAGATGGAGACAACCAAAGGGGAGAGAAAGAGAAACGACATGGACGAGTTGCTGTTCTTGGTCGATCTAAGTCGTACTCATCAGGTAGGATTTGGCAGTAAAGTCAAATCAGGGATCCAAACTCTTACTTGCTCTTGTTTAAAGTGTAGCAGGTGCTCGATCTCCTGCAGTTAATTACGGCTGAAGGCATTATTAGTTTATGCTGTATCTGTCTCTTGTCGGTACATACAGAACATCAGATGTTTGTCGAACCGGTAATGGAATATCTTGTGTAATACCAGTGAATCTGGATGATTCTCATAATGGTGTTGCATATTTTTATGGGGGAAAAAAAAAAAGAAAAATGGCCAATTTGCCTGTGGAGTGTGACATTGGTAGAAATCTCATTATTGATTTGAAGAGCATAACAAACTGCCTTTTGGAGATGTTATTCCACCGTGCAAATCAGTACAGATTGACAGCCCAGATACGAAACATTTATGTTTTAATTTCTCGTCTCTTCCGCTGGTATCACACGCGCACACCTGTGGACCAGCTCGCACTCTTAAGTTGGGAGAGGCTGCAAGCTTTGATAAGCCTTTTCCTTTTAGCTTAAACACCACATCATCATGCTGGTGTAGATATGTCTTAAGAGAGAGGGAGAGAGTTTACCCAGGAGCCGCATTAATATATGAAATCCTTTTGTAAGATGTGAACTTAAGATATATGCTGTTTCTCTGCCCTGATCTCCCACAGTCGCATACAGAAGCATCCCTCAGAGACCCTGTAGTAAAAGGCTGTAGAAGATAAAAGATGGCGCGCTGGAGTTGGGGGGGGATTCCTTTTGGTCTGTTCTCATTTATTACGTTGACATATCAGGTTGTATGATGTCCTGAGGAAATCCACTTTTGTTCTGTGTGAGGTCATGTTTCATCATATAACAAAGGTGTATCGAAAACTATTAATGTGAAAAAGTCTTGTTAGGGTGATGTAAAGAGGGAATAAGGTGAGCAAATACTTAAAAGTGCTCCGCTGGAGAGGCTAGATTTGCAGACTACAGCTGTGTCAGAAGCTTCACCAGTCATGAGTCTTTGGCATGTCACCAGTCATGTCCTTGAGCTTTAAAATGAAATGAACTGTGTTGGTTGTGAGTTTACAACTGCGTTGGATGTTTAAGATTTAACTGGGATACCACGCTGCAACAGGGGCACATCTCGAAATGGTAGAGCCATTTGAAAATGACATCAAATTGGAGGCTGCCAGTCACTTTTACATAACAGGTACCATTAGGCAGTTACAGTAATTTAATTGCTCGAAAAAAAGGACCCCATGCTTCCTACAGGCGGTTGTAGATAACAGATGCTCTTAATAATCCTACCCTAACGTAACCAGTAAGAAAAAAAAAAAGTTCTCATAAAGGACGCAAGGTCTGGCACGAGTTTAATTAAGATGTTGTTGTAGCTCATACTTTAAAAAAAAAAAGGAAAACTCCCTGATGGCTGTATATTATTGATGCATTTTTACTGTAGTTCTTATTTGAAAGCATTGTGGTTGTGCTGCTGTGTGTGATTGTTTTTGAAGTCCATTAATCCGCATATTAATCTTTCAGTTAATTGATTGTTTGGTTGAAAAATAGTGCAGGTTTAACAAGCTCAGAAAGATAATTTTGTATTTTTTAAAATGTTACTTTAACAGTAAAATTCGACGATTGATCGTAGACCTCGGCACTATGGGCAAAATCAAACATTTTGATATTTTTGATCAAATGTTTTTAAATCGATATTGCAAAGTGTGCACGTGCAGCAACGAACAGCAGTTATTTGCGTTATGTGGTATTTTATGAATGTGTGGAACGCTTCCCACTGCACAACGAATCGCCCAATTTGGGATAAATAAAATTTTTGAATCTGAATCTAAATATTGTTGAAATGACTTTTGGTGCTTTTACAAAAGACTAATACAATGAGATTTTTGATAAATAATCATCACCTATGCAGGTATAATGACTAAGTGGAACAGTCTGGTTAGTTCACTGTACTGGAAAGCAGCATTTAAAACCAAAAGACAAAACTTGTGCATTATCATGAAATAACGATAGCGGAAATCAAAGTCGATATCTTGTCCCAAATCAAGATACATCCATATTGCCCTGCTCTAATTGATCGATTAATTAGTCTTTACAGCTGTAGATTGTATTATAAATTTCAGTAATTCAGACAGTCACGATGCAATATTTTGGCCATTTTCCAGTTGTGTTTGGATTATTCATGTTTAGGTGTGTTTATGTGCTATTGATTTTGCTTCTTGTGCAAAAACCCTGCGTACTACAGCCATGCAACAACAATGGGCATCGTTATTTAGGTTTTCTATGTTGTTGTCATCAGTCAAGTCATTCCAAGTTAAGTTTATTTCATTGCTCCTTGCTGACGTTTACAGTCTCATGACCTTCATACTTCCCCCAGTAAGAAAATAATTAATAAAAAGTAAATTCCAGGTGTTTACTTGCTTAATAGTGCTGGCTTCCCTTGTCTAAGCAGTTAATCTGTCAACTAATAAAAAGTAATGTTCAAGGGTGGAGCACATTCATATTCGGGGCAGATTGTTCCTTCGGTTCTAAGTCAGGTTTCTAAATATTTATGTGCTGTTAAGTTTGTTTTCGCTGCTTGTGACATTTCCATGATGAAGAAATTTCCCAGAGGTGGATGAATAAAGGACTTTCACTGCTGCTAGATAATAACCATACAGCTGGATGGGTGGTCGAGCTGTCTGCTCTATAGCAATGTAGCTTTAATTTATGATGGTCAATACCTTACAGGAATAATTTGTGCTGAAGTGTTTGAATGTTCTTTTTAGTACATCAGTTTGTGATTTGTTCCCAGAATCTATCTCCACAAACCTCAGAGAGAGAGTGTATGCTTTAACTTGTTGCATTCAGAAGACGCAGATGAAGAATGTGAAAATTATAGTAAAAGCAATAACACAGCAAGAATAAGAGAGTGCTTTTTCCGCCCAACCTATTAAGAAAAGTACTTTCTCCAAAACAAAACGGACCAAAACACACCATAAAAATCACTAATAGGTGTTACTGCAACATTTGTAAGGTTCTGGACTGGAGTGAATTAACTTTCAAAAGTGCTGTGTGTAGAATTACTGAATCGAGCGTGCTACCCAGGTCCGGTTGACTGATCCCAAACCTGATGGTATGTGACTGTTACACAACAAAAATGTTTCAGGAAGGAAGTATCAGGTGAAACCGAGACGGCATAATCTGCTTCAATGGTACAGCTATCTGGTGCAAAGGGTGATGCATACTTAAGCTCTCTGCCTTAAGTAAGGAGGCTTTTTCAGCATAAAAATCACATGCACACAAATGTGTAAACCGAAGGGAATCAATTGCTATATCTTCTCATAATTTCAAATTTTCTCAAAGGAGCCATTCATCATAAGTTGTGACCTCAAAAGGTGCTGCTGCAGCTTTTCTCAGAAGGATTGGTTAGTAAGTCCTCATTTCCTAATTTGGTTGAATTGCTCTGAGTGTGATTTAAACAATCCGCAGTATCATAGCTTCGTTTTTAACACAATTTTGAGCATATAATGGCCTCGTTTTGATAATAGTAATATTTTAAACTGACAGAAAGCTATATGACCTCCTTTGGTGCTGCGCTAAAGTGCTCTCTTGTGCATGTTAAAACTGGATGCTTCCGACTGAATAGGAATTCTCAGCAGGACAGAAAAACAATTAGTTTATGCAGAATGATGAAATGTGGTTTGATAGTTTTTGTATAGACTCGAAAAGTAAGATACATTACCAAGTATAGGACTTTGGTATTCAAAGGATAATGTGTTGTCTTTGCTCAAATAGGGTAGCACAAAATAATTGAGTTTGAATTGGTTATGCCTGAGGCTAAGTGCTAAAACAAATCTTTAAATGAAATTCATTACAAGCAGGGTTGCCATATGCAGGTGTTATTGAATTTATTTCTCATTCTGACCTGATTTAGAAAGATAACAGTAATAACTGAGACTGACAGAAGAGATGACAATGACATGATTGCGCATCATGGTTTCCCTTCAAACACATTAAAACGTAGTCGTTCTCATTGGCTTAATTGATCTGTGCAGATGGTGTGTTTTGTTCTCGTGTTGCTTGATTCATTTTCTTTCCTTTGTTTTTCACAGCAGGAAGAGATATATCTCCTTAAATAAGTTCATCTGTGCCGAACGAGTACCTTTTATGAATGCATAGAATTGATACGCTAATTTTAAATATTGCACTTTAGCAAAATTTGGCACATCATGACAAGGATTTTCTGTTAAACACAAATGACTGTGTCAAAAAGCTAATTATATCTGCTCATTCTTTTGAATTAATTGGTATCCAGGCAAGGACAAATTAGGGTAACATTGCAGTTTTAGATAGTTTCTCCTCATTGTAAGTGCAGCCTTGATGAGACCCTCCACCACATACCTTCAGACCAGCGAAATTAACGAGGAAAATGAAGCTAATGAGATAACAAGAACAAGATGGAGACACAGGCTGATCTGACGCATCCTCCTGGTTATTTGGCAATATCTGGAGGCGTCACTAGCCTCAGACTCTCATTTTCTCCCTGTCATATTCAATCAGCCATTCCTGCTTAAAATAAAAGCAAGCCTCTGCCTCGACCATGACCAGCAGGATGATGGTGTGGCTGGCCTCCACACTCACTTTTTCTGTCTTTCTTTGGCGGGTTGTGGTTCTTTTTGAATATATATCAGGTGGATAGTTTGGCCGCTGCCACATTTTAGTGTGTCGGCTAATTCACACAGTAATCAGCAGTAGCTCATATGTGGCTTCCTGAAGTGCATTACCCATTGCAATGAACAGTGTGCCTAGAATGTGTCACTGAGCTACATCAATTGTAGAATATTTGCTCCAGTAAGTAATGAGGTCAGAGATGTTGGCCAGCTGTCTTTAAATCCTCATAATAACAAACTGTGTACTGCCATTAGTCAGTGCTCAAGATATAAATTCTTAAAGTGTTTTAAGCTAAAGGCCTGTGCAGCGACAATGCTTACAAACATATGCAACTTGCAAGCCTCTGCATCAGTGCTACTAATAAGGAACCACATTAAGTAATAGGCCTACAGTTAATTTAAATGATGATGTCTGTTTGAGAACAGGGATTAATAAAACTAACTAATAAGGTTCTGTGATTGCATAGAGCATTTACAAATGAACTGGTCACTGAATTACTTTAATAGTATTCAGCCGCATCACGACTGCATTATATAGTGCATCACATTTTCCTTTGGTGGTTGTATTTGGTTTCCTCTTAGTGCACAAAGCAGATTGTAAGATATCAAAGCAGACATAACCACAGCACAGCCTGTCCTCTGTGAATATAACTTAGAGTGACTTTGAGCGCAGCGGTGGGCAGAGGCAAAACAATGACGTCAGATATGACAAAAGTAAGGTCTGATTCCAGCAGGCCCATTGTGTTATAAAAGTCCCACTTTCTGTGTTCTTTTTATCGCTTCTGTTTGACCATTCATGCGCACTTAATTCGTAATTGCAATAATTTTGACAGCTCTTGAATGCGGCGTTAGTTCCTGAAAATGCGTCTCAAATTCAAAAGCAGACTGTATCACCGCAGGCTGATTATGCACGCTTTTGTAAATCTTAATGGCTCCGATAAATTATCATTGTGAGCTGAAAATATCAAATTTGAATAGCATTTAGTTTGTACATGTATTGCAGCTTTTAAGATTCAAGTATTTATTCCTGACCGCTGAGGCTTTAAAATGTGACTATATGAATGGCTGCACTCCGGTTCCCGTCATGGGCTCAGGGTTTTAGAAATATTTTTTCAGCACCTGTTCATTGCCTTTGAAAAATCCCAGCTTTTCTTTTAACAACACTTTTGCTATTCTTCTCTCATCCTCAGATTGATCCTAAGGTTGCCTTTCCCCGTCGCGCCCAGCCTAAGGTAAGAATAAATTGGTCACTAACCCTGCTCAAAGAAAATGATTATGTTGATGTTTCATGTCACTAGCTTACCTAATTTTGTGTGCTCACACAGCAGATATGAGGAGGCAGCGTTTGTCCGCTTGTTATTGTGGAGAAAATACCTAGTGTGGCTCCATTGTTCTCACCTTGTCTGTGCTGTTTCACCAAAGCAATTAAAGTTGGACACATTAGGCTTAAAGGAAATTTTCAGCATGATTGAGGTTATGCTGTTTTTTTTTTTTTTATTACCTCACTGTTTTCCATCTGTGTCAGTGCTTTTATGTTTATATTTGCATTTCATCCCTCATCGTAGCTTTTTTAATGTCAGATGTTTTGAAAGGAAGTGTCTTCTTTTTACATTATGGTGCTACTGCAGCAGATGGATTTTAGTCTGCAATGGCAAATAAAGCTTTATTTTCTGTTCAGTGCAACAGAGTGACTGTTGAAGCCATCTTACTTTGGTAACTCATTAATTGGCTCGTTGGTCGTGACTGACGTGAGACAGACCCTGATGTATTTGCAGAGAACGCTACTTATTGGTTGAAAGTTTTATTCTGGTGTGAAAAAGAAGAAGGTGGAATGGAAATCCAGTTTTTGGAGGTGCACATTAATGTGAAATGCCGAGAGTTTTATTTTGAAGTGAATAGGCCGATATTAGCCCGACTGAATTTGCAAGAAATGATTGGTGACTTGTCTTTGGCAGTGATGAATTGCATTTACCAGCTGAATTATAAGTCTATTGAGTTGTTTTCTGCAGCATTCGGAGCTGAATGGGATTGAATGACATAAGTGATGTAGAAATATCTGTAATTGTGGCACATGCATGTGGAAATATTCACAATTAGCATGGAAAGAATGGGTGATTTTAAAAAACAAGTCAAACTCCAATCACGAAGGAAATGTTGTATGGGCTCCTCATAATGCACATTATCTTTTTCCTTTTCTTGATTACTGATCTCGAGCAGTTCTATTGAAAATTAAATATTCAGCATGTGCAGATGGTGCCATGGCGTAGTCAAGGGCTTTGTTGACATGCCCTTTCACACCATCCCCCAGCTTTAATGTGCAGGCTGTAGCACAGTACAGTGTAGCGCTATTCAGCATCGCTATCAGGCCTTTTTCCACCTTAACCAGGTGGAAATCGATAATAGATTTTCTCCTTCCCACTGGCTCAGAGAGAGGCATTGTTAAAGAGTTGGTCAGGTTTCAAATGAAGAATTGGCAGTGCAGGCTTTCAAAGCCAGAGCACATGGTGACTTAAGGATATTGGCATATGGTTGAGAAACTACCAGTGTTTCTTCACACTTCTCACATAGCAAGTATATCACTTTAACTTTGCGTGTTGAGAGCATTGCTCATAAAAGTCGAAGGTGCAATAAAACAGCTCAGATGTTTCATGACGCTTCCAATTGTATAGAAGAAACTCCTCATGCTGTCGTGTTGATGGTTAATCTTTTTTTAAACCGTGTTATTTTTTTCTAGCAATGACTCAAAGAAGGAAATATTATAACAATATTTTGTGCTGTTCTGCTGCTCTAAAACATATTTGTCACTCTACCTTGTGTGAATCATAACTTGGTGAAATAATGACACCATAACAGAATTTGTGGCACTGCAAAAGCCTCGTACCAAATGATTTATAAAATTGCTATAGGGCAAGCTTGTTAGAGAAGAAAAATGGTTGTATTGAATGTGGATTATAAAGGATCTTAAAGCAATGGGATTAAACCAGATAGATTAACATTGCATGGGTTTGTACTTTCTGTTCAATTGATTTAAGACGTTTAAAAGAAGTCCCATTCTGCGGCTCCCATTTAGAAAGTCCTCTCTGTTTTGCATTTGCTTTCTTTTGTCCCTCTTTCCCCTCCACTGTCTGCCTGCCTGGCTGCTTCTGCAGCTGTTGAATAGGCCTCGTTCTTGTTTAAAGAAGCTCGCCTTGGCAGGTGCCTCGGTGGCACGGGCTTTGGGGAGCAAATCGTGACGAGACCAATCAGCGTTAATTTTCTCACGGCTAACAATGACCTCACAAGTAACCCTGCCAATAACCTCCCACTGCTGAATGCTGCAGTATGGTAAAACTATACAGTATGTACAGCACGTAGAGTAATGCTGAAAACAGACAGGAAGTGAAGGTGAACACAGAGGACATTTCACTGTAAACAACTGAAGGTGTTTGCACCGGGATGACAGGATCACAGGAAAAACAACTTGTATCAGCAGGCATAACTGACACTGCCCCAAAACACGGACAGTTCTGGTGTAAAGAGGCGCTTAGAAGCAGACAAAAAGGAGTTTGGCAACAGATAATCATTATGCTATATTGAAGCAGACAGACAAAGTCGACTTGAGCAGAGGATTTATGTTGGTACGTACAATTCTGGATAATTCTGAAATGTAACTTAGACATGTTCTTGTATGACAAATGAGTCACAGAGTGCGGATTACCTCTGCTTTGCCGTTTGCATTTGCATCGTAGTTTTTTGTGACCATCTGCACTAGAATATTGGTAAAGGGCACGAATGGGAGATAACCACAGGACCTGTCAATCAAAGAAAACATGCTAAAGAAATGCAAAGTGGCACACATATTATTCATGAATAATGTCACCCAACCAAAGCTTATCTTAAGACTTAAAAGTGGACATTTTATATTAAAAAACAGAAACTGTGCTTACAAGTTGTGTCAAAGGTATCAATGCAGACTCGCCCACAAATATTCAGGGATTAAGTTTCATCTGCAGATGATTGACAGATGAGAATGAAAGGATTAAACAATGTTGATGTGATGCAAAGTGCTTTATGCACATTCATTTATGCCTTGTCTCTCCTCCTGGCCCGATTCAGCCTGGCTGGGGTTAGCCGTGGCTTTATTAGATAGGCAGCTAAAAGTAGCTTTAGCTTGCCAGGATTTCAACACAAACGTATCAGCATTCTAACATTCAGTTTCACAACAAGCCAGTCTTGATCCATTTTATTAGAAGCAAAACTTGTTTTATGTAATGCCATCCTTGCAGTAGATGAATTATAATGATTTTACAGGGGCTTATGTCTGAAATAAGGAGTACAGGGATGAGGAACTAAATATATTTATCACCATTTATTCTTTTATGCTGTAGCATCATGACTTGGGTTGCTTCTTTTAAATTGTTTAGCGGATGTTATAAGAACTTGAACATAAAAAACTTCTCTCAGATTGCAGCATGCAGTTCTGACGAGCAACTGTGCAGCGAACGCACGATGTGATCGGTCAGTCAATCACCATTTGAGCCGAATCAGACAGATCCTTATGCGTCTCATCGTACTGTCAACGCAGATAGTTGATGACGCCTCAAACATTTGCCTCCCTCATTATCATCACTCCATTTCCACTGAAGCTCAGCAAGCCAATTATATTTCACAAAAGTCTGGTGCTGAGAGTTTTCAGGGGACGGGTGTCTTTGAGGAATCGTTGGTGTAGTTGGTTAAATCTCGATTTTAGAGGTGGTTAATATATTTTCAAATCTTTTTAAAGACAACTCTCACATTTTATGTATGTCACAGCAATAAAGTTATTGGTCAGTGCTTGTATTGATCCTATTTATTCTGTCAGTAAAAGGAACCTGTGCAGTAGGTAACTTTAGGGTGTACATCAATAACTTTTTGTCTTCTATTTGGAAAAATATCATAATAAACATAGACAGCTATGAGCAAGTGATGTGGTCTGAGAGTATCGTGAGATCTCTCTGTTTTCTCATGCCTCTGTATTCAGGATTGATAAAAATCTTATCGCTTCCGTTCTCTTTGCCTAAACATTGACGCTTTCTGTCCTCTCTGTCCTCATTTGCCTGATTTGTATACACTGCGCTTCTTAGCGACAGGTGACGTTGGTACGAGCTGATTAGCTGTTTGCACCTTATGCTTTCAGTCGCCTGTGTGACAACAGAGTGTTTGCATCAGACACCATCAGTCGGCTCAAGCTCGAGCTGAGACCAGTTCACTCCGCTGCAACTTTCCTGCAACCACTTTGTCTCAGTTCAAACTGGAGCAACAACAGACAAAATAAAGTACAAGCCGGCGCAAACGGCTGTAGTGAAGTTGCATCCCACGAGTCTTATGCTGCAGCTAATGTTAGCTTGCTAGCTTGTTATCAGAAGTTGCCTATTGCAACTTTAAGCACAACTGGACAGATAGAAATGGAAATATGTAGGGATGCAAGGTAATGTTTTCATCAGCTGATACCAAGAACCAATAATTAATTTCACATTTTTGTATCTTAAAAATAAGACGATAACCTGTTTAGATGCACACCTGAGGGTATAAAATGTTTAGGATGATTTAATATTACATAGCTCTGGCTAAAACTAACTGATAACACTTCTGTGTACATAACAACAAATGATGCTTCTGATATTGTAAAAAATGTCCACACATGCAACATGTTGTTTATCTCCACTGTGCCTTTGTGACTCTACAGGTGCAGTAGTTTTGCGTCACAAGCGCAACAACAGTATGCTGAGATGTCAGTTAAAGCTCATGAAAGCCAAGTGGATGAAAGCAATTTTAGCTTTGTAGTATTGGCTAAAATTTCATTATTTGTACGATTAAAAACGATGCCATGTTTTGCAGCATCGGGCCAGTTGTTATCATGCATCCCTAGAAATGTAGGACAAAATCCAGTCATTCTGAAGCTCAGTAGTCAAAAATGTGAACATATCCTTTAACTTGAACCAGACTCTGTCACATGAAAATATTCCAGTTTTAACACCCAAATTATCCCAGTGTGTTTTTAAAACCCCAATCCTTAATTTTTTCCCTATCTAAAATTGGAGCCTGTTTAATCACTGACGAGTCTTTAAAAAAAGCCCAGCATGCCTTCTTAGTATTGTGGCTGTGTATAGAAAGTGGTAAAGAAGACAGAGATGAGTCGATGCTGTTTCTCGCTGTCTCACTGTTTGATATTTTCCAGTAAGGTTGCACACTGAAAGATGTAAACGAGGCCCGCTCTCAGTTTCCTGGAGAAATCAAAGCGACTGTTTCTGCCGACATTGCTCGAGATTTACCACTCAACTGTTGGCGTCATTACTGCTGCTGCCGCCGCTTTTGTTTCCCACAGTAGAGTCACACACAAGCATGGCATGTCCCAGCATGATTTTAATTGCCAGTGGGACTGTGGCCACTTCAGTGGGAGATGAGTTCTGATGGCTTGTTATGGAAATGAAAGGAAGGAGCAGCGACCATTTACAGGGCAGTGGGCGTAACCCTTTCCTCTCACCTCTCCATGAAGAGATTTGCCTTGCAAGCCATCCCAAGTAGGTTTTCACTGTGGCTCTGGCTCCTCTTTTGGGATGCGGTGAGGAGACTCAATCTGTGCACAAAAAAGATGTTTACAGCGCAGAAACAGCTGTGACAACACTTCCAGATATTCTGTTTGTTTTGTTTGCGGTGACAGTTTTCTTTTCGGAAACATTCCGTTTTAAATTGCTTGCGCAAATGTCAGCAAAGAGGAAGGGGAACTGTGCTGGTATACTGGTTGAGGTGATTCTGGGCTATCAGTCAAAAATACCTTCAAAGCAAGCAAACTTCTCCTCCAGCCTGTGACAGCTGTGACACTGGCTTTCCCAGTTCACGGCCTGCTGTTAGTGTCGGCGTCGCTGTGGCAGCTGGAGCCGCCTCTTTCTCTCTCTGTCTTTGCATGTCACTTTGTTTTCCTCAATTTTCTCAATTTGCCCCCCACTCGCTGTGAATGGCAAATTGACCAGTGCCCCCACCTCCTCCGCTCATCTCCACTCCCCCACACCTCTCCCAGGGCCTGTGCTTTATGTCTTCACTTGCAGACACTCAAAGGTGCACTGCGCTTCTAGAGATTTCAGGTCTTAAGTTTTAATGAAGTCTAATAATAATGGTGCCTGAAGTAAATGCACATTGTTATTCCCCTGTGCCTTTGTACTGTGTGACATAAAAACACACTCACACACACGCACGACCACTTGTACACACACTGCCTTAAAGAGTCACAGGTGTGTAGTTTTGTACATGAATACAAAACAAACTTCTCTGATTGTTCTTCCACTTTATCTCTCACTCTCCTCTCTTCCTTTCTGTGCTTCTTTTTTAGTCTTCCAGGATTACAAGGCCTTGTAAATCCAGTCTTACACCTTGCTCAGTTATTTGATCTAGATTTAGCATTATGATATTCCCCTTCTTAAAATGATCCTTATTTTAAATGACACAGCTCACTGCTGGGAAAATGAAACCTCTGTAGCTGCCAGCCCCTTTGAATGTCCCTGTGAGTTTATTAAAAGCACCAGCTTCCCCCGTTCCAACTCAGATCCGCACAGCTGCACGAGTCTGAAAGAATATTCAAGGACAAAAAGTCTTTCATGTAGAACAGAACGCCGTATCAATATCTTTGTTCAGCGTTACAGTTTATGACAATGAGCCCTCCCAAATATTTATTATGAGAAAGATTATTTCTTATTAGAAAATTTCTTATTTCAAGGCATTTCCGCTGTGCAGATAGCACACAGAGTGGAAGAAAGAGAAGAAATGTGATGTTATGCAGGCTATTATCCGCACCTGACGTCGCATTTCAAGGCATATGGCACAAGTCTTATCCCGGCGAGCGAGCGAGATGCCCAACTGAAAAGATATTTGCTGTATTTCTCAAAATAAATGCACTCGTGAAATGGGTTTTTACAACTGACACTAAATGCACTGACGTCTCACTGAAACCAAGAGTCTGACGGAAGCCGACGGAAAAGTGACAGGCGAGTTGATGGGAATTCTTCGCTGTCACTCTCCTCTCACCCCTGAAAAAAACACATGTGCAGCCAACATAAATAAACCCTCCTTTAGATGGAGGATGACACAAGGAGTTGTTTTTTTCACCTCCTGTGGTAATGGCTACTGTGCCGACGCTGGAGATGGGTTTAAATCCCTGACCCGTCAGCTCCTTTGCTTTCAGCGGCCTCTGTGGAACTGCTCCAGATGAAAACGGGGCCAGAGCACAGACATATGAATGACTGTTTGTTTGGTGGTCAGACACAATCACCAACTGAGTGACCCAGTTAACGGGTAGTCAAAGCGATGCACAGTTTGATCGGTGCATGTTATTTTTTTTGTGTGTGTTTCACACGTACCAAGTGCATCCTGTGTTGCATTTTCTCATGCTCTCCTCCAATATTTACGCTCCAATGCAAAGATAAATGATGTTTAAATGTAAATGCTAGTGAAATTATCTTTTCCACTGCAGATATAATATGAACACACATTTCTTTTGTTTGAATAATTGCCGGAGCGCTTATAAATGGAGTGTACATGCGTGTGATTCTTCTTCCCTCGGCCTCCCTCTTCCTCAGCTCCGGTCTCCTTGGTTGCGGGTGGAGAATAATTAGGTTTTCTAGGGGGTTGAGGGGTTTTTACAATGCTTACCAATGGCAGCAGTCAGGCAGGCTAGTGCTGGCAGGGCAGAGAGGACAGAGGGCTGTGAAGGAGCCTGGCACTGCTAAACCTGATGCTGACTGACAGTAATGAGGACAGCCTGCTAGCCAGAGGAGAGGAGAGGAGAGGGCATGGTCCTCCACTATACCTCTCAAGACCTCTTATCAAAGCCTCTGTGCGCACACATGTGCTCATAGAGATACAAACAACACTAGCACACTCATAAAATAACATGTTTAATGTGTTTTAGGTCGACCGCAGCGAATGCATCACTGGGTCTGTTATATCAGCCTTATGTTGAAAGATTCAAAAATAAAAGCATATGGTATCTATTTAAAAGATGCAGTCTGTTTTAGCAGCAGCTTTCTGACTTTCTGTTCAGGCACCAGGAAGCAGCAGGACTTCAGAAAGGACCCAAAATGTGTTTTTATTCACATGAAAATGGTGTTGTCATGTTTCCCCTCATACAAATGATAGCTAATGTTTAAATTTCTTTCATGTGTTACTCACTGTAGTTGCTGTCAGGTTAAAAAAAAAAGATTAACTGCTAATAAAGTATCAGTGTTTGGTTTTTTTTGTGGCGTCTCATCAGGACAATGTCGCTGCACTGACACTCTAAGTGGCTCCGGTCAGCACACACCAACAGTGACTGACCTTGAGCTCTCCGCAGCTCGAGCACTGTTCTGTATTAGCACACTGCGATTATGTGACAGGTGGATCAGCCGCTCGTGCTCGGCCTTTTCATGATATGACCATCTTTTTCCAATCTTCCTCAGTCTCCGCCCATCCAATGTGAAAAACCAAGATTGTGAATGAAGCGCAGGGCCACTTAACTTTGAAAGTCATCACTACGGGGAGTGGCTTTGGCAGCTCGAGAGGCCGATTCCTAATTTTTTTAACAGTGACCTTTTCCAAATTGCATTTTGAATGAAATACTGGAAATAATTTTGAAAAAGGGGGGGGGGGAGTTGCAGAGCTTAATCAGGATGATGAGTTCCATTGTGTTGTCAGACACATCACCTTGCTGTCCAGTTTTTGAATTCTCATTACTTCCCACCTTCACCCCTGTGTTTCTGCCTTCAAACACGCAGACTGGGATTTGTACAACAGGCAGTGAAACAGGCCAACCGTAGCAAGAGAGGCTCAGGTGTGTCAAGACGTGTGCAATTATCACCGACAGACATACAGCTAGCATCTCTGACAAAGATCAGAAGAGAGTCACACAGTACATGTGTTCAAGTACCATTTGTATTTGTGATTAAAATTAAACTTTTATCTATTTTAAATAATGTGATTATGGTTATTTTTAATGGAGATTACCGGCAACATTACATCTGCAACACGACAGTCCACATCCATTATCATGTGTAGTATTGAATGAAACTGACCTGGATTATGCAAATTAAAATGTTCACATATTCTGTGTTTACTTGAAAATCGCTGTGGGCTGATCAATCCCCTGTGGTTTTAGCTCAGTGCAGTAGCAAAGCGGTGGCAATGCCTCTGCAGCAGATACGCAGCAGGGGGCGCTGTGTGTAGTTACTGTCGATACGTCATAGTCGTCGTGCGTGACTTTAACACTGTGCAATGTAGAATGCTAAAGCAGCAGAAACGGAGCAACAGACAGAAAGAAACATGGCTGTATGTTCTAATCCCAGTGGAAACACTTTATCAGAGCAGACACAGATTTGCTTGAGCAATCATTTTCTATGTGCTGTCATGGTAAATAGACAGAATTAAAGGTATTTAGAAGAAAGACTCCCACTATCCTTGCAAGGAGGAAGTCTTGTTGTTAGTGCAGTCAAACACTAGCTTCAGTTCAGACAAACTTGCTGAGGGTTAATCCAATCAGATCATTTGTAAACAGTTTCTCTGAGCCAATCAAGGACTGTACTGTTCTAATCTATTTTTAGGTTGGTCCTATCTACATTAGTTAACCGTTTGCTGTTTGTATTTTTGGCCTTTTTAACTGATACTTGTCATTGGATGAAAAGATATAGTTCCTGCAATTAATCAAATCCTGGAATGTTTCAGTAAATGTGTTATATATTTTTTAAAAATCTGCCTGAACTTTTAAAAAATCTTTATATTTCTTATGGTAAAAGTAAAGTAAAAAGTAAAGCTAAAGTTCTGAGCATTCTGTTTAGGGTGTGTCTGTGTGATTGGAGGATTGCCTGCCCGGCTTACTGGGGTGTTCAGCCGTGATTGGATCCAGTTGTCATTGCAGAGTAAGATATTGGAATTGCGCAGGCCAGATTGCTCTTTCTCACTTTGACATTGTGTGACAGTTCATGCTCCGTAGTTTTTATGTGCTGCCCTGTTTTCTTTTTCTTTTTTTTTTTCTATGGCACCATCCTCTCAGATTAAGAATGATATTCCTTTAGCAAGACAAGCCTGTCAGGTTGTTAGTTGTGCTATTGTTGGCAGTGTGATTAATAGTGATGGCCGATAGCTTTTTGCTGCCTATTTGTGGTTCCACTGCCTGTTTGCAACATGTCATTGTATCCATAATTGGACATTTAAGTACTGTACAAAAATACATTTGCTCATTGCTTGGCTCATATGAATACTTTGTTGTACTTATTGTGGTGGTGTCACTTTAAAAGGCCCACGTTCATGGTTTGCCATCACCAACAGCAGACTAATGTCTGGTTTAGTCACTGTTCTCATAGTCAATAGCACAACCTTCTAAAAATAACCAAACAAGGCTGGATAGACAAAAATAACAAGAAACATATTCTATGCTGTAATTACATATTTCAGAACTTGTGCTATTATTTTGCTTGTCACACTCAGCAGCTGCATGATGCGTTTCCTTTGTGTTCTACCCCAAATATCTTAAGTAGAAGGTGACTGTGGTGCATCCGTTTGTCACTCTCTGTGTAAATATTATGTAATTAGCTGAAAGCATTCAGAACATTGATTCTTTGTTTTTTAATTAAAATATGCCAAAAATTACAGGGTATTATTTTCACTTCAACAGCAGAGTCTTGATGACAGATAAAAAGGTCGACAGGAGATAAGTGTTTCAAGAGTATTAAAAGAAAAACAATGCGACGGATGCAAAGTTCTAAAATAGTAGCGGTAGTTGCAGTTAGCGCAGGTGGCCGTTTTGCTAATGTATGAATTAAAGGCACTCCATTCAGCCCAAACCTATCCTCATACTGTACTTCTGTGATGTATAAGCCAATGAAAGGCAACTGTTACACATGTATTGTAGCCAGGAGCTGCTTAATAGCTCCCAAATGGCCCCAGTGGCAGAAAACCTGCATGGTATTGTTGGTAATAGGAAGAGCGAGATAGAATCTGAGAGTCGAGGTCTAACAAAGCAAGGTAAGAAAGGACGTGCCGGAGTGCAGGAGTACAGATGGATAGGCATGCTGCTCCACATTTATGGCGGAGACCCTCACCTGCTTTTTTCTCTGCAGCCACATGCAGGGTGGTCCGTCATTCACTTGCATAATGATGTACAATTTTTCAAGCTAAATGGAGACGGCATAAAATTGGCGACTCTTTGTTACCACCTCTCCTCAGATGAAATCACGTGTATTTTTATATGATGACAGGTTGCAATGTGTCTCATTGTATGAATAAAAAACTGAATACATTTCTGAATGTATAAGACAGCGAGCAAGTCTTCAATGCTGAATTACATCTAAGTCAGGGAGCTAAAGAGCTTAGCTGTTCCTCTACATAATACCTCGGTCCTCAGCTGTGACCTTTCTCTTCTGCACATCATTTATGATTATACTGCTGACATGTTGGCTCATGCCAATAATTTTTCATTGGAGGCAGTGTCAGCCACATCATATTTTATCATCTGGATAAATTTCTGTTGTGTGTGCATGTTGGCTTTCCATAATTTGTATTTGTCTGTTTATGTGCGTGCCCTAGAGATTAGATTCTGCATTCAATTTAACTCAGAAACGAATTCAGATGTAAACACAATCTGGCAGCAGTGGGAGAATACATACAGTGTATCGCTGCTAAAATACTGATATATGTAACATGAATAAATAAGGTGTTTGCATGTGCAGAAATGTAACTATGTGTGCACGTGAGTCATTAAGCAGTGAGTTTGCAGAAGAATGAAGCACCAATTCTACGCCATGCCGGCACAGAGAGAGAGAGCGTGATGATCGCACATCAAACGCAAAATGAAGTCGAGACGCATTATGGAAAACGTCATTTTCTGTATGATTATCTGAACCATTTTGACTTGAAACTAAATTATAGGTGTGATTGTGTATGGATGAACAATTTTCAAATACTGATTTTTACAGCCAGATGTAATAGTCAAAATGAATGCTTTTCATGCTTAATGAAACTGTCGCCCCAGTGATGTTGTTTCCAAGTGCACCCTATTCTGTGTGTGCTCCTGTGGCTGCAAGCTTAGAAGTCACTAATACAACTTATATTTGAGTGCTTTGGCAGCAAATAACAAAATGGACCTTGTAACAAAAGCAGTCATTTTTTCTGGCTGTTTTTTATTTTCCATGTCAAAAATTAATCAGTATGGAGCTACTTTGTGCCGCAGTGGTAAAATCAACAGGAGTAAGTGCACAACAGGCATGCAACTGGTGTTAAATTAGTGTAATAACAGTAGTTATTATAGACTGACAACACGTCTTTATACATTTTATCCTAACAATAGAAGTAAACCCTTGACTAGATACCGTTTTTGTGTTAAACGTGTGACAGCGCCTATTATCTCCACAGAACACCAAACAATAACATAATACATCATTTCCACACTTACATCAGTTGTTGATGCAGCTCTGAGTCTTTTTGAGCCAGTGACCTTATCATACAACTCCGTTTCTTTAAGTGCCACTGCATCATAAAAACTGGGTGCTGTGTGTTAACAAAAAGAAATGTTTACTACTGTTTTTAATAAAGGAAAGGATTTCAGTGCTCTCCGTTTAATTGAAGCCAACACATGACTTAAGTAATTACTGCACATTATCCATTCTCAGAAAATATTCGTGAGATTTCAATATCTGCAGTGAAATAACTCCACTTTAAATTGGATATCATGCATCTTGGCAGCACATTTTCAATGTGTTGCCACTAACTGCTACGCACCTCATCCACATCAACAGTTTTCCTCTGTGCAGACGGTTTTATAGGGCAGCCAGTTTGGACTTTCATTTGTGGTGAAACTGTCTTTGCCACATGGCAGGGAGCTTTTAAAGTGAATGAGAGGACCTAATTTAATTGACTGTGATTGACACCGGCCCCTTCCACATCTACTGGTAATTTATTCCTTTTAATTCAGCCCCTTTTTTCCCGAATGCACTGCAGGTGTGCCGCCGCTTCGCCGGCATCTTTGGTCACAAAATTACCAAAAATGTGTTCTTGCATGTGGCACATGTGGTAACGTCATGAATTTACAGCACTGCATCTGCTTTCACCCTGATTCATTAAAAGAAGACCCCTTGTGACACTTTGTCGAGAAAATGCAAAAACAACCCCAGGAAGAAGAGAAGCCCTCCTGTCTCTGTGTCTGCAGCAGAGAAGTGCAGAATATGAAATAATTAAACAGAGGTAATGCTCAAGCAGGTCAAGTCCAGCTTGTAACAGTTATTTTGTGACTTAATTTTCTCCCGTGTTATCATACATAATGTTGAATATCAATATTTTTCAAAGTA
>JAQLOL010000006.1:8599951-8621706 GCA_029783665.1 Naso thynnoides
TGATTTCTAATTGATAGCTACATGCAGCAATTTTATAGCACGAGACAATTTTATAGCACTTTTAATTAGTCCAACTTTGACCTTCTGTTCGCTTTGCATTTATATTGCTCCAAATTATTTTCACCTTCTTTCCTCATTAAATTTTGTCCAATGAATACAGGCGTTTACAACATATTAATCCATATATGCACTGTAGGAAATACAATAGCAAGACTCGCTGTGAATTGATAATAGTCTCTCACATTAATTGTTTGATGGATTTTGCACAATTAAATACTCTGTGAAAATGAATATCCTACGTGTCTTTTGACCCCAGAGAGATTATTTAGCAAAGGACGTATGCAACATAGAAAAACATATTTTAAAAAAAGTAAATGAATAAAAACACCTCAGTGGAATGAGGCTGTAACAACCACTTAGTTGACTAATTGACTAGAGGGGAGGCCCCTTACATACATCATTAGGGAATACAGGTGCATGAAGACTCGCTACTCAGATAAATCCTTCATATGGAACTAGTTAATCCCCCATGTAATACTGAGCAGATGTATATTGGTAAAATGAATAAACACCAACCTCAGATGATTCTCAATTGACAAGGTGTTTAGTATTCATTTGGATTTCTTCCACCAAATGAACATTGAATCTGTATAAACATGCGTGCCAGCATTGCATCATGTGCGACAAGTCTTTAACTTTTGAAATAATAAGCTGTAGCTGTTGTGGTGATAGTGATTTACGCTGGCACGATAAGGGAGAGTTTTTGCGGCATGCACGCCACAGTCAGTCCTTGTTGAAACCTGGCCGTCAGGTGCATACAGTGCTACTGTGGAGTAGAGTTGGTGAATTTGCATTCCATGTAAATCCTGCGTCTAAACAAGGACAATTTCAGAGAGACTGTCTGACACCCTAAGAAAGGACAGAAGCAGAGGAGAGGAGCGAGGCTGAATTTACTCGCACCAGTAAAACAGGAAGGTGAATGACAAAATTCCATCCATGGCAAATGGAAGCAGCGGGTAAGGGAAACCAGCCAGGGCAGTAAATTTATATTTAATGCAGTTCTCCGCTACTAAAATTTGACCCGTAGTTGGCGTTTGAATGGCAGCAGACAGTCAGTAAACCGAGTTGTGTTGGCTGCAGGTTTTAAATGAGACAAACACGGTTTCCAGAAACTTCCTCTCTTTTAACCTTAAACGTCCTCTGAAAAACATCACATGAAGATAATTCAAACAAGAAACAAGTAACGCTTTGACTTTTGAATCCTTTCGTAGGACCACACTAAAGTTACCACATCAGCCACATAAACCCCAACACAATTTCCCCAAAATAGCTTTATCAATGAGATATTGTGGGTTTTTTTACATTTTGTCCATATTTGGTAAACGTTACAGAAAGTACCTGGAAATGTGTGACAGCATTAGTTAAAAAGAATGCATATGATAAAGTCCTTTTTCACGCTAATATTCAAGCTAAGGAGGCAGCACTTGTAAGGAACTATTTTTCCAGGCATAATAACTTAAATCTCAACCGCTCCTGGCTCCCCTCTCTCTCACTCACTCAGCGATAAACACAGACGTCCTCTTTAGAAGGGTGAATTACCTATACTTATCAACATCACATATCCTATAGTGTCTCTATACCCTCTTTGAACATGAATGGTGGTGAATAGGGTTTAAAAATGCCGTCTGTGATCAACTAAAGGCTACACATGGTCAACTTTTAACATTTGTAGAAGATGGGGGCGATCTCTGCTAATGGTGAGAAGTCAAACATAGGCTGGTGTGGTCCTTTTAAGCTTAAAGGTTTGTTCATTAGAATACAAAAAACTTAAAAATGGAAAGTCTTGTTGTCTGAAGCCTTTAATTAGCATAAAATAGACGGGACCATCACTGGTGATCACAAGCAGCAAACAGTAGCACCTCTGAATGCATTAAAAGTAAATAACGACAAAGAGTTTAACATTATTGGTAATTATATGTGACTTTACTTAATAGGGCTCCCATTTCACTTCACAGATTGGACAGTTGGAAGACAGGAAGTGGAAATTTAGAAAATTAAGAACACCTGACCTCCTTTGACCTTCATTCTCCTCTCTGTCTGGCATTCTGTTGGGCGTAGCATATTTGTGTTTGTCTGTGTGCGAATGAGTTTGTCTTTCTGTACGTTTGTCTCATCCATCCACCCTCTTTGCAGTATTGGAGTCTTTATCTGCCTGGTTGACTTTATAACTGTAACACTAGTTTAATTTCCTTACCTGCTTAATTGAAATTCACATCTCTTTCTCCTCATGTGTCTTGCCGGCGTGTGTGCGCGTCTGTACGTGTGTGTGTGCGCGTGTGCGGGGCGGATATTAGCGGAGATGTATTTTCATTCTAAAAGTGGCAAGTGATGGACAGGATCCCACAGACAATGCCGCCCCCCCTCCCCCTCCACTCCCCTCAATCTTTTTGTCTGCTGCACCTGTCTTTTAGATACCTTTCAGCCTTGTCTCTTTCTTTTGCTCTCTCTATTCCCAAGTCCCCCTTTTCCCTGGATTGCCTCGGCTTGATAAATCTGATGCTAAATTTAGAGACATATTTCTCAAAGACTCCCAGACTAGAAAGAGGAGAGAGGACGGCAGACAAAATGGCCTCTCTAATCCATGTTTATCATCTTTTATTTATCTCTTTGAAAAACGTGAGGCCGTCACAGAAATTCCCCTCGCTCTCTGTTGTCTCTCTGTTGCCGCCACAACTTTTTCTGCCGTCCAATTAAATGTCAGTGACCACATTCTTGTCCCAGAAAGCCACATTTAAACTGACAGCATATTCAAATTACATCATTCCGCTCAGTGGGGTTGTGCTTTATAAAATTAAGGGCTCGTTGAGGTTCTAATAGAATATCTTTGCCTTTTAAATTACAGCTGCAAACGTGCTGTCAGTGAGCGCGCCCTTTATTACACTTCCCTTATTTCCCAAATTCTTTGTTAGACCTAATATTGTTTGATTACAATATGGCACCCACTGACAGACATTACGTGTCCTCCCTGAAGTGGTTTTCTGCTGCACCTTCCAAGCCTGTCTCATTGCACTTTTGTGAAGAGACAGGTTAGCCACAGGCTAACACATTAGCAAGAGAAACCTGTGAAGCACCTGAACACAGACATGGACGCATTAGAAAAGCTCTGTGATCTCTGAAGCACCATTAGACCATGGGACACAGTTACCTCTTTATTTATTTGCAAAATAAGAGAACATTTTGAGCTTTCCAGATGGTTTGAGGTCTGTAGCTGACCTCTGCATGAGATAAAGAAACAGGGTTACACACATGTCGGTAAATGACAACACAGGAGAGAACGCAGTGTTCCATGCAACCAACATTTCAATTTGGAACATCAGTAATATATGGTGGTATGTATAAAAATTGGTCAGATTGTATTTTGTTGGAGAAGAGGACAGGACGCATACGTATTTGTTGCACTTTTGAATTTTTGCCAAAGAAAATATGGTTTTCTAAATAAAAAAAATACAAGCACATTAAAAATGTTATTAGAGTTTATTCACTATCAGTTTATTAACCTAAGAGTGCATTTACTAAGGGCCACTCATCAGTGCAATACTACATACCAGCTAAATCAAAGATTAACTAATGCCTGAAAGCCAAGATGGATGTTGTCCAGCTGCTTTTGTATGTTGGCACTCTAGAAGTCAGCAAACGAACAAAAAAAGAAGAAGAGAAGAGGCAAAATTTAACTCTTAATTTCATTTCAATGCATTTTTGTTTCCCTCGTCTCCGTTTCCCCGAATATAAAAACTAATGGCCTTCCTTTTTAGTGAATGGATGCGCAAAGTTAAATTACAGCTATTGTAGGGGCTTTACTAGGAGTGCAAGTTTGAGAGAAATAATATTTTTCAGTATGTACCCATCAACCAAAGGACCCATGTTTTTTAGTACACGATCTCTTGACTAATATACACTAACCTACAGGTATTTTGAAATGCATTGGGGGGGAAAATAAAAACAACACACTTAAAAATTTGAAGTCCACCACAGAACATTACAGTCAGTGCTCAGCTCAGGACCCACAACTCATCTGACAATAAATCTCAAAAGAAACAGATACAAGAAAGAAAGAAAAACAAACCTTGTCTTCAGGACTCCAGAAAGTGAACAAAACTACTCAGTTTTTTGAGACAGCTTAGTTAAGATAAGAAAAGAAAAGGTAAACTTCACTGAGGGAAATTTGTCTTGGGCACATAGTGCTGAGTAGCTGCATTGCATATAGTAATCAACAATGGATCCTACATTATTAGACAATAATAGACAAACACCACATAATCATTCATAAAATGTACCGTGGCAAAATAAAAAAAACATCAGTATTGTCAAATAGGTACTGTATACATATGTAGATTATCGTTATCTCCTGTAACCCAGCCATTGTGCTGCTGTCGGCTCCAGAGAACGGCCAATCAGTGAGCCGGGCCGTTTGGTGATGCTTCCGCAAAGCACACGGTACTTTCCTCCAGCATTGTTCACCTTTCTCTAACTTGACACTGGCTGTGTCATCACAGAAAACTCTACTGTGATTAGCACACCGCGGCTTGTGGAATGTGGGTTGTAATCTTTACTCGCACACTGTGCTCCTAAATTATTTTTCCAGTTCGCACACGTCTATTTTTAGGGGCAAACGTGAGTGAAATACTCGCACTGTAGGAACCCTGCAAGGTTGAAACAAATGAATGAAAGTGGTTCAGCACATCCCTATAGCAATTTGATGTAGATGTTTGTCTTGTTAGCAGAAGTGCAGAAAGGCATGTAAATGGAAATTCAGATATGAAGCTGTAAGCTTGTGGATCTTTAGTCAGCTCTTATATTACATGTTTACATTGTATTTAGTCTGGATGAAAGTATTGAACAGTGAATTACTGGCTAGAGATAGATAGGATTTACTGCGGGGGTGGGGAGGGAGGCCGTTTACTGGCCAAAATGTATGTGTGCAGTGTGATTAAGTGTTTAATTACAAAAACTTCTTCAATAAAAACAACTTGAAAATGATCAAAACTACTTCAGGATCTGTTGTGCAAGACATTTGCTGATAACAATCCAATAAAATTTATTTAAAATCTGCCTATGTAAAAATAAAATGGGACATCATTATAATATTAGCATCTAATTATTAAAAATGTTGTTGTGAAAGAACAACGGAGTAAAGACAAATTTAAGCGTATTTATTTCAACAAAGGAAAATATAAAAGAAATAGAAACGCTCTTGTTTAAATAATCTTCATGGGAATTTGAGTGTTGATTTTTGACTTTACAAGGTGCACTTGAATGCACCGTGAAGTCCCTGTTGCCATTTGCTTGAGCAAAGGACTCAAGCAGTGTGTCCATAAATGACACCAAAGCCCGGTGGAGTAGAAAGTCAAAGTATAATTGTTGTTTTATTTTTTTTTTATCACGATTATTTTAGTACAGATGCATCACGCTCGCTCCAACAGCCTGGCCCAATTTGACCCCAGCGTATGACTGACTAAATAATAAAAAAAATGCTGCCTTAAAAACTCCCTTATTAGTGTTTACTGTCATGCAAGATCGATATTTCTTGATATGGCCTTTTAGATTTGGTCAATGCCGTGACGAGCAATGAGCATCCTGCAGATGTGCATTTCGTAAAGCTTATGTTTGCACCATAGTTTGTAATTAGGGAGCCCTTCCTCCAGGTCCTCCTGTATGGTATGCTGATGGATCAATCCACTGAACAATACACGCATTCCTCACCGTTGTGTCTCAAGAAGCAATGTAATGGCTCGAACAGAAGACTGGCTCCCCTGTCTCTTTCTCTCTCACTCTCGCTGCTTTTATAACTTTCTTATCTGCCTGTTGCCAGTAATACCTCTCTTTTATCCTGTCCTCTATAGCCCGTCTTTGCCTCTTGTTTATGTTGATAATGAAGGGTGGAATATTTCCTCCCTGTGCAGTAAAGTGGCATCCTGCAGTGGCCCTAGGCTGCATTGTACAGTACATTTTTTTTAAGAAGAGGGAGAGAGTAATTAGTTTGCCATTTGGATTCACAGCGCAATTATTTGTGAGATTCAGGAACATTTCAGGTGGCTGTAGGTAAGCAGAGTCAGTCTGTGAGAAAGTAAGGCCAGGCGCATATTTCACAGAGAAGCACAGATGACTTAGAAAAGTATTTTTGAGTACAAAGTGATTTTTGCTCATTATCAGCAGTCTGCAACATCTGTTCTCAACAATAATTTTCTAGATCTCACATTCAGATCTAGTTACATGGATTCATATCTCTGTCATCAGGATATAGGAAAATCTTTCCACTGTAACTTTCACAGTTTATTAATGCTTCCTAATCCTGCTTTTGCGTCCCATATTCAGTTTGAACTGAGCAGAGGACATGTTGCTTTTAGAAGTGAATGCTGTCCAGTGAGTCCACCAACCTTCCACTGAGATGCTTATACAAACCCTATAACTAAAGTTTTACTAAAACGGACTTCTTCGTGCATCTTTCAGTAGTATGCAGCTGAATCAGGTGCTTCTTCTTTTGAGGACAAACAGGGGACAGAAACACACTGATGGATTTACAGCCTTTAATTGTGCAAACACAGTGATGAATGCAAGAGTGGAAAAAAAAGTTTGACTTGCTTCAATAAATCAGTGCTCCAGTCTTTCCTCTCCTTTGGATATTATCCAAGAGATGACAGGCATTTTTGTCATTATTACGGTCAGAAATGGGCGCTTTTGCAATAATGATTTGCAATAATGTTTTGAAATGTGCCTTTGGTGGAGTTCATCAGGAATTATCCGCATAAGGGCAGAAACTACCGATTATTTTCGTTATTGATGAATCTGCTGATTAATTACAGACTTTGTCACTAAAAGGGCAAGGATTGTAAAAAAAAAAAAAAACCCAACCAATCTATTTCAGTTTCCCAAAGTTAAAGGAGACTTTTAAAATACTCATTTGGTCTGACCTGCTGTCCAAAAGATACTTAGGTTTTCTGTCAAACAAGATAAAGAAACACTGACAACTGTCACATTTCAGAAGCTGGAACCATTCAGTGTTCTCTGTTGTGGTTTTAAAAATGACTAAAACAAAAGTTGAGGGTAAATTTTTGGTGATCAATTATTTGATAAATAGACTAATTTTGCAAGTCTAATTCAAGAAGTAAAAATATGCAAAAAGACACTTGCAAGGAAGTTAATTTTTGAACAGTTTTAACTTATTTTGTTGAACTACTGCTCGCGGTGGATTCTGAGTCGGATTATTTTCGGCACAAAAAACTTTCAGTTTAAACATTTACATTCGAGATGGATGGCAAAGATTGAGTGATACTGTAAATATTGTAATTGTGATCGGGTGATATTACAATATAAGATCGCAGGTTCTTAGTGGCATATACAGACAGTTTATACTTGCAATAACAAAGTTGCCATTATAAAGAAATGATCATTAAAAATGTACATCATATACATTCCATTTGTCTGTAACATGACTGACTTTGTTTTTAATTGTCCTATGCCGAAAGACAGTTTTAGCAGATGGGAGGCTTGCATAAAAACTGCCTCAGAGTTGGCGTCTGACATTTCCCAGCCTTTGATCGATGAGCTCGCTCCCGGCTCCTTCACTCTGGGCGACTCGTTCTCCCTCTGTCACTGAGAACTCTACAAGATGGTGAGGTTAGCACCTCCCTTAGCACGTTTATAAGCACGACACCTCTCCGTCTCTGAAGATACTGTATTACATTGTACGGCAGAGGCGTCCCCAGTCAGCAGGAAAAGTACAAATCATCATATGAGAAGACGTGTACATTGAATTACTGTACGCTGCAACAGGTGTGTTCATACTCAGGCTTTGATGCGTCATCACTACCACTGATTACATTGAATATGTAAATTCAGACTGGATGCATGATTTCAGTGCAGCTCATGTTTCTTTTTAATCGCATCAAGATGTTGTTGTCTTTGATTTGCATTCTCGCCGTCATGTGTTGCACTAATTAAACACAGATAATCATATATCACAGTCTTGTATTTCCATACTTGATAATCATGTAGTTCATTGATATTGACGTGTTGCAATTTAGTCTCCTCCAACTCACGTAATGCAAAAGATGCAGGCAGATTTTTCAAGTCTTCATGTAAAACTATCAGTGTGATTTCTTAAAATGAATGTTCGTGATTATCTTTCATTGTGAGGTCATTTATCTCTCAGTTAAACTCGACTTTGTGTGTGTGTGTGTGTGTGTGTGTGTGGTGTAGAGGGGGGTTATTGCAAGGATTTGCACCATTATGTTGCAGCAGAAGTCTTTGTGTCAAATGCAGCTTCATATTGCATTATAAGGGCCTAATGAGCTTTACAAAAGCATTAGGATTCACACACTCCATTTATCTTATTATTCCGAAAATGTCCATAGTGACACACTGCATAGTCGACAGTCTCAGTTCATCTGATCGCAGACAGCTTGATAAATTGAACTCTGCATAGCTGGACATCATTGTCTATGTGGAAGTGGTCATCAGACCTGCTGTAATTGTAAGATTTTCAGTTACAGCGTTGAGGTTTTATATGTAAAAATGGCACACAGAAATGCATGGTATTTTAAGTGACAAATATTTAATACTATGGTCACAAGTACACGAAACAATAAAGACCCAGTGCTTTCAAATTTAAAATTTTATATCTGATAAAGGAAATGATTTATACTACAGTTCAGTATTGAAAAAGAACAAAACTCTTAAAGTGTATAATTTCTATAGTGCGAAAGAATTTCAGTACGTAAAGCCTTGTGATACATAGTGAACTCACTATATGCTGCATTGTTAGCAGACAACCTTTTAAAGGTAAAGATTGGCCCATTCATTCCAGGCTTTTGCTCTGCTCTGCATGATTGACAATGTCTCTGTGATTAGCCGCACTCATTGGTCGTGTCATGTACTGAAAGCAGCACAGGGTGGTGATTGTCAGTCATTTCAAGCCAGAGGAAAATGGAGCCAAGAAAAGTAGCTCTTATTTAAGGAAATAAACGCAATGGAAAAAGTGAATAAATGCAATGTTGACAGTAGATACTGAGGACTGACTTCATGGAGCTGTTTCAGCTTAACTAACCCCCTAAAGACAACAAAAGAGATTCAGTACATGTTTGCTCTGGATATTATTTGATGTCATCAGTCATTTGCCACTGCATTTGACTAAATAATGCCATACTCCATATGTATTAACATAGTTGTATGTTTAGATACATTTTACAGTATATGTAACACGTTAATATGAAAAACAAGACTGTTGACTTGGTGCTACTTGAAAAAAACTGCTGAGAATGTGTGGATGTACAGTATGTTCAGGTGCAAAAGCACAATTCGCTACTTTTGTTTCCTGAAAATGAGATAAAATTATAATCACAATAATAAACAAAGCCAGGATTCTCCAATTGTGTGAGCAGAACTTCAAACATTTTTAGTCAGAGTGTGACCCATTTAAAACATGGGAGGAAATCTTGCACACATACTGTGAAGCAACAGGCAGCTGGTCGAAGACTGGCTCCGACACAGTGCACTCTGCTCTGTTTGTGAAAATAAGGCCTTATGGAAAAATACAGAGAACGAAACATCCCCACCACCTAAATCTAAACTTCATGCTTTTTCAAACATATGTTTTCACTGATAGTTGACATCTTACTTTCCTACCAATTGCTTTTGTCGACTTATAATAATGCTAAAACAGGGCTTCACTTTATCCTCCATCAATAAGAGTCTGTGCGTAAAAGCAGGAATCATGCAGAGGAGTGCAATAAACAGCACCTTTGGCCCGCACAACGGACAAAAGGACAGGAAGTTCGCTCGCTCTCTTTTGTGGAATATTGTTTTCCTTACTCGGGAAGAGGGAGGCAGCTGAGAAAGCAAGGACAGTGGATTTCTTTTAGGCTCCTGGGTGGAGCTAGGGGCCTCGAGGATGAAACGGGGAACGGATGGGGGAAGTAAATGCCAGCGCCCTGCCGTGCAACAGGCATGAAGGTCTTTTGACTCCGTTGCCATGTTACTGGCTTTTGGTCGCAGGTATCCTTTCCCTCAGGCTCACAGATGGAGGGGGATTCTCGTGATACGAAGAGGAGAGGAAGGACAGGAGAAGAAAAGGGGGGCAAAGTTCTTTCACTGCAGCTTTGAGGGTTAGGCGGTGGAGGGGGAGGAGGGGGCAGGACGGCAGGTGGTGGTCAGAGTTGGGGCCGTCTACCTGTCTTTCCACCTTGTGCCTGAAGTGATAACAAGGTTGGAGCAATTGAAGCCACGTACGAGAGTCTCCCCAGAGTGCCATTTCCTGCTTAAAGGCACAAGTGTCAGTTGGAGGGATTGAATCTATCACTGTCATATTTACATGAGCCAGACCGAGTAACATATAAGATTCTTCCATCTGAACAAACAAAATGCAGGTTGTTGTTTCTTTCAATTTATTGAAAGCTTTAGCAATGGCGCCTGACTCACATGTAGAAGAGAGCATGGAGAGGAGAGCTGGAGGGATGCTGACAAGGTTCCCGGTAGTAGTTCTGGACTGATTTATGAAGGCACATGTGGAAAAGGTGACAAGAATGGTGGAGAGCAGGTTTGTGTGTGTGTGTGTGTGTGTGTGTGTGTGTGTGTGTTTGTGTGTGTGTGTGTGTGTGTGTGTGTTGGATTTAGTCTGCTTTCAATGTAATGACTTTCCTTTACTAGGGGTAGTTGGTAAAACCAGAAAGCCCAGCTTTATAAAAATGGATTCCACCATTTTTGTGTGGCATTAAACTTTCGTAACTGATACCTTTTTGCAGGGCGGAGATGGGTCTTGTAATGTGCCGTTTTAATGTATCGACCTGCCTAGTCACTAAATGTCAAGCGGCGAGGGAACAGTTGCATGTTGAAAATGTTTAAGCTGCAAATGGTTTATTTACACTTGTGTTGGCGTCTGGTATAAGAGCAAATGTTGTAGCTGAATATTAATGCGAAGAGAGCAAACACATGATTTGCCATCAGCTACACACCCTCTAAAAAATGAGCACACACACTGCCAACACTTGCTGAAAACGATTCGAAATTTAGGCTCCGAAGACGAGTATTCACTGCTTCAAAGTGGAGGTCACCCCTACAGTAAAGGAGTACAAGAGACCCTCTCGGTTTTCACTGCAAATTTGTCCATCAGTGGAGGCACATGACAAAATGTTTTGAGAAAATTTGTACCCGAGCACTGAAGAAAGAGAGAGGCCCCCGGGGTTACACATCGAACTTCAATTCTACTCTTGTCAGGTAGACGCAAAGCTGAGGGGCACAAACTGCAACAGAAAGACAGACGGGAAAAGCACCAAACAGAAAAAAGGAGGGAAAAAGATGTTATTTGGTAGTTTTCTGTAAATGCTTCTTTCTCTAAACCTGAAACAGTTTTAAACAATAGTCTCATATATATAACCCCGATTCCAAAGAAGTTGGATTGTTTTTACCGACAGTCTTTAAACAAAGCGTGTCTGAGCCAATGTAGTTCAATCTTTTCGACAGTGAAAGTGGTCAACCTCATTTAATCATTGCTCTTGAATGACTGCGCCTCTCCAGGATGCTCCTTTCATACCAAATCATGCTGCTATCACCTGTTACCAGGGAATGTGTTTACCTGTGGAATGTGCCAAACAGGTGTTGCTGGAGCATTCCATAACTTTCCCAGTCTGTTGTTGCTGCTGACATCAACTGGCTTTATAATGTTTCAAATGAGGTACATGTCAAAAAGGCAAATGATGACATTCTGATTATATTTACATTTTGCACAGCATCCAGTCTTTTTTGTAATCATACTTTATATATTATTGCACAATTTTAAAAGATAATCCTAATTATCTTTTAAAAAAAACAACTCATCATTGCAATCAAAATGATTTATTCAAAAAAATTTTAAATCTAGAGTTAATATAATAATTGGGATTCGTGAATGTTCGGCTGGGCGAAGTTAGCTAGTGACAGTGGCAAAGCAACAAGTAATTATAATTTTGTAAAAGACTTTTATTTCTTTGAAAAGCATGACTAAAGCACATTTATGTAATTTATGCAATAGTGAAAGAAACTGTCAAAAGAAATAAAAAGCTGCGAAAAAACGTGTTCAGTATTCGGCCAAATGTTTTATTATGCGTTTTCGGTTTTGGCCTCAAATTTTCATTTCCGTGCATCACTAGTGAATAATAGGTATGTGGCTTAGCCTTCTGATGCTAGACCTGTGCAGTCACATTGGACTTTTGAGTTTTAGGAAATAGCTTCCTTTACACTTTGGCCTAACCAAGTCTGTTAATAAAGAGACGACTCGTTCAGTCAATTATAGGGGCCAAAACAAGCAGCCATGTTAACCCGTGTATTTATAGCCTTACCTTTGACCTCCGTTTTTGCCCACCAAGTTGTTCCACAGGGCAAACAAATATGCAGCCTTTGCCCTTTGTGCGGTCATGCTTTGACGATGTGTGTATGTGTGTGCTCGGTCCTGTTAGCGAGTCTGAATTTCTATGTGTGATTTATCTGGAATAATAAAATAACATTTACAGCAGAGGTTACGGAGTGACTCTCCTCAGATCTATCTGAGACAACAACGTTGCCTGCTGATAGCAGGGCTTTGATCTGTAACCTATTGTGCGTGTAAAATTGCAGGTGCAAAGCATTTTCTTTGATAATGCTGCTAAAATCCACATCTCAGTTGCTTATCATATAGATGAAGGTATGGATCTAAATGTGCAGGCTTAGACTGGAGTGCAGGTGTCTTTAAATGGCTGCAGGTAAAGAATATTTACAGTAGATTATTGCTCTGCATTGTGATTTTGTTGTCTGAAAGCTTATACTATATTTAAAGATGATAAAACACTGCCCCAAAGTGATTGTCTTTATTTTTATTTTTATTTTTTTTTACTGATCTGGCATTATTGGGGTGATAAGTCGGAATTAAGCAAGCCAGAGTGCATCTGCACTTAGTGTTTTTACCTCAGTTGATCCATGGGACTAAGCTGAGGTGCTCTGGGAGTATTTAGTGCTCTGCTGTGCTTGTTGGAATTATTACCGAGGCTCACTGTTCTGCATTTCCCCTGTTCAAGAGCGAGAGAGAGAGCGACCGGGAGGCTGAGTGAGAATGAAGAAAAGGGGGCGAGAGGTAGAGGGAGTCCTGTGTTGTTGGCAACCACAGGCTATATCTGGGCGGTCTACAGAGACAGGCACGCTTTGTCTCCAGCGTCATTTGCAGCTTAAACAAACAGGTGTGATGCAAGAGCCTCTCAAACAAACACGCGGCTGCTCTTCAAAGTGGAGACAGGAAGAGACACCAAGTGAGGGAGAGTGAAGAAATAATGGGGGAGGCATGGGCAGTCAAGGGGAGAAAAGCGCATACGCAGACGGGAGTTGAGTGGAAATAAAAGTGTCCTTTTTATGCTGAATTTAAGTCCAATCTGTGAGTTTCCTCAAACTTTTCCTCACGTTCGCAAGCGTTAGCCCCATATTTTCTTCATTTTAGCTTCCACAGTTTTGGAAATAAATTGGTCCTTGTGTTTTTTTTTTGTGTTTTTTTTTTTTTTATCACCTCGACTAAAATGGCTGTTTTCTTTCTCTTTCACTCTAGTGCCGACAGCCTCTTACCTTCTCTACTGTCTCATCACTCTCTCTCTGTCTCTCTCTCTCACTCTGTGGCATTGTCACTTGAATCAGAAGTTGAGTGCTGGCTAAGTGAAGGGGTACACAGCGAGTCTGCTCGAGAGAGGCCTGAGTGGTGCTGCACTGCTTTGCTGCCTTTCTCGGCAGAGCCTTGATTCAGCCCCCACGGATACGGGACCCAGGCATTAGTCAGCCCCCCTGCTTGTCTGATGAGCAGCATCTCTAATCCCCACAGATGTTAACCCTTGCAGCTTCTGTTCTTGCCTGTCGTCTCCATTCAACATATAAAGCATTCACTCATTTTAGTTCATTTTAATGATGCCCTGTTGTCCTTGCTTCCCTGTTCTTTGGCCATAAAAACTGAAACTCAACCCTTTTTCTTTCTTCTTCACATGTTCAGCAGGCCTTGTCGCTTTTTCTTTGCTTTTCATGCCTGGCACATCCACACAAGAAGGCAAATGAAAATGTTACAAATAAGGGGAAAATTAGGAGGAACATAAGGCATATAATGCTATAAAGGGAATATAGAGTAAATATCAAACTCTGTTCATCCTGATTTAAAATATTTTGTGATTATCCCTCGAGATAATCTGTAAACTGCCAAGAAAATCTTTAGTGCTATATTCAGGAAAGGCATGAGCCACTTTTTCTAGGCTTGCCCCAGATGTGTGCTGCAGGGCTGCAGATGAGATCCACTCGTTGCAGCCAAGCTGGGATCAGAGAGGGTGGTGTCCGGCTTTAAATACTCTGCATATGTAAAGACAGGGGCGTTAGTAGGTTGAATGAGTGTGGAATTCAGATTCAGGGATGAGTGCCATATTCACGAAGCAGCAGAGACAATCTGGAGTTTGATGTAGGAGCCGGTGTCAGCTCAGCCCTTCAATTATCCTCATTATTATAGAATGTCCTCATTTTGTAGACATCCTCACCTGCAGTGATACATCACAGACACAAGATTAGACTTTCTATAAAGAGATGGGAAGTTATACATCTCCCAATATTTCTCATCGCAACCATAAGACAAAATAGGAGGCAGTAAAGCAGCAAACATACATCACAAGCCTAATTGATGCTGTAATGCAAAGCATCATCCAGCAGCCAGACGAAGAGAGGGTGCAGGTTCTCCTTTTCACACATCCTAAGCTCTTAGGCTCAGTAGAGGTTATTTTAGTGGAGGTATATGAGATATAATGATACGTCACTGAGATCTGCTGGGACAAGAGGAGCAGGTAGTGCAGTAGAGCAGAGGGCTGATTTATGGGCAGGATAAATGATGCGGTGGGTGTCTGCCTGTGTAATAGCACAGTGCTGTGCACACCACACTTTCGCTCAGCTGTAGTTTATAGTGTGATGTGTGATGGGGATAAATGTCAGCATGGCTTATCTAAGAAGATCTGATGTAACTTCAGACTGGCTCCTCTCAAACACTTGGACACGTGTCGAAAGGAAAACTGTTAATGGCACATTGACAAAATGGGAGCTGAGATTTTGAAAATTGTGCCGTATTGTTCATAAGAAGTGCAAAACAGCACAACAAGGATCCATCATTGGCTAAATTCAACTTGTCGTCGGGGCCTCTCTCATCTGTCAAGTTGCTCGTGATACTAAGCAGATTCTCGCTGCAATATTTATTCTTTTGATATTCATAAGATTAAACATATGAGCTGGAGCTGAAAATGACACCAAACAATACCAGATGCTGCTACTCTGTATTAATAGTCGAAGCAATTATTGTTTGAAAGCTGCAGTATTCTGTTTTCACTCAGTTTGACTGTTAGGAAAAATTAAAAAAATAAAATAAAAACCCACTGTGGAAGCTCAGCCAAAGAGGCTTATTTGCTTGTGTGCCTATTGGGGAATATTGAAACAGTGAGGTGTGAAAAGTGGAATCCTGTTGCTTGCTCGGGGCGCGATCTAAGAGAAGTGCACATTATACCCACAGTTCTTGGGCTGTGCTTGGAAGTTTACCTCAGGCAGCCATGCTCTTACTGTATATACAACACTGCTACGCTGGGACGCCTGGCAGCACATTAGTATTAAGTGAAAACAGACTGCGCTATGTGATATGGTAGATGTGTTTCCTGGGGTTGGTTCATCATAGGCCAAGTAGGAGTGGGCATACTGCTCTATATGTTCCTGCAACATGTCAAACATGGAAACAAGCCCTCTGAGTGTTTTTAAGTGTTTGTAAACTGTTTGCAGTTGTGATGATAGTTCATATACTTTAAAAAATGTTATTGCAGTTAACACAAGACAGCTGGGGGAAAAAAAATCCCTGTGTGGGTGAGTGTGTGCATGTGTGTGTGCACAACCACACTGGTTTTGAATAGTGTATTGTCAACATGCAGGGTCTAAAGGTTTGTGCGTTTCTGTGGGGGTATGCAAGGATAAGCAGGTGTGATCATGGGGGATTGCTGCTTTTATTTCCCAAGGCCCTCATAGCACGTGTACAGCCCTGCCTCTAACAACCGGCAAACAATAGACTATGGATTTATTCTTATACCAGGACATATGTCTTACCAGGAATAGAGTAAAGAATTATTTTCAAAGATAAGCTGGTCCGTCACTATCACGTATGCGCTGCTATCTGACTGGGGAGGATGTAGTGCGTGTTCATTGTATAATCCACTCCTCTCTTGCTGTTTGTACGTGAATATTGAAATTAAAATCAGTGGGTGCCGAACGCTGCAGATGACCTGGTAGGTTTGCTTTCCTTGCAGTTTTTCGCTCGCTAATTTCTTTGCCTTGGCCTCCCTCACGCACCCCGGTAATGAGAAAATGTGCTGTTGTCTTTGTTTACTGAGCCAGTCTGTCTGGCCACAGCTCTTCACATTGTTTGAATATAAACAGGAGCAAAATTATAAGCTCACTTGGAGTGCTTCTGCAAAGTTACATGGGCATATGGCACAGAGGGCACAATATGCGTAAAGTTATCTATGCATCAGACAGTATCTGATTGTGAATTTCTCATGATTCCTACAGGTTAATTTCTGACGTTCCACATAATGGGCCTAATGTTTGCTTCTTTTCTACTGTGTTGATAGTCAATACTCATAAAACCCTCATGTGGTTAAGAGAGGGATGTCTATTGATGCATATTTGAGGTTGAGACCAAATGTGTTTGATGACAGTTGCAAGACAAACTTTTTGATGGGTTTTTTTTTTTCTGCTTATTGATCTCTAATAGGTTCCCTGCACCATCGGTGTCGGGGTCACTTGAACCACAAATTGAGAGTCGTCTCACACTGGATATAGACGACACTGGCAAGATGATGTGTTCAAGGAAACGGCTGACTTAGGATTTCAAATCTTTAATAATTTTGCAACTTATTTTTGTGTGGAGATGCCCCGTTTTGAATATGCTTGACTTATTGGAGAGGAAATTTGCCTGTCAAGATGATATCAGTTTTCTTTTAATATATATCCAAAGCTGTTTCTCCAGGAAATTGCCATTTTATTTATTTATTATTTATTTCTTGGTTTATTAGATTTAATAGACTTTGAAAATGAAAAGCCTTCTGACAGACAGATTTTCTTTCTCTCCATTGTGCGCACACTAGAGATGAGCTTTAGATAATGGTCAAAAATTAGATTTTCAGACTTCGAGGCATCGGCTGGTCTGCAACTTAATTGTTGGGGGGGGGGGGGGGGGCAACAAGAAAATAAATGCCAACTTTTTGCACCGACCGTCACATCTGCTGAGCCAGCAAATCCTGAAAGTCTGATCTCAAAATTTAATCAGTATGGCACAACAGGGCCTAAAATCCTGGCTTAAAGTTTTGAGTGTAAGAACTTTAACAAGTGTTAAAATTGAACTGTTGTCTTAGTTTGTACGTGTACACCTACAGTAGAGGAACATTTGTGAAGGTGATTTTTAAAAAAAAATTTAATACTGAGAAATGTGGAAACACAAATATTATGCTATACGTCTGAAAATTTGTTATTTTTACACCCCCTTACTTTCAAGCTTCATTTTAACCATCTATTACAAACCTGAAAAGCACCACAAGGAGGAGTCACAAGGTAGTGATGCTGTAAGAAAATCCATTTACAGAGCTCTTAGTTTGATACATATATTGATACTCGTTGTGAGTGCATCGATAGCATTAGGTAAGAGGAAATGTTGTGATATTCTAATATAACACCATATTGATTTTTTGTCCCAACCCTGTTTAATGCCCTAATTTGGAAGTAGAATGAGGAAGTACATGAATGGTCAAACAGTACTTAAAGGCCCATTGTACTGATTTTCAATCTGGTTCCTATTATTTGAATATGACATAAAATTTCCCTCTGTGGTGAGTTTCTCTACAGCACCACTACCGCTGGCTTGACTTAGCCTATTGCCTGTGTTTTGTAATAGGTTGTGCATAATGAATACTTCTGGTTATATAGTGAGGTATAGTGCAGATAATAACCTGTTCCCTCTGAAAGCTAGGTTATAGCTCTAATTCCATTATAACTATGCCTTCATGTCCTTCAAATTCCTTTGTGCACTGACATTTAATATTACCAAGCTTTGTGTATGTAATGTGTTAAATGTATTAATACATTTGAAAATTTAAATACATTTCAAAGTCTAATGTTTCAAACACAAAAGAGTGCATGTTGGTCTGCACACATGTCAAAATATGTGCACAGGGCATGCGGTAATGAGTGTGTGGATGACATTTGAGCTTGAGTGAGGGTGAAGTAAATTGCTTTTTTATTGTATTATCTGCACTGTCCTGTTTTTATCACACATGGCGGGCAGAATTTCCTCTAAGGGATAATAAAATTGCCTCGTACTTTCTTAGAAGTTGCCGTTTCCTCTCTTCTTATTAGCAGTGATAAATGTTAAACAGTTTGTCCAATTTTATTTCTCTGTACGAATGCAATTCTTTCTTTGTGAACTTTTACTTTTAAAGTTAAAAAAATCACAGCTAGTCGATGTATTAACATGGAACTACTGCTCTTGAGAAGCCTCTCTTACTTCTGAGTCGTCAGCAAATTTATCAAAGGACTGTATTTATTAAGTTTGATTTGTTGAGCTCCCGAGATTTACCTGTTTTTCCCGTTCAGTGATGTAAAATCTCTGCATATAAGTGATGTCGGATGATGATGTGATACCCAGTAATACCACAGAGAACAGACTTTATGGCTCAGTTTCTCGCTTCACTGCTCAGGACTTATTTTACAACTGTATATTGACACAGACAACATGAGCTAAGCAATAATAATTTTGTGACCTAACACTTGAAAATGGTACATCTTTATGGAGCTATTTTGTTTGATATTTCTACCCAGGCCCCACGGTTTAAAACAGTTCTTAACCCGCCGTCTCATTCTGCTGTTTTCTGTGCTAGAGTCTCTTTCCATGTCATTAGTTGATTCCTTTACATGACAGATGCCCTAACGCATGCTGCAGAGCGCCGAGGGGTGCACTGCAGCTGAACTCCACCTGCGGTGCGAGCTTGTTATTTGAACCCATGTGCTAAAGTTGCCTTTCTGCCCTTCTCGTGAGCACTCACTGCTGACCCTGCCTGGTGCTGTCCTCACACTGAGGCTATCGCTACAGTCAAATTCTCACACTTTCCTAACTTTTTTGTCCAAGTGTTTGCTCATGTGTGATTGTGTGTGTGCACTTACGTGCTCAAAACAAGCTTGTTCACGTGTCGCTACACACAGAAAAGAAAATATGAATCTCTGGGTAACTTTCAGGCGTTAAACACAGTCCAAGCAGGCAGCTAAGTTGTAACACTTCACTGCTGATTGGGGTTAAAAAAAAGCCAGCAATCATTTTCAATCATGTATACACACATTTTTTCTTCCTTGATGGTAGGTGGGATATAAATAAAATGGATGCAGATTCTTGTACTGCAAACATATAATCTGACAGCATGAACATTTTGAAAGTTTTTTTTTTTTTTTTTGACTGCTATGAACTTAGAAATTCCTGCTGTGTATAGCAGAGACGGCACATGAAGGGCTCTAATGAGTGGTTGGTAGAATGTGTTACAGATTACTCTGAAAATGTGATCACTTTGATTTCACATTTCTTGACTCTAAAAAGAAGTTTATGTACTTCTGGTTCCTTGAGAGGTTTTTATAGTAATGACTGTGGGTGGAGAATGACATTTATATGCAATGCAGACACAGGTGGATATGCCACTTATTTACCTCTGGTTACATACTAGCAGTGGAAAAATAACCAATGCAGTGGAACTACAGAAAGCATAGAAGCAAGTCAGAGGCTGTATGTTCATCTGCTTAGGCTAATTAGCTTGTTTGGGCCTTATGGACTCTTAAAGGGCCAAGTGAGTTGTTGTCTCAGAACTAGGGTTACAGCATGCAAACAAATATCTACTTAAATAGGCTGTAATAATTTAAATTTGTATGCCAGTGTATGGAATCAAAGCCCAACGACAGCAGTGCATTCAGCTAGGGCTGGCACAGTGAAGAAAATCCGACTGTGGTGACTCAGGGTGGCTCAGCTTCAATAGCGTGTTATGCAGTAGGCTATTACTGCACATCCCTTTATAACCATCACAAGCAAAAATATTCCCAAAAAGAAACTGAAGTCCGTGGCAGAGGAGCGATGTAACGTTAAAAAGAGGCAGGACATGAGTGAACATTATGTGACTGTTCTTGTTACTGCGGTGTTGCTAAAACTGAGCTAAGTAGCTATTGTTATAATGTTAAACGTCAAACCCCACATGTAAAGATGATAAGTTAGCAGTTTTATTTTTACTGACTCTTGGAGTTTAGTGGTGCAACAGATCTACAATTTGCTGGAGGAGCGTTAATAAACTCAGCAGAGTCAGCAGCACAAATGCAGCTCGGTATTCTGCCATCGTTGTCGTTGTTATTGGTGTCCTCCTACTTGTGCATGGCTATTTGACTGAAAACATAAGGCGCTTGGGACAAGTGGAGCCGTGATAAGGCTGAAAGCCAAAATGTTTCCAAAGTAACGTTGGATTTATGCATAGATATGTACACGTGTATATACCTCTGAGATTTACAAACCTGTTAGGTATCAGAGCAGTTGCCATTGTTTCCATCTGAACATAAGGTGAGGTGACGTCACATACGATTATGACGGTGTACTACCAAGCTCTGCAGTTGGCTTATTAATATAGCTGCAATTCATTTTTGTGGTTATCGCGACAACCCTCCATTACGCATTGATGGATAGACCTTGTGCACCATTTCCAGACAGCCATCTATGGCTGTGTTTTGTCACTACTGCTAAGGAAAACCACACGAGAGGGTTCACAACTTCCTCTTTAAAGGGGCAACCACTTAAGTGATGAATGGACTGATTAACTAGGGATGCATATGCAAATTTACGTTGCGCTGATATCTAAAGGTGAGTGATTAAGTCTGTATCGTTCTTATGAAGGTATATAAGAATGTATGTACAAAGGCCTGACTAATATGGGATTTTTAGTTCTTATGCCGATACTTAACTGACAAAGATTATGTATGAAATGGAGGCAGGATGTTATTCCGAACATTGGTGAGCTAAACTGTGAACACTTCACTATCAGTTGTTAAATGATGGATCGACATCTGCTGGACAGTTTACGTAATTACACCATTTTAAAACATTAGTCCAAGCATTTTTATTGGCTTTAAAAAACTGTCTTAATATCAAAGCATATCGGAGAACATATTTGCCAATATCGGCCAATAATATCGGCAAACCGATGTATCAGTCGGACCCTAACGTGTACAGATATTTATTAGTGTTTAGGCACGGTACAGGATCAGGACTGATCTAAGTAGTTTTCAGTCTCGTTTGTATAAGTTATTATTGCAAGCCGGCCATAATTTTAATTTAAAAAAGACGTTTAATCACTTCAGTCACAGGGGGCTCAATGCAGCGGTGCAGCTGTTAACATTCTCCGAGGTTCTTCCCTACTTCAAACATGAAATCACGTATACTGGTCCGTAAGCTGGCGCTGTAAGTAAACCAGATGTTTTTCTCCTGTGATTAAGGAGCTTGATGCACAGAGATGCATCTATTAAAACCCTCAACTGATCACGCAGTGATCTCAGTTGTTCCCAATGTTTGTTTGAGCGTTAATATAAGTTTACTGTTAATGAGCAATTGGAGATTCAAGTGCATGTCCTTTTGAAGTATG
>JAQLOL010000006.1:8635166-8650619 GCA_029783665.1 Naso thynnoides
CCAGAGAGAATTATGTAATTGGCATTTATGCAGAACAAAGAAGGATCAGCTCATGGAAAAGAAGGGTTTTCATGTAGAACTGTGTGTCTAAGCCTGTTTTCTGCAGCTCTGTGCTGCCTACGGTTGGCTACTGCGCAGACAGACAAGAAACGACTGTTTTGTGGGACTGTTTGTATGTGTGTTCATACAACACACAGACATGATGTGTTGTATTAATGCATGATGAGCTGGCACATGCTCTGCGACAAGGGGGGTACATTAGAGGCTTAACAGATCTTTCACATATGCCATCTCAAATTTCTAAAGCTTTTAACTCTCCTGTGTTTATTATGTACCAATCTCAAGACTGTGCACTGTGAGCAAAAAATGGCAGAGGCTTAAGCTGAACCACATGTGAAATAGGTTTGAGCAGTATAGTCTCTGTATGTATGCTTTGAGACATGCTGTTGACATGATTAACTTGCCACCTTGCATGACATTCAGCTCCATATTCATTCAACATTCAACCCTTAGCTTGGAATAAATGCTTTGTTATTATGACCTCTCTCATATACATAAAATCAAGCCTGGGGCTAACTGTAGCTGAGGGCAAAGTGATTGCCAATTATTGTTAGCTTCAGGTCTACTATCTATTTAATTAAAGAACAACAAATAGTTTGTACTGAGAAATCTATAGCAAGACTTAATTTGGGCCCAGTTTTACATTTGCATGAGCTTCTCCTTTGTTTGTCTCAGGATCAGAAAAGTCTGATTAACCTACGGGTAACATCGCACGTCGCCTTTACAAATAAGTGTTGATTAAAGGTGCCCCTGTTGAGTTTTCTTGTAAATAAAGAAAAGCTGTTTGCATTCAGTCTTAATCATAAAAAGGCCAAATGACACTTTTTTAAAAAAATGTTTTTTTTCAGTCGTACTTTAAATCCAGCGTTGTTCACTACCAATGGTTACTAGCTTGCTGTTTCCTCTTTCTTCTTCTTCTCTCTGCTGGTGCATTACAGTTTGTCTTTGCATGTTACTGCCAATTGCTGATCAGTGGACTAAAGAGAAACCATTGTAAGTAATTAGCTGGACGTTGTACCTCGTCACAGGTTTGCATGTGTGTCAGCATGCCTGTGCGTGAGATACTCGAAGGCATGAAGAGAGACGCAGCAGCACAAAGAAATCTTAGAAAAACCGAAGAAACTCTTAGAAAGGGCAAGAATTGCAGTTTTCTTTAAAAGGGTGCTTGTTTCTGTTCTTCTTAGATTTTTTGGTAAATATTTGTTAGAGATTAAACTTGTTCTTTTTTAACTCGACCTAGCTGAGTAGTCAAGTTGACATAGTAGTCCCTGCGCAAACAATTGAAATGCAAAGTATTGTGACAAAATGTTCTTGCCTTCTGGCTATGCTGTGGTGCTGTCTGTGAGTGAGGTTTGGGGTGACATTTCTGTCCCTGAAATAACTAAAGAGAAATTAAATTACATCAAAATAATAAAATTCTTGTATGTACGTTCTAATTTGTCGATATTTTTTTTCATAAGCACAGAAAAATCTGTTAAACTGAACGGGTTAACAGGAGCACACATCTCCTGCCACAGTTACCTGACAGTAATGTAATAATCTGGACTTAATTTATATTTATTACCACATTTTTTATGCACAAGGAAATTAAAGTCATTAAATAGAGCCTCTTGGAAATGAAATGCTGTGAATGAGTCAGGTTGAAGTCATGAGGGAGACACATGATCACCAGTGTTTCGTTTTAACATTTCTCTGCAAAAGTTTTCAACGGTTATGCACAAAAATTCAGGCTGGTTTTCTTTTCTGCAGAAAAAGAATAATTGTGAGAGACACCAAATCACTGATTTGATTAGTTTTAGTAAGAGTGTGAAAACACCGACGTTCCTCTGAACTGCAGTGAGTGTGAAGAGTCGTGTCCATTCTCACTACCTGCTGGGCAGCTAACATATTACAATAATCAGCCAGTTTCCATTTTTAGCTTGTGAGCAGTGCTGCTTGCGCTGGGTATCCATTAACCGTGATCGTATTTGAATTTGTTTTGCTCGCTGTGAGGGGAGAGCAGAGGCCTGACTCACGAAGCAGGATTGATAAGCTGGATACACCTGGAACTCCCCCAGATCTGGAGCATGGCCCCAGGCCAAATCTCCCGCAGTGAGCGTGAGACTCATGCAATGGACTCTAATCAGACACACTCTCCCCACGCCTCCTATTTCTCACGCTCTGAATTGTTGACGTTGGTGTTGCTGTTTTGTGGGTACAAGCCGAGGCAGACACCAGACTGCAGCCAGAGGTTGGCCTGACGGAGAGCGAGCTGTCAGATGCAGAATCACCAGTTATTAGTCTGCCTGGGTCTTCCAGTTACCCTGTTTATGTAAATGACGTTGCACGGCACAGCTGAGAGAGCATGGACAGGCAGAGAAAGAGGTGACAAAGAATTGGTGTATTCAGAAATAAGAATAGTCGAATCTTTGGAAGTCCTGCAGCTGCACTCGCTCCATTTTATAAAGGTCAAAATATTTGCAGGACAAAGAGGCAAATTTTTCTCACTGAATTGGCAAAGTGAAGGTAGGAAGAGTGAAAGATCAGAGCGACGTCGTGCTAAAGCTCTAATAAGCTTTTATGACCCTGTGAAATTGGGGCTTTATTCTCATTTGTTTAAATATTACTGGATCTCAGCTCTGCTGGAAAAAATGCACCATAGCTGCTGTAATTTTAATGACTGAAACACCGAAAGGAAGAATCTGTCTTTTCCTCGCAACAACTAAATGTGCACTTTTATCTCATTTTGTAGCATTTGTAGCTGATTATTTTCTAAAATTAAAAATTACTTTATCAAGTCACTCAGGAAAGTGCATTTAATTTTCTCCAACAAGTATAATTCTTAAATATCACATTTAATTTTGTTTATGTTCATAAAATCTTTGCTTAATTTTACAAATGTCAGTCTAAACTTCCATTTTTATTCACACACAGACAAGCAGGATGATTACAAATGAATGCTTTTTTCAGTTGAATGATGCGCTCATCTCAACAGTATATCACAAAATCACATACACACCTATTCTAAGCTCTATTTGCGATATTTAAAAATTCCAGATCGTGTAAAAAAGGTTGCTAATACTGATAAGCTGTGCAATCCTATTAAGCTTTTACTTGTTTACAGCTTATTTACATGGTTACAACACTTAAACGAAAACCATGGGCAGCCGCTCCCAGTTTATGGTACAAGCCAAATGTGCAAAGGGCATAGATCTAAAAAAAGAGAGTGACTGGTGAAGACCGGGGGTGTTTAAGTCACAGTCAGGAAGAGTTGCAGTATGACTGAAACACCAGTCAGTTTTGGAAATATTTTCAACAGATGAGGGGATGTCAGCACAGCTCTGGGTTTGTAAGTGGTGTAAAGAGACAGTTGTTGGCTAATATGCTTGCAAGAGCAAATGCACAAGGATCGTAGGATTGCTGAGGTTGTTGCTTGGAGTGTTGAGCAAAAAATGCTTAAAAATGCTTAATGCATTAAAATTGAGATGATTTGTTATTTACAGCTACAAGTGTAGTGAACATGGTCCCAGGAGAGCTTCTTGCAAAAACAATTTTTCCAAAATATTACTTATACTTTAGGATAAATCAAGTTTGAGCGCAACGGGCTAAGACAGATTGCAGTCACCATATTTGCACTTATATTGGATATGATCTATGTGTATTGTTGTGACAGCAGAATTTGTCAGTAAATCAGCATTTTCACTAGTTTCAGTATCTTTCCAGCCTCAAAATAACTCCCCCCCCCCCAGCAGACATTTGCTGCGGTGCATTTCTCAGGCCAGAGGCAAGGTGGCCCGGCTGTGCTGCTCTGAACCTGTGTTGATCCGTTCCTGCTCTTCAAAATGCTGAGCTGTCAGCAGGAGCCAGGTGAGGCAGTTTGTTCTGCTCACCACTCAATGGACATGTTTCATTGGCACCTTGCTGGAGGTCAGCAGTAAGTGACGGCCAGAGCTGTGGGGGTCAGGCCTACTACCCAGCTTTAGCTGGAGAGTGAATTACACTGTAGGTGGGGCAGGTGGGCTGAGCCAAGGCTGAGGGCTAAGATTGAGGGCCCGGCAGCATGTTGAGGGTGTGTGTGGACTGTGTACAGAAATCCATTCGACCATAGTGTCACACAGTTCCATTTTATACGCCTGATGTGTAAGAGCCGCTCGCAAACCCAGTAATTCCTTATTTTCCACCAATTCTTTAACCAATAACTATTCTGCAGGGCACCTCAGTCGAGTGATGGAGTTGGAAGATGATGTATCATTGAAGGATTAGAAGTAGAGCTCATCAAAGAAAATAGCCTGGTCAGTGTGACATGCCACTTTAAAGTGGCTGAATATTTTAAGAGAGCCCTCTTCCTCCGAGGAAATGAAATACAGACAAAGAGTGGAGAGGAGGAGGATTTTGTTTGTTTCTGTCACTGCTCAGGGGCAGAGATGGAAGATTCAGAGATGTGGAGTAGATTGTTAGGGAGCGAGGCAGTTGAAGCCTATTTTCACCACAGCTGAGGCCTCCACTAGCCACTAGCAGTTTATATAATTTCAGAGATGAGAGAACAAAATATCTTCCACCACGCAAAGTAAGATTTTACACCCTTCTCCTGGCTTTTCTGTATATCTCCTTCTCTTCTGCTTTGCTCCAAACACCTCCGGTCAGCGCCGGGTGCATCAAGGACAGCACAAAGCAGTTGCAGCATCGCCACACACAGACAGCCACAGTGCGACAGAGTGTAAACATTCCCCTTTTACATGACATCTAGTCAGGACCATTGTGCTTGCTCCGCCATGCATCACCTGCCACTAAATGATTGCTTATTGTGGGGCGAGTGGATGTGTGTCCAGGTAGCTGGACGCCGGCTGGTCAGGATTGCCTGGGAGCTATCCACGCCATTCAGAGTGACTTAGTCGAGCCCTGCTGCTGAGCTCCTCTGAGCATGCTTAAGAGCTGAGAATTATTCCACTCATTTCTAGGTTCCTGTGAAGCATGACAAAAAACTCGAGTGCTTCATGCTCGCCCAGTTCTCCTCCTGAGAGAAGCCGAGAGGCTCGGGGTTTAGAAGTCGTTCAGCAGACACTCACCGTGATGAACATTAATTACATTAATTAAGTGGACCACGACCATTGTCTGGGGTGACTTAAAACACTGTCAGAATGCAGTGACAGAGCATGACAGTGACTTACTGTTAGTTTAAGAAAGCTGCCAGACAAACAGACTGTAAATACAGGACATGTTTGTTTGAATTTAAAAATAAATGTCCTCCTGTTTTACGATGTTTGGTTAAATAAAAGTTCGATTCAAGTTATGTCATGTTTGTCAGTTTACGATAAAAAATAATGGTATTATTTCCTGTCTACTTCTTCCCTGGTTAACCATTAATGTTCTTGTTTCTGCGTAATTGTCAAAACAGATAGAGAGATTCAACTTTATTGTCACTGTGCAAAGTGCAAAGCCAATGAAATGCATTTAGTATCTAACCAAAAGTGTAAACTGCTGTATGAAGGATAATATTTACAGATAAGCGATGCTGTAACAGTATTTAGAGATATGAACAGGGGGGAATTGCAATGTACAAATTATAAACAGTAACCCGATGTATACATACAAAGACCAGCTATAGTTATGGATACATTCGTAAAGTTTGTATGTACAGTTAAAACAGTACAGTTAAAACACTACTTTGCTTGGAACAATCTACAGACTGATTTTAAACTGCAACACGAATGTTTTCAAATCCTGAGCTCAAAGACCAGAATCCAGACTCTCTATGTGTAGCTGTTTGAACTGTTTATTTACTGTTGTTCTTATTGTTTTAATGTGTATTGGCGAGTTTCAGTGTTTTGTTTTTGAATTTTTGTGTTGTTGTCGTTCTTGGTCAGGTTTTCTTTGAAAAAGACATTTGATCTCAATGGGACTTACTCAGCTAAACAAGGGTTAAATAAAAAATATACATGTGTCATATGTATTGGTTTATTAATTACTACTAAAAAATGCCATAAAGAAGTACTATATAATCATGTTCAATGTATATAGTACTTAAGCAGATTCATGCAATATTCTGTAAGTTTTTGGTAAGTAAAGTTTATTTTGCTTTGCCAGAGGCTGCGTCTGTGTGCATGCTCATGTTCTTTTGCTGCAGTTCATGGTTCTCGGTGTCGCATGAAATTAATGTCTCTGATTCGGTTTAAATGTGAGTGTAAAGAGATAGCACCAGTGGTAAATAAATAAAAAGTGACATAATTAGCAGAAATGACCGTCTGTGATTGCCCATAAAATGAGGCAGATTACACTCACCTCAGCCACAGAAGCTCCCCGTGTTTCATGTGACACACAGTGCAGATCAGGAGAGGAAAGTCTTGACTGTCAGGAAAACACACATTAACGTCCTTGAGGCGAACATTAAACAGCATAAATGTATAACACCCAACGTGCTGCAAACTGCATGCTGAATTCCTTTTTTGAAGATACTGAAAGGCTGATGACCTTGGTAGCCATGCATAATGATGCACACTTACAGTTTATTTTTGGAACACAATGATCCACCTAATTAACTCTGTAGTACAATGAATTGTGTTTCCATCATCTTGGCAGTTGCCTGGAGTTTGTTTTACTTATAAATGATTAACAAGGTTGCGTTCAGTTAGTCATATGTGGCTGCATTTATATTTAGACAACAGGACCGCTACTGCCAGTGTGAGTTAAAGTCTGTGTAAACCATTTACATGGTTACATAATTGTTTAGGGCTGCAGCTAATGATTATTTTTATCATTGATCCGACAGTTGCTTTCCTGATTAATCGATTATTCTCCTTGTCTCTAAAATAATAGACAGTTGTGAAAAATGCCTCTCTTAATTTCCCAGAGATGATGCCAACACGTGTTGTTTGTTTTGTCTGATTTAAAGTCTAAAATCTAAAAATGTTCGATTTGCAAGTAAAGCAGCTTAAAACAGACAGCCCTGAAGAAATTTAAAGATATTTAAAAAAAAAAAAAAAAGATAAAAAAGTAAACATTTTCCGTTTTTAGTCGAGCTGTGTGTTCACTGTCATTAGTATGTCCTCTGGATGTCTTTGTCCGTGCTCTCAGCTTTCTGAGGATTTGCTCCAGATAACTCAGCCAGACAGTACTGACCTGTGTATTAGAAGATGGGTGAGAGTTAGTTTGAAAGAAAATTGAATGGAAAGCTAGCTGTAGTACTGTATCAAAGCTACATGAATGCAGTACCAATGGGAAGGAGCTAATTCATCCTGCAAGTAGTTGTTCGCAAATACAAAAACATCAACAACATTATCGACTGACCTGTCATATTTCCTCTGAATGCTTGAAGGTCCAGTGTGTGTGATTTAGGGGGTCTAAAAATGTAATAGAATAATAAATATGTTTATCTAAGTGTGTAACCACTTAAAAATCAGAATCTTTGTCTGTCTACAGAGGGGGCAGGTCGCTCCTCCACAGAGCCTGCCATGTTGTACCGCCATGTTTCTACTGCAGCCTAGAAAGGACAAATCAAATACTGGCTGTTGATAGAACCTTTTGTGTTTTTTTGAGTTCTTTAGCTGCCACCACAGGCTGTCCTGCAATACGTACGTGATAGTGGAAGAGGTGGGGAGAGGTATTCAGTGGGTTGCAATCTGCAACCTTACCACTAGATGCCACTGAAGCCTTCACAGTATTTTAATTTGGGATATTTATCACTTTCATTATGCTGGTCACTATCTTCGAATGTGCTGTTTGCATTACAGTCTAATATACAGGAGCCATTACAGAAATCTAGATAACCTCAAATTAATTTGTTACTTTTACATTTTTTGGCACGACAATAAGAGCAAGATTTGAACAGAAACTTTTAGGTGCAGGTTAGTTGAAGATAAAAGTCACTGACAGAATTGAAAAAAAACCAAAATTTGATCATTATATCAGGCTAAATTTAAATTTAAAAAAAGACTAAATTTAGGGGAAGTATCAGTATCTATTGGTAACAAAATTCAGCACTACAAAAAGTGCAGCCTTGTGACGGTGAGAGGATTAGAGAGGAACACTGAGTTGGACACAGAGAGTGCATGTAAGGGTTAGCTGCAGCAGTGTGTGCGTGTTAAATGGGAAACTCAAGTTTCAGAGCTGAAAGAAACAAGAATATTCCTGCTTTAAATGCAGCCTTACCTTCTCCCTCTTATCTCCTCCACCTTTCCTTATCACGTCACTCACATGACCACATTTTCAGAGATTAAGGTTCCAGGATGATTAGCTGCATTGTTTTCCTAAAACATTCATGTGTGTGTGTTTGTGTGCGGGTCTGAGCAAGAGATAGAGAAAGGGGGAGAGGGAGGGGGTGAGGTGCAGGTCGGGAGTAAGGTGTGAAGTTGGAGGGCCTGTCATAAAAAGCCATTATTAAAATTGGAAGTTAAAATCCCATTTGTTTTCCCCTCTAGTGCTTACTGTCAGTACGAAGACAGAGGTCTTGTTACAAAAATTAACATTTGGTATCATTGTCAAGGGTCATGCAAGAGAACATCAACTTATTGAAAGGGCTGCCACTCAAATGGCTGAGGCAGGAGAGATAATTTACTACAGAGAAAATAGTTCTATTGCAAGCCACCACCACTCGCTGTTTTTATTATTTTCAAGTGTTGGTTGTTGTGTAGCGGCAAATGCTGCTGTAGGATAACTGGAATTTCTCGAAGGCTTCACTTATGCAATGCACTGAAACTATGTATGTAATGTACTCTGCACATCTACCTGTTTGGCACACCACATATCCTCAGCCCCAGCCCTTACTTGTCCTCCTTTTTTGGTCTTAAAATTACAAAATATCGGTCTTTTATTTCATCAGACGTATTAGATTTACTCATGTCACAAGAACCGTGTGTTTGACTACTTTGTATTGATTTAATTTTCGATCTCTCTTAACAGAAAGATTGGGCAGATCTTTAAAGACCACCGACACACAGTTTGTGAAACTGGTCTCAAAAAATTAGAAGACTTGACTTGATATATTTTAAAAAATAAATAAATTAAAAAAAAAAAAAAAAAAAGAGGCAGCGAGGCCCCGCAACCGGGAGCAAGTTCAGACACAGGGAGAGGGCAGCAGAGACCCAGGGTAGACTGGGAGGCACTATAGTGTAAAGATCAGAGCCAAATCCCAAATATAGCCGTTAAAAGCGGCTGTAGGGTCCCGACTCTGTCTCCTCTGTGTGCCATGCTGGACGGAAATGAGGATCAAACTATGTCAGCCATCCATTGCTCAGCTCTCTGAAGAGGGTTTAAAAGGTCAGCAGGATTAGTTCACTCGGGTTCACCCCCCCCCCCCCAGCATTCAGTCCATATCATTACACATGTAATAAAAAAGGTTTAAAAAAATTGATTTTAATGGAAAGTTAAAAAAAAAAACAAAAAACTAAAAGATAACATGAATGTTTCGATTCCTCTTAAAGCCTTTGCAAAGTGGAATTAAAAAAAAAAAAAAATCAAATCCTGCAACGTTCACTTTCTAGCACTCTACTTAATTTTCTGCTGTTGTTTTGCTTCTTTGCACCTTGTCAGCAGAATAGAGACAAACCGGTGGCAGGACTTTTGTTGCATTACCTACACGTGTGCATGTTTGTGTCATCGGTACCCACTTATAAAAAACATTGCCCAAAGCAATACAACAGGCCTTTTCCATACACATGTGCTGGCTAAGCTTGACTTCGTTTGACTGACGTTAGCCCAGCACGGCAGAGGGATTTGCATCTGCATTAAAACAGGGCTACCTGCATGAAGGTGTGTCTCTGGCTGATGACCCGCTTGTCTTGAGTCAAGCGTTCTTTTTGCTGCAAGTGTTTTCCATCACACAGCACAGCAGGTAAAGGAAGTTGTTTACCTGTTGGAGGTGAGTTGTTTGGAGAGGTGCAGTAGAGCTTGTTGTCTACAGCTCTTCTCTACTCTTCCTCTCTTCAGCAGTAGATTTTGTTTTGGTATTTTTTTAAAGATGCTTTTCTGCAGCTGCTAGATTTAATTTCCTATAAATCCGTCAGTGAGAGTCCCTTGATATTTTGTTATTTAAAAGCTTTCATTATGAAGTAGCAAAATCAGGAAATATTGGGTTCTTATCAGCAGTAACTGAGCACGACTCCTATACAGCTGATAGCAAACATGATGAAATGGTAAAACAAAGCTGATATCTAAAAGTACAAGCAATAGAAAAAGTGAAGATTCGCTTAGAAGCTACATAAGTACTGAGAGCTGAACACAAGGCATTTTTTTAAAAAAACATCTCCCTCTTGGGTCTTCTGCACAGACTTGAGTGTCCAAACCAACATGCTCTTTCAAGGGCCAAAGCAGTTGTCTGGGATTAGCTGCTGTTGTTGAGACATCACCGCAACCATCTTGGAGGTGGTTCTGTTGCACTTTGTTTATACTGTGCACAGCCTGACTCAATGGCTGACAAATGGAGACATATCGAAATCAACTCCTGGTTCTCTGTCCTAGTCCCGGTAAAAAGTCCTAAACTGTCCTAGTTTGGTTAGACATGAGCAGGACCCAGATATTTGTAATATTGAGGAGCATTCTCCCTTTTTTTGTTTTGCGTTTCACAGCCTGACTGGCTCCCGTCACAACGAGATTAATTTCAGTGTGGTGCATGCTAAATAGACTTCCACAGCCACATGAAGGCCTGCTGTGTCTCATAACCCCCAAAGTGAGTTCTAGATACCCAGTCATGTTCAAAATATATTGTTTCAGAAATTTGTTAAATGTTCATAACGTGCTTGCTCAAATGTTCCAGATTTGGCCACAAGCATGCATCTAATTAGCATAATATTCATATTTCTGAAAAGCTCTTAAGAGCACTTCTGGCATTGTCCATTTCTCTTATTTGCCTCTTATTGCTGTAACGTTTGCTTAATGCCCGGCCTGTGCCTAGCGATTGCATGCTGTGCTCATTGTGGATGCAGTGTGAATGTGCTGTTTGGGTATGGGCCCATGCATCTCCAGGGCCCTATAATCAGCTCTAAGCTGCTTCTATCAATCTTCATAACTGTAGTGGGTTGAGGAGGGAAGTGCAGCTAATCAGCTCTAACCGGCCCCATGTTCAGCCTGACTGTCACTGTTATAGCAAGGCCATATGCAAACAGTGTCCCTTACACGTGTGGCCCGTAGTCACGTCTTGGCTGTTCTCACAGGGCATTTCCACAGATGGCCGACTTCGGCAGAAGTCAGGTTTTAAAGGGCCTGTGACTTTAACTGAATAGCTGTTAGTGTAGGTTAATATAGGAGTGGTGGCCCTGCAGCGGTGGCAATCACAGCTCTGATCAGAGCTGGGCTTCAAAGACGTCTGTGCAAGTTGAAGCCAGAGTTGTCATTAGCTTCTGCCCTGTGCTTGACAGCCCTTCCCCACCCCCAACTCCTTCTTCCTGTCTCCCTCCCTCTCTCTTTGTCTCTGTCTTATCGCGCTCATTTTCTGTCCATGTGCAAATGGCTACTGTAATCCTAGGTCTGGGTGCTTGGGCCTGTCACTCCACATTTGCACTAAGCATCTTTCCTTCTCTCATCTCCTTTGCCCTAATTGTATTGTAATAAGCAATTACAAATCTATTTATGAACACTAGAGCTGAGATTGGACCACTTTTTAAAAGGACGTTCAGGAGGTGGACCAGGCTGTGAGGGGCCTCTCCTGGTCTCAGCCTTAACTTGTTGCTTGGACAAAGACGCCACTGCTGCTAATCGCTCAGCTTTCTCTCACTGATGATCTAATCCTGCTGTACTATCTCGCGCTCCCGTTCTGTTTTCTATCCTGTGCAGAACGCCCTCCAAAGCAAAAGTGATTGTGCTGTTGTCTGTTGTTTATTGGCTGTGTTCTCTCTTTGTGAGTCAGCTCTAGTGATGCAAATGAGCAGAGGCAGTATTTACCTGGACTGGCCATGTTTTCCCTGCGTGTGTGTGAGTGTGTGTGGAGTGTGCATCTTGCCTGCACAACGTCTAGGCCTTTGATCATACTACATTGCATTGACAGATGCTCTCTGGTGCTTTCTTGGTGCTTATGAACGAGGCCACAGACGGGATCTGAATGCCAGTAATTATATCCCCTTGCTAGAACGATAACAATTGTGGCTTATACAACAAAGTGCGATGGCTTTTTCTATCTGTCCCATTATTTTTAGGTATGAGAAATGACACCGAAATCCCCTGTCTGCTTCCTCCCTGTCTGGGGCTCTATGTTTACAGCTGTTTGTGAGCCTGAATGTGTGAGAGGTGGGGGCCATGATAAAGGCTTACACCTTGTAATCATAGCTGGATGTGTGATCTCAGCGACCTACCTGAGAACTGGCTTGGAGAATGGTGTGCATGTGGTGGGTGTATGTTCGAGAAGGGAGGGTGGAGACCGAATGATGTACTAACAACAAATTTGGAAAAAAAGAAGTTGTGAATATAAACAAACCAAAGGGTTTGGAAGCTCTGAATTAAGGTAAGAATAAAGAAAGAAAGGTAGAAGTGAGAGCTTTACTGGCACTATATTTATGTAGTAATGTAAATGAAGCAACAGTTTTATGTACAATTTACAGTTTTACAGATGTTTAATAGCAGTTTATCAGCCATTTAGCTTTTAAAATTTTAAGTGTTTAGTGTAAGGTAAGAAAAAATTGGCAGAATTTGTCATTAAATTCGATAATATCACAAAATAGCTACTAGTGATGAACACATGGAGCCAAAGGTCGCTAAATCCAAGCTTTTAGTTACAACTTTGCATTTAATGTGTGTCGGTGTTCCAACATTACAATTGAGCACTGTCTATTGTCCTTTAAAATTGTCCTTTTCTGAATACTAATGTTGCCTGATATTTACTGAGGATTTGCTGCCTTTTATAGGTGCTAAGCAGTCAAATTGCATCCTTATTTACTAAAGGACTGAGTTACGCATTTGCACAGGAACTGCTGAAAATTTTGTTTGGTCTCATGCAATATGCATTTTAAGGGATGCGTCCAGACACGCAATTTATAGGAGGACAGAATGGAAATTCATACAAATAGCCACTTTGCCTGACTGACCACTGCGGGAAAAGGAAATCGTGTCTGAAATTTTTACGTCTGGGAGAAGCAGGTCTAAAATCAGCAGCACTGATTTGTTCTACACACAAGGAGGTGAGAGACTAACGCCAGGTCAAAACAGTGAGAGAGCTGAGCAGAGAGAGAAGCAGAAATTAAAGGGTGTTATTAGGTTGCTGCATCTCCCCCATTCATCAGCACAAGAAAAGAAGAGCGATGCAGCAGCTTTTCATTTTTTTTTACAGTTTTATGTCTGTTTCCCTCTGTGGCCTTCTGCTTGAATATGTGTTTTTGCTGACTTTTGTTGGCTCACAGCATTCAGCCCAGGGTCATATGAGTGAAGCAGCCAGTAAGTTGTAAATTTTTAAGAATTTTAAAACTTTAACCCTAAATCTCCCATATTACGTTTTTTAAAACTCATTCAACCAATCTTTTTGTTGATGTGTTGACATTTGGCTCTTTAGCTAACACATGCTCTCAGAAAGCCCTCTTGTTGTTGGATGAATTCACACCTACAGTTCCCAAAGAGTCTTCTCCTGAAGCCATATTTCAAGTTCAGCATCAAAAACCTTTAGTTTTGTGCTCCAATGAAAAAGAAAGTCTTTATTGTCACAAACAATTAAACCGAGAGCAGCGTAGTGAGTTTTTTTTCTCTGCATTTAACCCATCCCTGTGGAGCAGTGGGCAGCCACCGTACGGCACTCAGAGATGCTTCCCAGAACATTCATAACATGCATCAAAACAATCCAACATTTAATCTTACTTGGCTGCACTTTATGCAGATCATATGATTTGAAGCTGAGCTCACTGGCATCTGTGTCTCAGCTTGTATCTTGCTAAATCTAAAAAAGAGGTGCCACATTTTGCTCCCCTGATGGTAATTTGCACCAGGCCTCGTTAATATCACCCTAAATGTTAATGCATTTGTAAGCAATAATTCATTTAGCAGATGAATGTTTGGGGATTTTTTTTTTTTTTTTGTAATGACAAGCATTACAATGTGTGCAAACAGCCCTCATAGTAAGGTTCGGTCACTGAATTGAGTACCCACCATGAAAAGCTGAAGGACATGTAAGTTTCATGTCAAAACAAGACGGCATAGAGAAAGGTGAACGCATTGATTTGTAATCTAAGAATGAAAATTTCTCTCCTCCTTGCAGTAAAACCATTAAACATCTCTGTCGATCATTGTCATGCCTCTCTGGTTGGAATTTAAAAGACAACATACTTTGAGCATCAGAGCTGGTGTGTCTGTGTGAATCTCAAGATTTGCATAAATATGTTACACTTTTCCCCCCTCATCCTGTGCCTGCTTCTTTCCTGTGTTTTTATTGTTTCACACTATATTCATTTCCTCTCATATCCTACTTGGGGACTTAATAACATTCATGCTTTGCCTTTGCAGCCTCAGTTCTGCACGCATGTTCAAAACACTAATAGCTTTTTGTAGGCGCAACACAGAGGCTCTGTGAGAATTGTGTTTGCTGCCACAGGTAGAAGTACAAAAATTTTCACAAATAATAATGATATTGTATGCTGCAATATTAGCTACAGGCTTATCTTTTCAACTTCCTCAGCACTCACTGCAACCCTCACTTTTATAGCACATACTTACACCAGGAGCACAATAATATAAGGATTTGCAGTGAGGAGCATTGTTTACAAGTTCTGGGAAAAGAGCTAAGATGCTATGCACTTTATACACACACATGCACACGAACACTTACACACACACACACACACGCAAGTGAGGGAAAAGATCAGAGTCATCAAAGTGAAGCAGTCTGGTCTTGAATGACTTTGATAATTTCATGTCTGGCATGGCCTGAAAAGATATTTCCCAAGTTTGTGTTCCTTTGTGAGTCAGAGGGGTGCGTTCAAGTAGCCAAACTGCTGATGAGTGTTTTGCACAGATTTTGTTCGTTTGTCTCTCTGACTGTGAAGGTTTGCCAAAAAAGGTCACCCCTAAAGTTATTTAGTAAATTTTCAATTTTAGTTTCTGCGGGTGAAAGAGGTGAATATCCCTTGTGTGCCGTTCATTTAAGTATTGACAAGGTCAGATGTTTCTTCCGACTTGGTCTTTACCAACACTTTGCACCAATCTTACTGACTCAGTTGTTTCTGGTGTTGCTTGTAGAAACACTCTGCATGCCTGCGGGCCATACCAAAATGATTAGTAGTAGTGGTATGTTTTATTGTCCCCGTAAGGCAATTAGATTGCGGCAGAAATCACATTGCATATTGTAGGTTACAATAAATATACAGAGACATCACTAAAACATAACATAACATGGACCAAAACACTCATATATAATCTCCTGAGGTTAGAAGGGGTGGGTCCAGACCAGACAGAGCAACCATGTGACCATTATTCATTGAGAAATTTGATGGCCTGTGGAACAAAAGACAG
>JAQLOL010000006.1:8658512-8678201 GCA_029783665.1 Naso thynnoides
GATATTACATACTGTAAAGACATATACAGTAAGTTAAAGAAAACATAAAATATGAGACAGCTTTACAGTAAAGCTGCACAATATTGAAAAATTATCTAATTTGTAATTTTGAAAAAAATATAATAATGTTAAAATGATTATGATGATTTTGCAGGGATCTGTAGAACGTTGAATAGACAAGGACAACTCAGCAGTACCACAATCTTGAATTGAAGTGGCTTTTAACGAAGATTACACCTCCCTACGATTTAAAAATTGCTGGAGGTCATATTGCAATTCTGATTCAATTTGGACTGATTGTACCGCCCCACATTACAGCACAGTAATACTATACTATACAGTAAAAAGTGAATAAGAATAAGGGTGTTAGTATTGTTTTCATTACTACTACTAATTATAATAAAAATGTTTTTTTTTAAAGTTGCACCTGTTACCCACACACTTTAAAACATAACTAAAAGTTTGTGGAAAAAATATGAGTTCAGTGCCTTAGATCAGTGTCACCGACACTGTGCTGTTAATATAAATGCACAGTGCTCGCCTGTAATAAAGCGTGTAGGTGTGCATGTTTTCTCCAGTCTCAGGAGTACAGCACATGAGTCATTTCAAGTGAATAGCTGCCCCCAACGTATAGTCCAAACATGGCAACGTGCCCTGCTTGTCTCCAGCCATCCAAGCTCCAGCTGCGTGCTGGTGTAGGTGATGCCAGTGAGTGTTTGCACACATCTAAAAAGCCCCTTATTTGAGCAAGCATGCCCGTGCGAGCAACACTGGAGATGACCGCCTGCAGCCACACGGCATATTGTGTTACTTTCTTGCTGCTGTGATTAGTGTTAGTGAATCTTGTGACAATCTCTAGATGCACTTTAATTCAATCTGTCTGCATGCAGGCATGAATAACACACTCAGAATTTGCTGTAATTACAATATAGAAAATTTGGAGGCAGGCATAGATAATGATATTTGAGAGTTTTAAAAGAAAATCACATGAACAATATAGAATTTGTCATTATTTCTAGAGAACAATTGAGACACTGGATTGAATTACCTCTGATATTTCTATGCTGCAATCTTTTGTAATTTATGAACCATATATGCCTAAATATATCTGTGATAATTGGCCAATAAATGGCCAATTTATGTTATATTCCCTGAATGTTAAATGTAGATACTCCAGATTAAAAACTGTGTGTGTACCTTAAAATGAGGCAGCTGTCTGTGGAATATCAGCATCTTTGTGATTCTAACCTTTTGCTTTTATCTCCTTTTTTGGCAATAAGTAGTCTAAAAGAAGGATGTAGATGACCACATGACGCCAGTTAATGTGTTTTAGAGGGTGAATGGTATTTACACAGCACAAGTTCCATCCCATGGTGCAACAGATTTCAATTAGCAAAATGGCACATTTATCAGAATTATGTCTGTGTATTGGTTTAACGTTTTGGCTTTTGGAATGTAAAAATGGGGAGGGGGAAGAAAAGAAAAAAGATTTGGTTTTATTGCAAATTTTCCACCATTGGTGTTCCTTTTTTAATTAGAAATCATTTAACTAAATTGCCACATTGCCATCTGCTTTGAGGATGAAACACATGCAAAAGAGATGCAATCTTCCATTTCCATAAAGGAGGTAAAATTGTCAGTATGAATGGAGTTTCTGAAGCGTAGCACACGTCAGTGACACCAGTCAAAAATCCCTGTGAGTTTGGGTTGATTTAGCCAGCAAAGTCAAATAAAAGTTCCCGTACAAAGTTGTTTGATGTGTATCTGATCTCTAACAATCTGCTTCGTCACACACCTTGCAGCCTTTGTTACTGCTACGAGTTGTTTATATGGTTTTGTCGATATTTAAAAAAAACACTAGTTTTGTTCATTCTGAGATACGGCCGGCATTCATTACTATCTGCAGCCTCACAGACGCGCTCCTCTACTCTCCCATTCTGGCTGGCTGGCTGCCCAGTCATTGGCAGCTTGCACATGTGGCCAAACTGTAAATCAGATTCAGACTTTCCATTCAAGTGCCCCACTCAGGGGACTGGACTGGCCTTTATCCTGACCTTGTGGACCTTTTTATAGGCTTAGAAAGGAGCAGCAGAATAGAGATAGCTCCATAGTTCACACAGAAATGAAGAGCTGAGTGTATCTTACCTTTGATTAAAATCTGACCTCATGGCATTTTAGAAAATTTGTGCATTTGAGGTGCACCTCTTTTTTTTTTTTTTTTTTGAGTCTAGCATTTCAGCGTGCACTGTAAATCATCCGCAGTTTAAATATCCTCATGGAAAAGCAGCATGGCGTGATTTAGAAATGCTCTCTTGTGTGATTAAGGTTTGTTATGAAGTGATTCTCCGCTCAGAAAAGAGCTGTCCTCATGGAGGGGCGGGTGCGCATGTTTTGCTCTTTGTCCCCCCACAGCTGATGCTCCAAAGAGAGTTTGGCAGGGCTCAAGCTGTTCAACTCCCCCCCCCTTACACCCTCACACCCACACACACACACTCACACACTGCCTTCCTCTCTCTCTATCCCCCCACTCTATCTCCTCCTCCATCACACCTGATTGCATTTGACAAATGCCCCTATTGGCTCCATATCATCAGGTGCAGTGGAGGCAGCCTAAGACTATATTACTCTGCCCATACACCACATCTGTTCTCCATTTTGCATGGCTGACACACTTGCTTCTGCGAGGTTTGGATAGGCCAGGGCTCTGTCAGTGGAACAGCTTCATGAGTCGCAGCTTCCATCGGTGAAGGGAAATCCTGGTGAGTGCATTGGACATGGCTTCCAGCATCACTGCTCATGTTGTAGAAGGTGTGGGGAAGACAGGAGTGGGAAAAATCATACTCACGTAAACTCTAATGACAGAACCAACAGCAGGCTTATGACAAAGCATTCACTGCTGAGTGAGAATTAACTAAGCTAAACTAAAGCTTCATTTTTATATCCTAATGCCCCAAAATAAGCTAACGAGGACATCTCCAGTTTAAGCAAAACCTTCCATAAAACAGCAAACGTTGAATGTAAAAAGATAAGAAGAGATGTTCCATCTGTTACCCAGTTTAACCCCCCCAGGATGTTGTGGTTGTGAGTCTATGGAGAAGCAGCCAGCATTTGTTAACCCATTTATTGCAACAGCACAGGTCGTATATCTTACTTCCACTAAGTATTGAGTTTGTGCTAATATTATCGTGATGTCTCTGTTCAAAGCTGGGCTAGACAACATCTGGAAATCAAGCTAGCTGTAGCATGAGACGAAGTAAAGCAAGCAACTCTGCCGCCCCCTCCCCTCCCTGTTTCTTCTCCCATTCATGTTTTATTTTATTTGTTGTCACTTTTTCTTTCAAGGCCAGTTTACACCAAAGATTCATGACGGTTGTGGGGAAAGTTGCAGCGGTGTAAGCTGCTCTGTCTCTGCTCAACTCAAGCTGGCTGACAACATCACCTGCAGACGCTGTTGTCGGCAGAGGAGAGTTTTAGAACATTAGGCACGTCACTTGTTTTAACAGCCAGTCAGCTTGTACCACCGTCACCTGTTGCTAAGCAGCGCAATGAAGAGCAGCCAGTAGGAACACACACTCTCTGAAATAACCTGTGATTGGCCAAAAAGTGGCCATCACAGTCTCTTTTTTTTTTTCTAAAGTCTAAATACAGAGCTCAGGAGAGATGCCGAGTTCTCGTGATCTTTCAGACCAACTGAATTACGATACTTTGAAAGATTATTATGGAATTTTTGCTGGATGACACCAAAAATTAACTGCCTAACCAGGCTTTAAGTAATAATTTAATTAAGAAAAGTGAGACAGACACTAAAGACAGTGAACATTATGCTAGGATAAGTGTCCAATCAGAAGAATTTATCATTTGATCTTAGAAACTGCAAAAAGCAGAATTGACTTTTTTCCTCAGTGCCTCAGTCTCTGCAGCCGCTGCAGAAACATTATTGGCCAGACAGTGACATCACTCTGTGCTCCAGCTGCATGATGTAGATGATAGCAGTGTGTTTTTAGGCAACAGTGAGCTAATCAGCTACTGATAGCTGTATTACTACATTAGCCAGCTTGACCCGTGACACATCTCCTTACAAGCTGATTATTAGATACAGACTTTGAAAGTGACTTTGGGGAGATTTAAGTGGGGGAAAACAAAAGAGCACTGCAGTGGCTCCTACCAGGGAGAGACGGCGATGGACTGTCATGGTCATCAGCGGGAATGCTAGTAGGGTGGGCACAGTAGTCACCATGTGGTGGCAAGGTTAGGTCACATCAGCGGCCTCCTACACTCATATAAAGAAGCTGCCGAGTGGAAATGCAACACAGTAAAAACCCTCTCCTTTACCTCGATTTCACCCGGTCGATATCTTTGGAATTACTTTCAATTTAGAGGAAACAAATTGAGGAAGGAAGATAAAAAAAAAAGAGGTGATGGAAAAATATTTAATTAAAAGTCACACAGCCACAGAGGGGAGTGGCAGAGACACTAGACTGCCAGAAAGACAGATAGAGTGCCTCAGATCCATGAGGTTCATCATGTGCGTCATGTGTTCTCATGAGTCAACCAGACACTGCACCTGCTGGGTGGTAATTGGAGGGCTTCCTGGGAAAGGTGGCCACAGCTCAGCTCTGCCTCTGGGCCACCCTCCACAGTCTGAGCCCGCTCTAATTGGCACAGCACATCGCCCAGCTCATGGGATGCACTTACGTCGACTGGAGACTCGCTATGTTAATGAATCTTTTTTTGATTAATCAGGAATGTACTATCAACGCATCCTTTCAATTTTCTGTTGTTTATTCAATAAATGACTCAGATACCTTATTTCCCAAGGTTGTGCTGCAAAAAATAGCTCACGTCCTTTGTTTAAAATTTTCATCAAGGAAAAGCATGAATTTTTTATTTTATAAGCTTTCATGGTTAATCAATTATTAATTGCTAATAAGGCCAATGATTGATAAAGGAAACTGCTTGACATTTGCAGCCCTACTACAGACACTTTGGCTTAGGAAGTGTGGTTAGTTAGCTGTGCTGTTTCTCCCAGCCCACCCATTAGTTTAAATGGGGGGGCACTGGCGCCATATGGTAGGTCCTTGACTGTGACAGACTGACACATTAGTCATTGATGGCTCACAGCCTCTAGGATGATAGACAGTGCTTAAAACTCTGACCTACAAACACACACAGACTCCCACACACACTTAATTGATCCTGAAACACTCACAGTAAATATAGAGGCCTTTTCGCAGAGGTCGTCCGAGCTCAGTCAATTTGACAGTAATGTGTTTGTAAAAATAGTGGCACGAGAGACAGAGCAGTTTGAAGAGAATAATCACGGCAGCGCCAGTTACGACCCCATGATATGAGAGTAACGGGACTGTGGCTCGGGCTCTGTCCATTTGCTCAGTTAATTTCACGCAACATGGCGACATTGTGCATCTTGCCACGGCGTTAACAAAAATTCAATGATTGGGCCTGATGGTGCACTATAATTGGCACTCAAAACAAAAGACATATTTGTCCCTGATTGGCTCAGGAGGGGGCCTGCCTTATTCTGTAGAGATGGCGTAATTTCTGTCACCTTGTTTTCAATACGTTTTTGCATCTTAACCTTTCAGCTATATAGTCTAACAATTGATTAAAGCTTAATAGGCCCGGAACAGTTGGCTAGGTTACCAAATAGGTGGCCTGTGTAGCAGTATGGATGAGATTAGCATCAGCTGGAGGGAGCTGTAAGCCATTTTCCCTCCTCTCCACATCTGAGTCCCGCCAACAGCACCAAGGAGCTTGCACGTCCTGTTTGAAATGTGTCATCAGCTGTCCTGGCAGGTACGTTGCCACATAAACCTCTGAAGTGACGGCACTTCTTGCCTGGAAAGGTCATTGCAGGAGTGGGTTAAATGTCCCTTGGAGGAGCGAGCGGCGAGCCAGACAGCGTGCGATTTGTGTGAGTTTTACGCTGCTGGAGCTGCTTCGCCTCTGTGAAACGACCTTGACCGTTTCTCCCTCAGTTTGAACGTTTAAGTCGCTCTCTAGAAAAACTGTCTGGCCACCATGTGTCAGATGTGCCAGTATTCATTAGTCTTAGTCTGATTGCTGATGTGAAGAAATTAAAAGAGGGCTGCCATTAGAGGTCAAGCCATCACAACAACAACACACAAAACACATCCTCTGTTTTGGTTTAATCCAATTAGACATCCACTGAAGCTTCAGTTGTTTTCAGGCAAGCCTTATTAACTTTGTTGTGAGTAGCTCTGCTTGTTTTTTCTTCCCCATTCGTGTGTTTGCACAAGAAAGTATCTGCCTTTCCCATGCACTCTTTAACATCCTTTATGTCGAACGTTACCTTAGACTATAGCTTAAAGGATAATCACTGAAAATCACAAATCACTGTTTGCAAAATCAGGAGTTTCACCACTGAAATAGAACATTAAGTGACAGAGAAATGCCTCCATATTTACACAATTATCTATAATGTGTGTACAGTTCTCATTTCTTGTCAAATGGGCTGTTTTGATTGAATTACAAATGACTGAATTACAGGATCAGTGCACCCATTTTACAAAAATCTTTTCTCTCTGTCTCTCTCTCTCTCTCTCTCTCTCTCTCTCTCTCTCTCTCTCTCTCTCTCTCTCTGGTGGTATTCGGCCATCAAGTTTGTTTTGGTCATTTACACCCATATTTTGAGATTCCAGTTTTTTTCCATTGCCTAGTACAATGGAAGTGAATGGAAATGTGTCTGTGGTCCTCACAGCAGTAAAAATATTCCATTTAAAAAAAAAAATTTTCCCCTCTAACTTTTTTTCCCAAGCTGCTCTGGATAATTCACAGACAGCTGTTCACAGTGTACTTTTAAATAATAATGCAGTCATTGAAATTAACAGCATAATATTTTTTGTCTTCTTGCACTTGAGAGAATAAACTCTAAATGTTTAGATAATGTGCAGTAGCTGTGAACGGGGCTCGCTAGATTTGATACCAGTGCCTTAGCGTTAAATGTAGAGCTTTAACTTTTAATAAGTATAATAAATTGCCAATACCGTGATGGAAGTATTGCAGTATTACAGCCCATAAGTTAAATTTTATTCTGCTGGGTTTTAGAAATGAGCCCTGTTCATTTTTGTCACTTTTGTCTTTCTGACACCCTGTTTCCCACTGGGGCCACATGTTGGCCCCAGTGGGACGTGGTCATCTCCCCCCACACGCCTTTCTGCCTGAAGAGTGCAGATTATGTGATAACTGTGATTTACACTCCTCGGTCAAATTCACACAGCTAAAATATGAGCTGCCCCCAGCACTGCTGTTCATGCAGGCTGCAATGTCAGGTGCTGTTTTGTTAGTGGAATTTGAATTAGTTAGACATATTTTTGTTTTTGATAAGGATAATTGTTGGACTCATTTAGGAAGAGACTTAAGACGCTCAGCGATTCTTCTTGTGTGCCAGAGTCCTTGGAGAGAAATGATTTAGATGACAATGAAAGCCAGCGCCATAATTATTGAGAACAATTTCTTATTCTGCTGTTTGCGAGCTGGATCTTTGTAAAATATCTTCTGGGTCCTCTTGTGTAACAAGGCTCTGTGGTGTGGCCTCCTGTTGTTTTTAAAGATGCCATTTGGAATTCATTACCAGGACTCCGTATGCAGATTTGGAAGGGCTTTGATTAAAGCTCTAACAAGCACTTGATAGGTGGGGATATCACATTTCCTTTTGTTTTAATGCACTCTGTTAGGCACACTCACAGTTAATAAGTCACAATCAATCTACCTGCTGTACGCACTGAGGCTTTGTAAGAGCTTAACAGGACCCCTGAGAGATGGAATAATTTCACTTCTGAAACAGACTGACAGAGCGAGCGCGTGCATTGATGTTTGCGTCTGGGTGGGATCGTAACAGTTTCCATTGTATATTTATATGCTTGTGTACGGGGCTGTAAGAGAAAAAGGAGACTGCTAAAGAAGGGCTGTCAGATATTGCCAGACTGGAAGACAGGCACAGTATGTTGTCTCCTCTCCATCTTCACTTGAAAGAGTGGGTGCAGTCGCCTTAAGCGAGTGTGTCATATTTGATGACCTCAGAAGCAGCTCTCCCAGAATACCTGACTTGTGCTTTCTAGCGTCCAAGTCATCCCATCCTCCTGGATGAAAATATCAGATTTCATCCACGGTTTGTTAGAGCAACTCTCACAAATGTGCACAAATGCACAAAAACGGGCCCGCGATGCATCAAAGGTCAAACTGCACATCAGCATCTTTAGCGTGTCAAAGCTGTGATGCTGCAGACTTTCGATGAACCTTGTGACGGCTTTAAGTTAAAGGTCCTGTTTATGGTTCCTCTGCGTTAAATGTCTTTGCTGAGGCATGAAGCGCAGGGAAACACTCTGCTGGCTGAGTCGAGGCTCAGAATGCATCACTGCTATTTTCTCCTCGGTGACATATTAAGCTGGCATTTTAGCAGTTATAAGGTTGATTGAATATTTCATTAATTTCAGATTTGTTCCTTTTGGTTTATTACAATAAAATATTCCTTAGGTGTTTGCACAGAAAACATAGAGAAACCACTCTCCGATATCAATGATATATATGCTCTGTAGAATATATATTGAAGAAGTTTAGTGCTGTTGGGTGAAAGCCATGATATTCCTTTTTTTGCTTTTGTTTTTTCCAGCATAAATGCACCCGAATGGATACCAGCAAATGTTAACAATATCACAAGCCAGATTTAAAGTTTTAAAATCAATTAAAAGCAGGATTTCTACTGGGGATTTAGAGCTGACTCTTAACCAGTATCTATCCACAACAGCTTGTAGGATGCGTCTCTGTAAGAGACAGTTGCTCTCTTAAGTAGTATCTTTAGCTAATACCATGTCACTGGCAATGTGCAGAGATACTTGCTGCATGTTTTTGTGCTCCACGCTGGGCTACAGCTTGGTAATAACCTTAAACAATCTGATCAGGGGCGTCCAAGCGTTGATATTGACATTTGAGGTGCTCCGCACAGCTCACGCAGCTTCATGACAGATCTTCGGGACATTTCAAACTTCTCGCGCCATTCCTGCCTTCATGTCCTCATCGAAACAGACGGGGTGCAGTAGCTTCCTGCATCTTGTTCTCTCCAACGGATTTCTCAAAAGCAGTTCATTCATTTTGATTTTATAAACACATTTTATGGAGACAGTGCTTTTTTAATTGAAATGGAGAAAGGCCTGTGGCTGCAACCAACACTATTTAGTGTGGTAAGGCAGAGTCAAGGCTGTAATTGTTTTGATTAAATTTGATAATGGCAGGACAGAGAAAAGTTGCTTAGAAAAGACAAAGAAAAAAAAAACAATAAACAATTTCTCTAATTCTCTCTAGGTATTTGAATAAATACAGCTTTCTTGTAAGCAAAGATTGTTATGCATAGTTGTTGGTTTAATTGATTTTCTACTTTATAACCCGAACAGTAGACTTTTCTTAATAAACCAATTAGAGAAATTAGTTTTAATGGGCCATGATTGATGTCAGCTACTAACATCACTATGGGCAGATTATTCTCCTTTATCCCTACCAGTCTCCATTTCACCACAGGTGCACTTTGTCCCTCTGGTCACTAAAATACCAAACATAGCCTGTCCACGTTTTGTACCTCATACACCTGCCACAGCTATCTGCACTATGTACCGTTAAGTCACAAAAATTGGGTCTCGCACATTTGCTTCACACCTGTTAATAACTTTCCACTTTGAGCCGTGACATCCTGCGTATCACTGCACCACTGGGTGCACTCTCCTTTGTATTCAGAAAAGTTAGAAAAGAAGTGGCGGCTTTGAATTATTTTCCGCTGTCCCCAGAAATTCGGCAAATTAAGGGTTTGCAACCTTTTCAGACACAAATCTGTTTGCAGACAAAGTTTAAGCTTGTTGATGTTTTTTTGTTCAAAACGCTCTTCACTTCAAAAGGCAGCATATTTCTGCTGTCAGAAGTTCCAGCCTGATCCTTCACTCAAAACACAAAGCAGCCAAATGCAACATTGAGCAGGCTTTTTTCCACTGTTATCTGAAAGAGATTAGAGGAACATGCATTTCCTTCTTTGAGCTCACATTTCAAACTCTGCCTTCGTCATTACTTAACCGCTGGCGGAGCAGTCGTTAGAGGAAAAACGAGACTGTGAGCTGCAAACTCAAAGAAATCCCAGTCAGCTCGGACATCTTGCTCCTGGTTTATGTTGGGACCTCAAATCAGATTGGCACAACTAAATAGCTCAGTAATGGGATCACTGGGATCATTTTTTACAATCATACTCGTATCATCCTTCTTTTTCAGGTCTAGTGCCGTCTCTCACAGCATGCTCCCTCTCTACTTTTCCCCATAGCATTAGCAGAGAATAAAGTCTGTCAGAGAGGAAGCTGAATGCACTGTAGTTCAGTTTGTTCAGTGGTATGTCTTTGGAGAGCCCCCAAATAGCAGACAGATTTTTTTTTTCTCTCTTTCAAGATGAAGTGTGCATATGGGTCTGTGTTACTGAGAGAGACAAAGAGGGGGGTTGATGTCACAGCGAGTGTGTGGAAGGTTTCTTTGATTTTCAGGAAGATTCGACGACAATTTGACAGGGGCTGAGAGGACATGGAGGAAAGTCCTTTGATGCCGACTGTCGACAAAAGGCTTCTACCACATACAAATAGGTCTTTATCTTTTCCTCCTTTCTTCCTTTCCTCCTGTCCTCTCCTTGCTGTATGCTGGGGTCGTCCACATCACATTTTGGTGCCACACCGCTAAGTGACTGCACACCTCCGTCTTAGCTGTCTTTCTTAATCTGTCTGAGCAACAATAAGCAGCAGGATATGTTAAGCAAACACGGGTGCAGGTATGCCACGATGAGTGATGAAACAATTGTTTGTCGGTGTTTGTAAACTAGACTTGATGGGTAAAGGTAAAAGGGAAAACCGACAGCCAACCAGCAGCACTATCTCCTGGCAGCACAAAGCAGCTCTGCAGGCTGTGTTCTCAATTGCGACATGTTGAATATGGCCTAATAAAAGGGAGACGGAGCGGAAATTTCACCCAATTCCTGCAGATAAGAGGGTATTGTTTCAGCAACTCATGAGCTTTTTGTTAGAAAAATGTGAGAATTTAGATTGGCGAAACGAAACAAGAAATCTTTCTCTTCCCACTCTTTTTTCTTTGTATTTGAGGCCCATTCTCTGTGCTCGTTTATGAAGACAAACCAGGGCGACAAAATGAATCCTGGAGATTAATTAGAAATAGTTGATGGGGGTGTAGACAGCGTGTATATGTGCATGGGGAGTTGAGAAGCATGATACCCTGTTGGTCTAGTTTGGCAGAATGCCAGTGCAATGTTTTTTTGTTTTTTTTTTTGTTATTAATAGTACAAAGACAACAAATATACGTCAGTGCTTATGCTTTGAGTGGCTAATTAAAAACCTGAAACGGCTCTCATATCTTTGCATTCTTTGTGTTCAGCACAGTTGCTTTAACTCACGCCAAACGCTGTTCCTGTCTGTGAACAGTATAACCACAATTTATCTTTATGCATTAATCTCTACACACTGCGCGCTAAACCACGTTGGACATATGTGAGTATTTATGTACACCTCTTTGGGGACGCAGAATATAAATTTCCACATGCGTAGCCATGTCATGGCGGAGGCTGCTGTGATCTGGCTGTGGTGCCTAGACCTCAGAGCATTGCTGTGTTCATATGATTAGGGATATAACGCCCGGTGGTCTTACTGGATAAATTATTGTTTGTTTTAAACTGAGCCACGTTTGGTTGCTTGGTCCATAGAGTCTGGTTCTCTTGTGCAATTGAATTTATTTCTCCACAGGTGTGCGTATTTCTAAAAACAACATTAATGAGAATGAGTTAATGTGGAAAAACCATGGCACCATAGTGACTTGGCACCTTTCCTATGGCTTGCTCAGGTTGGCAGGTTGGCATCAAAAACAGGAAGACTGGAGACTGAACAAGCTAAGTTGTTAAGAATAGGGTTAAGTTATTAATCATTAGAGTATAGTTATAGTTACAGTAATTAATTCAAAATATTAACATCGAAAGTACTGTATATATCAAAGATGGTAAAAAAAAAGATGGCTGCTGCATCTCCCAATGCTGCTACTGTCCAAAAATTAAGGCAAAAAATTCCTGATACAGTTGCTGCTGTCTTGTGCTGGTTACGTCATTTGGATCCAGAGTCTCTGCAGCAGTGATTGGCAGATGGTGCCGTGACATCACAGTCCCACCCATACAACCACTCAAGTTAGTTGCTGTTTACGGTTAGCCGTCAATCACGACATTTTACCTCCTTATTTAGCTTCAAATGACTGATAAAGCCAAACATAGCAGGAAAATCGACACTTGAACATTATACTCGAACCCGTCTTTGGGGAGAATTTATTTGACATGTTCTTTGATTACTTGCTTAATCGATCAGTTACATAGAGGGGTGGGATTTATAACCTATACTGCAGCCAGACACCAGGGTGCGATCAAGATGTTTCCGCCTCACTTTTCAGGAAGTCATGTCTAATGTCTCTATAAAGTCAATAATATATGTTAACATATTAAAATGTTTTTAGCTGTCTGTGTAATTGTATTCACATGTTTAGGATCACTTATGTTCCTGGTGGAATTTGCCAGAATTACGTAAGACTGAAATGTGGTGATTCTAAAAAGCCAAGTATATTTCAAGTGCACAAGAGTGAATAGGCATTTTTAAAATAAAAAAATAAGAAAGCAGTCTCATATCAAAGTATGTAATAAACTTGCCTATTCACCAGAGGATAGCAAACTTTATTTTGAAAGTGTAACTGGATGTTACTAACTTGACTGTTGGACATGGCTGTGATGTTCTCACACATAGGTGTGGCAAATCTTGCCTTTGGGTGTATTGCTTGGTGCAGCCTTATACCTGGTTGGATTTGAACATGTGGCTGTTTCTTTATGTCACTGTGGTGTATTATTCCATTCCAATGCAGTCACATGGTCACCTAGGCTGTGTGATTGGTGACCGAGGACAGAATTGGTAACACCATCAGATTATATCACTTAGTTTCAGTGAGCCAAACAATTAGGAGCAGTGATGGAATTTGTGTGAGTATCAACTCAAGCCATACTTGAAGATATTCTGTCTTTTTAGGAATTCTCCCAACTCCCCAAATGCCCTGTCGGATTGCAGTGTGATCACATTGGGCTGAGCAGAAATGGCTGAATTGGAATCTTATCTTCTTCCATCTTTCCTATTACGGGCAGATTGAAAGCCCTGCAGCGGTGCTCTGGCCCGGTCCCCAGTCAAGACTGCTTTTTAGACTGCAATTTGACAGCTTCTAAAAGTGTCACATTTTGTTGTTAAGATGCACTGCCAAGCACTTGAGCCATACATGTTGTAGCATCAGCAACAGTTCGATTGTGAAGCTTCACTGACCTTCCCTTCACTCCTGGGCATCACCCCTGGCACTACCTGTCTCCTGGTGTCAGAATGACATTATGGACTTGAAGAGCCTGATGTGTAGCAGTCGGCACAAAGCCACTTTTCCTGACTTTTATCCCATAGTCACCAGGCAGCACTGCTAGCCAAGCTAAGTACGGATAGAGAAGTGCTAATAGAAAAATAAGTGAAATGACTGATATATGTTGTATTCCCTCATATTAATGAAAATATGTGCACAGTGGGCTCATTTGTCTTTTTAATTTGATGAAGAAATTCCTATGTTTCCTACAAAAAAGATATGAGTGAATTTGAAAAGATTCAGCTTGGATTTTTTGTGGTTCATTGTTGAGCCTTCGCCAGAGTCCCAATCTCAGTGCTGTTCTTTGTTTTAACTGAATAAAACCGACTTTCATTTTGTATTTTTTTAGCACAGTGCCCAAGACTGCACGAAAACATGTTATTTTAAATATTTTACATAGATCCCTTTGTAGAATTATTTTTATGCTTGGCTAGGATGGATACCACAGTACTGCAAAACTGACAGACTTGTAGATGATGAAGTAGCGTAACCTTGCAGATGAGTGAGAGAAACCAAATCTGAGTGAATAAAATGGAAAAAGAAGGAATTGAAGGCCTGTATTTGTGTGTGTGTGTGTGTGTGTGTGTGTGTGTGTGTGTGTGTGTCTGCATATCTTTTACACGTACATGTTTTTAATACTGAATCAGCAACATAACCAAACCAAAGCATCAGGCAGAGGTGTAAAGGAATGTAAGGTCTGTCAGTCAGTTTCTCTCCTAAGCCCGTCCTGATAATTTATTTTTAATAAGACGTATTTTTATATGCAGATTTACTTATCCATGATTTTTCTGTCATAAACAGGTAGGTGTTGCAGTCCAGGTAAAGCAGTGGTGGCAACAGTGTTGACACACCTGCATGGTTGAGGGAGTGGCTTGCAAAGGAGAAGGTGGCTGGAAAAAACCTTTGCTACCAAAATGAATTAATTACATGTTTCAGCAGCTTCTCTTGCTTTGTTCTACTCAACCAAATTGTTACAATATTAGCGTTTGTATAATCCTGTCATATCCGGAAAATTTCACCGTGCGTGTCAAAAAGATTGGATGGATGTCCTCAAGATTTAGGCCAAATTCATACTTGTCAGCGTGAGCATGAGGTGTGCGATTGTCCTTAAGAATAAAAGAGGATATATGTGGAGGCTCTGTGCGAACATCTGCTTACCTCCAACTTGTTGTGACACCACTTGCTGATCATGTAGATGCAGATAACCTGCATGCGTATGGAAAACGCAGACTTCAAAAAAGCAGCTATCGTCTATGTGGTGGTTTCCCCAGCTTTTCACTTACGCGTCAGTTTGGGAGTATTTTCCAGGCTTTGCGATGAATTGTGTTCTTCAAATGAGATGACATTTCTTTGACTTAAAATTAGAAAGTCAAGGCTACAAGAAGAATGCTGCAAGAAGTTCAGATCTATTTACCTTTGTTGTCTTGGGCAATACAGATGCCCATCTCTCTGCTCTAGTCATTCTTATCAGTTAGGCCTATGGGCCAAAGCTGCATCTCAGACACACTCAGGGGGGCAGCACTTCACTGACATAGGAAGTGTGTGTTTGTGGGGATGGGGGGTGGGGGACCCCTGCTGTCTGCCATCTGGGCAAATGGCAGGTCTTTATGCCAGCATGGTAGCCACTGAAGAAAGAGGGCACAGGGGCATAGCAGGAAGCTCCGAAGACAGACAGAGGGGGCATCTGCAGACACAGGTCATTCTTTCTCAGTAAAAGAGCCACTCAGTAACACCTGTGCTCCCACTCCCCTCTGCCCTACTTCAGACATTCTGTCAGAAAGCCCATGCTCAGCAGAACTACAGGCTCCAAACAAAAGACTTTGCAGGCTCGGCAGAGTGCGTGCAGGTGAATAACAATAACCACTTGTTCAGGTATTCATATATTCATATGTGTGTTCATATTTAGCCTCCACTGTGAGGGTGATGAACAGTGTTGGCTTGAGGCTGTGCTATGCTGACGCAAGGAAGCGCTGGCTCAGTTTCTCTCCTCCAGCGTGGAAGTAGTTACTGGGCAAGAAAGTGACAGGGCGACTGGTCAGGGTGTCCTTTGTGGGTCTGTTGTTTTACTTGCTGGGTAGGCATGTTAAAAGAACAGCACTCCTAATGAGGAGAAATCAGACATGTCTCAGCTGGGGCAATAGAGAGGGAGAGAGAGACAGAGAGCGCGAAGTCAGTAAGAGCTTTGTGGCAGGGCCCTTATGTTCGACTGATAGATTAGTCATTGAGGGCTCATACAGCCCCTCAGATGGCAGGCAGCAGTTACCAAAAAGCTAATAGATACTCACACATTATTTGCTGCCCTGCTCCTCCCCAGAGAGGCTCCATACCCATCCTCTGTAAAGCATTACGTGAACATGTTCAGCCCCCACGCTAAAAATCTCTCCCCCACGGCTATGGTCTCAATGCACCCAATCCTTTCATCCTCATATCTCTCAATCCAGGTAAGGCTTGGCTGGAGACCAGTGCTCTGTAGAAAAGGAGAGGCCTTTGGCTGTGCAATCGATTTCTGAAAAGCAGAATATACAGTACGAGCGACCGTGTCAAGTGAAAATGTAAATGGACCGAGCTCTGAAACGATCAGGCAGCCTCGGTGCGCATGGATCAGGGAGTATGTAAGCACGAGATAGCATTTACCCCTGGTTTTAACTAAAGCACTCAGACATTCTCCTCTCTGCAGCCCTGTACTGTAATTCCCTCTGAGTGCTCGGTGTGAAAGTGAAGCACCGTTATCAGCCTCTACCAAATGCATTAGACCTCTTCTGACCGCTGAAACAGACCACCTTGTTGTAGATCATTCCCTCTACACAGAATGGAGGTGATGAAGAAGTTGTAAATTAGGATTGTATAGTTTCATGCCCCTTAATGATTACTGCACCCCAGAGCTGCACAGTCACTCCCTCTCTGCAGTTGTGAGTTAAATACGATGTATGCCTGTCAGCAAATGAAGAGTAAATTGATGGTATTACCTGATGTCACCCGTGGTAATAATGTATGGTGATGACACAGCACACTTCAAACCATTTGCACTTTTTCTGCATGCAGTATGGGCAGTGAGCAAGGTGGCATCTTTCCTGAGTGCAGAGAGCTGAATGAACTGGATGTGGTCAGTTTGATGGGACTGGCTCTAAGTGCTGTTTGCTGTAGCTTTTTTGGGGCATCACTTTTCGTATTGAGGTTATTTTGGTTTTGAAGATATGCTGTTGTTTTTTGTGAGTTGTTTTCAGAGAAACAGCATGGTGTTTTAAAAAGACTGGGCAGACATGACTCATTTTTTATACTGGTATAAACCAGGGCCCAACATATGTAATGTTTTGCCAATATTGTCCTGTCATGGATTAATCCGTATCAGCATATGTGTTCTCCTATATGCCCTGATAATAAAACAGTTTCTTTAAGGCTGGAAAAAATGCCCAGACTAGTCATTTAAAATGATGTAATCGCGTAGTTTGTCCTGCAGAGGGTCTGTTTTTAATAACCAGTTTGTGATGTGTTTACTATTGTGTGCATTGATGTCTGGAATTAAGTTTGCTGGAATGCAAATTGATTGGAATCTTTGTCCTAAGCATTTAATAACCAGCCAAAATTATATATATCTATAATATATACTGATATATTGCATGTTGGAATTTTCTTGCTTCCTAATAAAGGTATCTGCATCAGCCCCAAAAATCCCATATCAGTCGCGCCGAAGTTTAAACCCCCAAGCAAGCAATCAGTACTGTTATTTATTTTATTTTGACAATGCCAATTAAAAACAGGTTAGTTCAGCCGTTGCTCTAAGATGATCAATAAGGTGGTTTTATTTTGCTGTAGGAATTATAAAGCATCACGTCTAGATTTCTGTTGTAGTGAAAATTTAAAGAGAGATTAGTCTTGACTGTAAGGCTGAGGGATTTTTTAAAATCTATATGACATTATAAGATTTTTTTTTTCATATGTCGATATATGTAATAACATCAGTTACACAAAATGTAGTTCACTGCAGTCAGCTGTGCTTACAGTGTTGTCAGTTTTTCAACACACTTTAATTTGGATAGTGGATGTTGATAACAGCTAATATTAAAACTACTTGCTGCTTAGCGTGAATATGGTGCGTGAATGTCTTGCCCATCATGGTGGCTGCATTACATAATTTGTCCTCTTTGCTGTGTCTTTGCCTTTCTTCGTCTTATGCTTAAATCAACACTTTGACTCAGCTTAGCCTTGAGTTAATGCAAGTTCTTCAGTTCTGCACCGCTGCACTAGCTTCGCTTAAATTAGAGTTGTTTTATAAATTTTGTAAACCTTGGCCTTACCTTTTGGTAGTGTGCTTTAGCTCCACTTGGCAAACAATATTAAATATCAAATTCTCTTCCTTTGTATTTGTGGGAAAACCTTTTCTTAAAATTTCTCCAGCCATTGTGGATTTAGAGTAATTATGTAATGTGTTTTGGAACAGACCTGTTGGAGGGTTACATTTTTCCATGATGTTGTATAATGTCAGGGAGGTTGTGGCCTTGTGCAGATGACAGCAGGAGGGTGTGTGTTCCTCTCTCCCTATTCAAAACATGCCTTCAAAAGAAAATAAACTCCCTCAGCAGCTGCTGGGATTGGTTGAACTGTATTGACAATCTGTTAAAGTGCAGAAAAAATGGCTTATTTTCCCTTTTGTAGAATTTGACAGTGATAAAACTGGATTGCAGCAATAATGGCTGTCATGGATCAACACCTAGAAACATTTTACTCTGCTGATGTGGACATGAATGGGATCCAAAGTCATGTCTCCCTCTGGCTGACTGCCAGGACCTTCACAGGAGCTTTAATAAATGGTTTGTACCAGCAGACGGTCCTTGGCCTGCGCATGTGCTGCTGTGTGTGTGTGCGTGTGTGCATGTGTCACTGTGTGCACACGTGTGTGTGTGTTTACATGCTATAGAGATTTTAATAAGGACTAAGTGCGCAAAAACCCTCCAGAGAGGAAGAAAGACCAATAACCTACAGTAGTGCTTGGTGCTACTAAAAGGGTTGAAGGAACACTGAAGGGGAGGAAGCAAAGGTGAACCAGCTATTTATTCGCAGCGCTGGGGAGCGCATGAATTATTCAATGTGACATTCATTCATAATTAAGTTTTTTAATGGATAAATAAATAGACAAACTGTAGTAGCGGAATGGGTTTTTACATGACACATATAGATGTAGCTTCAAGTCATAACGACAATACCTAAGTGTGCATTTAATGAGGGGAAAAACCGTAGCTGGTGCAAAGCTAATGCATGTGTCCGGTGTGAGTGCAGTGAGAAGGGGGGGGGGTTTGTGATGCTGCTCAGCTGGGAGAAGATGGAGAAATGAGTTCAGTAGGTGGGCCGCCTCAGGCACGGAGGTTGGTGGTCGAGCAACTTATGCAAGTGTCAGCATCAGCCTGTGGATACTCTCTGAGACCTTGAATAGGAGGATAGAGTGGACTTTTGTTGGGATCCACTGGTGTTACAGAGAGGACACGAGCCACAGTGGGTGTCTGAGCGCGGAGCGTAAAGTATAGTCAGTATTCTGAATGCCTGTCTGCTCATGGTTAAAACTGCTGTGGTGAGCAATGAGCCATAATAAGACGTTTTCAATGAATACATTACAAAATGTACATGTATATGCAGTTGAACCTGCGTGCCGCGTTTCATCTCTGAGCTGATGTTCTTTTTTATCATCTCATGCCAGACGGCGTGTGTTATTCTTCATTTTCATCACTGTCACTTTAAATCACAGAGCAGATCTGTGAAGGTGTCGGTAGATGCAACTTGTTTCATTGTTTTCCATTATATCCGGGACGAAACAATCCTCGGGTATCACTTATTCATCTCTGAGTTTGTTCACCGCAACATCAGACAAGCTAACTTTGGCGTCACCAAAAATGAGTCTGATGCACACTGCTTTTCAGTCCATTTTCAAAGAGAACAACCTGTCACAGCGTGCTATGAATTGATTCCCTGTTAAAAGGGTTTGAATATAATTAAAGCTACTGTTTGCTACTCAGCAATCCAAGTGGATCTTGCCATCACACTGTGAGTTGCATCTCAAATTTGTCTCCCTGAACACTATTAACACTATTTAACTTGGGGGCATTCATTTAATTTGCTATAATTGCTTTAGAGCCCCTCTCTCTATGCTCAGCCAGTTGTCTGTAGGTTTTTTTTTTGTGGGGGGAGTGGGTGGGCTGTCTGCATGCA
>JAQLOL010000006.1:8695162-8714695 GCA_029783665.1 Naso thynnoides
CGATCTGAACTATGACTAAAACACAAATAGAAGGATGAATGAGTGAGCCAGCAACAAGCTAAAAGCATTCTAACGCTGATGTCAGTCTACAAGATATTTTTGTCTGTTGAAATGTTCACTGTGGTAGACCAGGCGATTAAAGAGTCATAAATTCTTGTCATGTTGTGGCCAAGAGACATGACAGACTAATCGCTGCTCCCTGATCAATCATCGGTTGCAGTTCACGACGTGCGTGACGTCACCAGCAAGGAAGTGCTCGCCACTCACTACTGCTACTGCTGCTGACAAGCCATTGTGGGAGGTGAACAAAAAATCAAGCATGCTAGTTTTTCTGTCATGAGGTTGTGAGGTGTCCTAGATGCGGCGTTGGTTGTTGTCCATTGTGACACAGTACACGAAATGTAACAGTGGACAGTTATTGATCATTGATCATTTCCCGGCCTACCTGATGCCCTACGTCTTCGGGCTACAATCCGGCTGATTTCGTGTGTCTGACCTCGACACAAGTGAGATTTTCTGTGAAGTGCTGAAGTATGTAATCGACTCACCCACAATGCCTATTTTCTGCTTTTGATTTTTGACAGGTGTACAAAGTTGGAAAGCTGATAAATGCTGAGTTAGCCATATGCTGAGCAAGCAGGTTGCAACAACTAAAACACATTTGATTGTATGTAAAAACAGTTTGTGATAGAACTAAACAGGCCTGCTGTAAGCCTCAAAATGAGTAAGATACGAATCTAAGGAGGCTTTCTGCAGAGAGTTTTAATGGTGGTAGCACCTTAAGGTGTCAGTCAGCAGTAATTAGCTTTAGACTTTTACTGCTTGAGCAATGGAAACCAAGAAAGACTCGAGAACAGACAGTAAAAGAGATGTTGACCGAAAGAAAATTAAAACATAATATTAACATGAGAAACACCATTAAAATTATAAATGCCATAAGGAAATTATTAGAAACAAATGACCTTATTATATATTTAAAGGGCAACGTGTCTAATAAAAAGTTGTGCACCGAACCCCACATTGGCTCTTTCAGTATAATCCTTTTTGTCCTCTGCAACTTCATCACTCGTCAACTCATTTGCCCGTTTAAACAAACCTCCTCCCAGCCGTCCCTCTCACCCTCGGCGTCATGTCCTCACACAGTCTGCCCAAACATTTCATAGTATCCTCTGACCTTTTCCTGTCCGCCAGTCAATGCTGCTAACAGTTATATTTACATTAACAAGGAGGAGGGAAGAGGGGGCGGACACATAGCATGTGCACACTTGTGTATGTGTATGTGTATGTGTGTGTGTGTGTCTGCTGAAAGAGATATCTGATTGGGTTTCCAGGAGGAAGGACATCCTTTTAAATAAGTCCTCAATGTTAAACTGTTTGCTCTAGGGCTTAGGGATTGCTCACCTCTCCAAATACTATTTTAGCTTGAAAGCACAATATTTCCCAGCCCGAGCTTTCACATGGGAGAATGAGGGAGGGCCTTGGTGCAGCAGTTTCATGGAGGTGGCTTGCAGGCATACTCCATTCTGACAGAATGAGGAGGCACTCTGAAAGAGTGTGGCGGAGAGGAAAGGGGCCCTATTAATAAAATGACTCCATAATGGGTAGTTCCCTGCAGCTTGGCAAAGGAAGACAGGCGGATTGATGGACGAGGCCAAGGCCTACTTCCTCAAGCATACTGAGCTCAACTGTGCGGACATGCCTCTGTGAGGCCAAACACAAGGCCAGACCCCACAACATACTGAAGCCTCATTGATATAGGAAGGAAGAAGCTTATAAATGGCTTCCTGTTTTGTGTTACAGGGTCAAAGTGACAGTTTTCAACGAGCAATACATCACATCCAAGCCTAGTTTAAAGGGGTCTTAATGCTTAAAGCTGGTTAATGTTATATGAGAGATTCAAGCTTTATCACAATATATATTAGGCTCTGATTTCCGTGATGTAACCAGACAGAATCTACCTTCATCTTTTCTTAATTCATGATAAGAAAAAATGTAACGTAAACAAGTCTTCCTGGATGACAGTATTACATTTATATAAAAGCATAATTATCATTCACTGGAAATGTGGTTTGTTTGAAAGAAAAAGGTGAAAAAAATGCTCTTTAAATGCTCCTTCGTGTTGAGGATTTGTTAGGCAGAGCTAGAGATGTGCTAATAAAATATCGTTTTGCCATACTAGCATTATGTCGTACCCTAGCAGCCTAGCAGCCTCCTGAAGGCATCACTCCATCATCCTTCATTACATTTCTTTGTAACAGTACATTGATTAGCGTGGCCTCAGCATGACTGCCTTTTTAATTGTGTATTTGCTGATCTGAGAGCTGCACAGAGCGCCTTGCTAGGATCTGCACTAACCATTTCAACAATGCTCTGAGGCATTCTGTGACACACAAAGTTCATTGTTAGAATATACATCAGTTTGTATCACCATAGCGACCTCCTTGGATGCTGAGCAGGGGACCTCATAAATATGTAATCCTGACAGATTTGAGGAATTGTCTTCCTCAAGTGTTCCTCTCAAGCCATTTTGTTAATGTCAACATGAAAGAAAGTTACTGGAATAAGTGTTGACATTCAGCCCATGGTGTATATTATTAATAATTATGTACACGAGAATTTCTGTCGGAGGACTGCCGAAAAACACTCGAATCACGTTTTTCTGTCACTCTCATTTCTCAGTAATTAGGTATAAAAAATAGATGAAACACGCACGTGAACTCTGAAAGCTCATTATCTTTGCGCTGCCATACAACCGGGTTCATTCACAGTGTAATCATATACAATACAATATTACTATAAGAAGATTTACAGTTATTTCATATATGTGCTTGTCGATCAAAATCTAAATTTTGCCTTGCTTAGGCGTTTTTATGCCCCCCCCTTTTTTTCAGTTCTCTACGACGCTATCAACTAAAATTTCATACAAAGGTTACACTTAGTTTTTGAATTGATCAGCATTAGTTAAAATATAGTTACAAACCAGGTGAATAATTCTGCTTTGCTAGAGGAAACAAATATATCATTTTGATAAAATAACTGGCCAAATATATCAGTATAGTGTATATGTTCTGGGATATGTGTCGCTATTTGTTTTTTAAAGCTGTAGTTAGTAGCTTTGGGGTAAATGTTAATGTGTTCTATTTAAAAAAAAAAGTCATATCACCCATAGACAGCAATTAGTGAGTGAAATGGTCTGAGAGTATCGCGAGATCACTGTGCTCTCCCATGCCTCTGTATTCAGGATTCTAAAAATCCTAACGCTCCAGTTATCTTTGCCCAATCAGTGCCGCTCTCTGACCAGGGCTGTTCCTGTTGGCTGCTCTTCTTAGCAACAGGTGACACTGGTACGAGCTGACTGGCTGTTGAAACAAGTGACGTGGCTAACTCGTCTCTGCCGACATTGTTTTCAAGCAACAACGTCATCCGGCTTAAGGTCTAGCTGAGAAAGGCCGGTTTACTCCAAAGCAACTTTCCCTGCAGCTGCTTCATCTGGTTGTGAATCTTTTTACGCAAAGAGAGCGATGAAATAACGAAATAAAACGTGAACCGGAGCAAAAAACAGGGAGACGAGGGTGTAGCTGAGTTGCTCCCCAAGGAGTCTCATGCTACAACCAGCTTGATTTCAAGATGTTGCCAACTACAGCTTTAAGGCGGAAAAAATGCATGGACTAGTGATTTAAAATGGTGTAATTATGTACTTGGTCCAGCAGAGGGTGCTCCATTATTCAATAACTAATAAGGAAGTGTTTACTGTACCGCACGCTGATGTTTGGAGTAAAGTTTATTAAAATGTAAGATGTCCGGCCTCCTTTACATATCTTTGTCACAAGTATTTTATAACCACATTCAGAGGATATTATATGTAGCGTATTGGCTTACATATTGGATGTCAGAATTTTCTTACCCTCCAGTATCGCTATTGGCATCAGCCCTAAAAATCCCATATCGGTCGGGCCCTCGAAACTATAAAATAGACATATTTACTGTAAGAAAAATAAATAGAAATGGGGTAGTCAGAGCAGACATCAGATAAGCGCTTCTTCACTCTACATCACTTCTCCAAACTGTGCCTATGTGAGTGTGTGTGGGTGTGTGTGTGTGTGTGTGTGCGTGTGTGTTTGCACTCTAACCGTGCATTTTTATCACTTCTGCCGAGGGTTGCCACTCATCCATTATAATAAGGAATATTCCTTTTGGGGGGAAGAGATGGGTTGTGTTCCAGATTAAACGTAGCTGGCTTGGCCTCTACTGTGGATCTAAAAAAAAAATCTGCTCGTCTGTCCAGGCTCACGCTTAAGAACAGTGTCCCTTTTGCCCCCTTGTGTAATTGCGAGAGCTTATAGGGAGCTAAAATTTTGCCCTCTGCTCCTCGTTAAGCCACCACTTGTAAAAGCGCTCAAGCGTGGATGCAGCACACTGCAGCTCAACGTTCCCAGACAATGATATAGATTTCCTCTACAAAAGAACAATTGAAAGGGTTGTCACAAATTTGTCCATTGTCACTGGGTCGCTATCATTTCTCTGTTAATTGCCATCATTGTAATAGAATATTAGATGCTCTACACTGCAAAGGGAGTGTTGATGAAGGGGCAGTGCAAGCTGAGTTTTCTCCTTCACTGTGACCCATATCTGTCATATTAGTAATGATAATAAAGGTAATGTAATACTATAGAGATTTTGTTTACCCCTTTTACCCCTTCACAGCGAGGCCATGGTGCAGGTTCGGCTAAAGCCTCCTGCCCCTGGAGATACAGGGATTCAGTCTCTTGCTCCGAGACACTTAAGGAGAACAGATGCTTGCCAACAAGGGGGCTTAAAAACGGGGTCCTCCAGTTTAACAGTGGTCTCTCTGCTCAATGTGTCATTTTACTGTAGAGTGTATCAGAGTGAAAGTGGTTCACAGTGGTTCACCTGTGTTCACTGTGGCTCTTAAGGTTTGGGTTGTGACAGTAGAAAGGGTTATTTTCTCAAAGTATATTGAGTTTTCTTTTAAATTGTATATAGCAACAATTTTCATTTGTTTTAATAAATCTTACCACTCCACACATTACTTTGTAAATATGTATATAATATATATGTAATATTTTTTGTTTTACACTGTAGAAAGTCATCCTGTAAGGCGTTTTCTTTATGTCAGTCCATTTACATACTTGGCAGTGTTTCACACACAACGGCTGCTGGAAAAATCCCAAACAATTTACATCTGTCCGGTTATTGTTTTTACATTCTTGGAGTCGTGCTTTGAAGGAGGAATGAGTCTACTGAGTTAACACCATAATGGACATAATTATAATCAGCTTGAGGAACTCTAACCATGGTTGATTGTACAAAAATATAATTATATTTTAATAAAATGCCTCCACCTTACATTTGCAGATCTGTGTAAAAATAGCTGAGCACATAAGAAACTGTTTAAACTCTTTTTAAAAAAAAAACATGCTTTTAATCGTCGGATTTGTTTGATTATTCACTAATGATTCTACTTATTCATACATGCATTTTTTCCCAACATTTTTCTGTGATAAGCATTTCCATTTGGGTGCTCCTCATGGGCCCAAAAAGGTAGATGTTAGAAGGTTAAAATTGCAATGCTCCTACTTCCTTTTACCACTATTCAGGGAAAGACAAAACAAGCTCAAAATATTAAATATAACAAATAATGTTTTTTTACTTCCAGACTTTATTAGAGGATATAAAGTAGATAAGTGACTTTAATTATCCTGTTGGAAAATACACATTAGCACCGTGACACTGTGTTATTGTTGGAGTCAAGCACCAACTGGGTACTCTGTCGGGGGAGATAGCCAGCTATCGTGTTTAGTCTGTGTGTGCGGCTCATACAGATGGTCAGTGAACACACCTTTAATTCCATTTCATTAAACAGATTGAAGCACCACCCACAGACACAAACAGGCACTATACTCAAATTACAGCACATTTTATTAATGGTTTTCACTGCATGTCCTTTATCTTTTAGGTTGTTGGTTGATTTACTTTTGATTGATTAATTACTGTTGATTACCTAGATAATAATTATGCCCCAACACCTCTTTGTCAAGCCAAACACCTGAAAATCCCATGTTGTGTTTTTGTGGTTAGTAATATTATATAGTTGTACTTTGGATCAGAGTTCACACAGTACAACAATCTAAAGCCAAACTTAAAAACTTGTGATTTTGCTATTAGAGGGTGTGGAGGTTTGTTTGGTGTTGACATCTGCTTAGTTTCAATTTGTTTTGATCATTAGCTTTTATTTGCTTGGTCACTGGATGGTTACACTGAGGGGCCATTTACACAGCGACGTCGCTAGTGTATTTATCAAACTCTGAGAGTCAGTCAAAATAAAAATGCTATCTTATAATCTTCACATGTGGCACTTGTGTGTAGTTCAGGGCTATATAGCCTATAGCCTGCTTAGCTTCGTTGAAGCAATACCACAATAACAAGAAAACAGTCACGCCATTTAGTTTATCTTTTACTTTTACTTAAGATGTGTTTCATTACACAGCCAGCGTTCTGTGGTACTTAACTTTCAAACAATACAAGTTCAACATTAAGTTACATTGCATCTGTTTCCCCTCCAGGAGCTGTCTCCAGCTTCAGAAAGCCTGCTAATGTTTACTTTTGTCTTACCTCTTTTTAAATCTCTTCTTAGCTGCGGTCTTCGGTTTCTTTCCAGAAGCTTTTGCTCGTGATGGTGATAAAGGTTGATTTCCTGGAGCTTTTGTGATCATTGTTGTGTTTGTCAGACTTACAACTTATAGCTAGATAGCCATTTCCTCCAGCAGGTTGACTTCTTCCTGTGGCTGCGGCAGACCAGAGGCTGCAATGAGTCATTATAGCCATCTTGCAGCATTACAAAGTTACACCAACTACTGGCCCGGCATGCAAACTACTGTGTTTTCGGTTGTTTATACGGCTCATATAAACTCAGATTTTTTTAAACATGCAAAGGAAAGACTTGTCCGTTTTTAGCAGGGCTGCTCTCATCTATATGTCCTGAAACTATGAACTCCAATGAAATGCACTTGTCCTCCAAGCGGGCCCAGAAAGAAGTATAAAGGCAACTATATTTGTTGTCAGTGGTGCTAGCTATTCAGGTATGTTTCCAGTTGACCTTTCACAAAGCTCCACCCTCTAACACAAACAGGCCAATCAGAGTGTAGCATCTGCCAGCTCTTCACAAGGGTCCGACTGCACGGCTGTGCTTCATTGAAACTCACACAGTCTTCTCATATTTTTCATTTTCAGGCTGGTTCTGCGGATTTTGAGGTTGTTGTGGTTAATCGTTGTGTCCTGGGCACTCTTAAAACTGATGCTCGTTATTCGGCGAGGTTGGAAGGAGATTTACGTTCTTTACCTTTCCAAAATTAAACGCTGAAAAGCGTAACAGTATGCTATGGGCAAAACTGTTTGCACATCCTCACTCCCCTTTGAACCTGTCGCAGTTTGACAAGCACAGCCAACATTACGTCTTCTTCGGTAACCTTTTGATAAACATTAAGGCCATGTCACGTTGTTATAAGCAAACATCGGTTAAGTCGGTTGAGTTACTTAGGCAATAGCTTTTATGAGCACTAGCAAGCCTAGCCAGCTAAGCTTAAGTCTGTGGCTGCAGTCTGGACACTGGCTGCTCTCAACAGGCTGCAGTGTTTAACCCCAACATTAAAGCCCAACTTTACTTTTAACGTTAATATACGAAGAGACGTGTCCTCCCCTTGTTTTAAATGGCATGTCCTAAATCATTACTAGAGTCATTAACGTTACTGTGATCGGTAGGCTATAGCTTCGATGTTTGTTTTTTTCACATCATTTCCTTGCTGAGTCACTCTGATAGCCTGAATATATCCTTCAACTGCATACTATAAACCTTTCTGTCTGCTTCTGTCTGAAATCACTTTTTTGTTTTTCCAAAAATTACATAATATTTCTCCAGGGGGTTTAGTTAAAGACAGTGGTAGCGCCACGCTGACTCCGACACCTTGTCAGACTTAACAACACTAACTAAGGGGGCGTGGCTTAGCAAAGGGTGAATTGGGAGTATATTTAGACCTGTATAGTTAGAAGAAAAAAAGTATGCTTTATTCTGGTTGTGCATACGCCAGGAATTGCTTAAGTCACATATTGACAAAAACAGTTGTAAGCTTTTCAGAATGTTCTGCTCTTTTGAGCATCACCTTGTGAAACCATGCAAATAGCAAAGATAGTGCCTTGGTGTTGGCAGTGTGAGCACAAATCCCAGTAATCCTAACACCAAAACTGACACCAAAAATTGCCTGGTAACTGTGCACACACACACGCACACACACACACACACACACAGGCAGCACAATTCTTTCCACTTAGGTAAAAGTAAAGTTCACAGCAAGTGTAATGGATGAAGGCATAAAAAGGGAACCTCTGTGCACCCAATATGAGCCACACAAAGACTCTCTAGGTGCCAGCACAAAAACAGAGCCCAAAGCCTCAACAAAAGGAAGGGTCCCAGGTCACTGTCTGGGGCTCTGGTCTCTGTTCCTTTGGCATCAGATATGATCTATATCAGTGTCACCCCCAAATTGCTGGAAAGCTCCTCTGGTAGCCTTCAGCCGTGAGCTGAATGTAAATGTGCATTTGACACCTCTAAATCGCTGTCATAATTCATTTCCAGAGCTCTTAAATCTCTCGCTGTCACCTGGCACCTCTGCTGTTTTCCTGTCCAAAAACAGAGCACATTAGCCTTTATTGATGCCTTTGTCCTTTGATACATAATTCATCATTCAGCAACCTTTTTTTTCTGAATGAACATATATTTTTCTGAGGTTGTTCAAACATATGGATTGATACAGACAACAAGGTTGTTCCTGATGTGGAGTTAAGTCCAATGCTATATAACAGGAATAAGATAGGTCTTTTTTTTCTGCTTGAATTTATCTGCCTTACCTGTAAAGCTTGCATGTTCTCTAGCTGTCATCAAAACATCACTCAAAAATTCATGTACTAGATTGGCACGGTGGTACAGCGGTAAGCGCTGTCGCCTCACAGCAAGCTGTCTGCGTGGGTTTCCTGCGGATGCTCCTGTTTCCTCCCCCAACCCGCGGACACGCAGGTTAATTGGCAGCTCTAAATCGCCTGTAGATGTGAATGTGTGCGTGAATGGTTGTTTGTCTCAACGTGTCAGCTGTGTGATGAATTGGCGACCTATCCAGGGTTTACCCCGCAGCTCGCCCAATGTCAGCTTTGATCGGCTCCACCCCCCCGCAATTCGACCCTGCAAAGGCATAAGCGGTTATAGCTAATGGATGGTTTGAAATCAGGAACTGTTTGACTTGCGGCGTGGCCACGTTGGAGGTCGAATGTGCTGAGGTCTATGCAGCGTTCCAGGGTTCATCTGACGCATGCCACCCAGCTCCAGCACATTTGAGTATAGTCAGCGAGCTTGCTTTTTGTAAGTAACTTCACATCAAACTAGTTGTTAGATTTTTAAATGTTTTAATGTTTTCTTAAAGTGCTGCTCAATTTGCTTACATCGGTAACTTAAAAGGGTCATAACTGGGTGCATGTTATATCGATATTATAATATGTGGGACTTTTTTTTTTTTTTGACCAGTTATTTTCATTTCCGAGTTTTAAAAGCTGCTTAACAGTACGGTGAGTGTAATTTTCTGAACTCACCAGACTGTTCTAACTGCTCCAGTAATTGCCTTTACCCACTTGTCATTAAATCTAAATTACTGATAATTGCTTTAAAAACCTTGGTGTGTTAATATTTTTAAAAGCATCAATAGTCATCCCTAAAATATGGTTGGAATATCTCCCATAACTAGCCTACTCTAATCAAAGACCTACATACAAACTGCCCTTGACTGTGTTTTAAATTTTTTTTTTTTTTTTGTAATTGCATTCAAACAGGAAACACCCTGTCTTTGCATTTAATTTTTATCAGTGTCTGATTGAATAAAAGTGCTTATGATGCCTTTTTTAAATAATAAATGCTATGTATCCCAGTTAACCTGAAAATACTTTGATTTGATTTTTGTTCCATTTTGCCCAGCTGTACTTAACAATACTTTTCTAAAAAGCAAACATGGCACTTTAAGAGGACAACCAGGGCTGCACCCAAGGACCAAAGTATGTTCAACTATTAGCTTTGGAAAAAAAAAAAAGACAAACCCTGAGTTTGCAAAACTCAATGCTGTTATTAACCCTTCCCAAGCTGCAGGAACTTCACTAATCCATCAAACTACCTGTCAAAGCAACAAGGTTGACAACCTAACACTACATTCTGAGATATAAAAAAATTGGTACTTACCAGCAGCAAACTTTTCACATACCTAATATACTCCCGTCAGCTTATTTTTAGGAGCAGGTTAGAGTGGTTCAGATGTTTTTGCTACAGGTTTAGCTAAAGAGCTGCCCGGCCTTCTTCCCCTCTGACTGTCTTCCAACGGCCTCCTCTTTTTAAGTGGTCATGGACGGTTCCAGTGCATATACCACAGTGAAATAGACTTTTGCTCTTTTCTTCATTGTCACAAAAGGCCAGGCACTTCACTGGAGTTCCCATTCCCCTTTTACATAGTGATAAGACAGCCATTATCCTTTGAACCTTTCTTTTCACCAAGCCAGGAGAAAAGGAAGAGTGAAAGAGAAGGAGGAGGAGGACAGAGAAAGATTTCTTCCCTGAGGTGAGCCTGGCCTCACCTCTGTGTGGCGGGCTTTTTTGTGAGCAGTGAAGAGGTCCTTAACCTTCTATCAGATGGAGGCACACAGTTGTGTTCTGCTTGAATAACTACATTGAAAAGCCCTGAAGCACGGGAGATGGTTCTATAGACTCTGCAAGTGGCAGAGAGAGAGAGTGTGTGTGAGAGAGAGAGAGAGAAAGAGAGAGAGACAGAGAGAGAGAGAGAGAGAGAGGAGACTGTATTGTATGACCTGCTGGAGTGTGACTCTCACATGATGTGCACATTCTTTGTTAAAGTGCCCATCAGTGCTTCACTGTGAATCTGTGTTCTTTGTTGTACGGGTCTCGCTGACAGGATGGTCCTCCTCTAATAATGTCACAACAACACGGTTCACACATTTATACAATACACTTCCTTTAATAGACCTCACTTCATTTTACAAAGTAACAGTCGTTCTGCTCTCAGGCTGTGAATGGCTTTACATACCATCAATATCCGAGTACACACATTTGAATGTCATGTTGGATGAACGCCTTGCGGCGGTTGATGGCTGATGATGCTGTCGGGCTGTTTTGATGGCGGGCAGGTCTCATGGGGTTTCATGTACTGACTTATAGGGCCCGACCAACGTAGCCGTTTGCCGACATTATTGGTCAGTATTGTCCCATCGCAGTTATATTGGTATTGGCGTTTATGGTCTCCGATGTGCGACGATATCAGAAAAAAATGCTCAGACTAGTGATTTAAAATAGTGTAATTACATAGATTGTTCTGCGGGGACAGTCTGTTATTTAATAACTAGTAAGTGAAGTGGTTACTGTGCAGTTCACTGATGTTTGAAATAAAGTTTGGTCAAATTTAAGATATCTGGCCTCCATTTCATATCTTTCTCACATTGATTTGATGGCCACATTCAGCCGATATTATATATATAATGTGGGCCAAATTATCATATATTGTAATTTTCTTACTAATGTCGGTATCTATACCCAGAAATCCCGTATCGGTTGAGCCTTACTCACTTGTTTACCTTGATAGCAACACTAGATTAAGTGATTATAGTTAGCCTCCTAACAAAAAAAACCCCCAAAACTAATAACATGTTTGTAGAGAAGTCACAGAAATTGTCAATTTTTTTTTGCAGAAGCTTGTGGGTATCATTTTGCAATTTGATGAGTTTCATCTCACCACCGAATCATGCAGAACACTTTACAAAATTGTTACTTATCAATCTCTGTCATAACAATTATGTTTGACAGAGGCGCCACCGTTTCTTTGAGTCTTGAAGAACAGAATCTCCTCTGATGGCCACTTTGTCTCCACTTCTACTGATGCATGCAAGAGCGGCTGCTTTGGCTGTTTCAGTAATACTGATATTAGATGATCAGGTCCAATGCTATAAATTTCTTTCTCCCATGTAAATGATCACAGGCTGTCAGCGACGCTTGTCAAATTAAACATTCACCATAGTTGGTAAACATGCCATTCAATCTTTGCTCGGCAGAGGAGCTTTCACACTGTCAGATGTGGGGACGTTATAAAGTGTTTCTAGTGTTCTGAGCAGAGCTTCAACATAAAAAAAAAAAAAAAAAAAAAAAAAAATTTAATAAAATTTTTATCAAATTTAATTCCAGTATGATGTAATTATCTGTCCAGGTACTTAATGTGACAATAAAAGCTACAGTACTGCAGGAAAAAAAAAATCATCCTGAAGTTACTGCGTGTTCCTCAAACTCAGGTAATAAAATCACAACCCACTGAACTACTAGTTCCATTCATCCCGCTTTTTCTCACTTTAATGTGATTTTCATTAGATCGCCTGGTGTGAGACAGAGGTTAGGTTACGTCACATTATAAATGTCTGTTGATAAAGCTGTCGCTGCAGGTGATATTGCTTGGCAGCTGTGTATTTGCACACTTTGTTTCTGTGTTTTTCCACCACACAGTCGTCGGATGGCACATTTCTCAGAGAGGCAGCAAACATAATCATTGCTGCATTCTTTGTGTCGATGTGTTTTGTCAACGCAAGAAACACTTAATGACTTTGTTAGTGGCTGTGCAGAAGTACAAGCCAGAGTACCACAGTTGCACCTATAGTGATTTTATAGTCACACATAACAATTTATTTCTAATTCATGGCTGTATTTTTATTGTTACACTTCACACAGACCGCCTGCCTTCCTTTTTCCTCACTACCCTCACACGTGACATCCTACAACACAGAACTAAAACTGAGTATTGCAACTCACAAGATCCTGATTTAAATGGATCCCAGTTCAGCTCGACATCATTTTGGTTAGAGATAATTCACTTAAAATACCAGTTTTGCTCAGATATGACAAAGAAATGCTGTAAATTGTTCAATGAACAGTCGAAGCTGATGCATTCTTAAAAACTATTAATGTTTACATTAAGAATTTAATTAAATGGTTTCAGAGATTATATCAAAATCAACCTGTGCAGAATCAAGGAGGATATTGTCATGATTTTAGCACCTAATAATTTTTAAAAAAGCTGAAGTGAAGAATACAGTTAAGACAGATGTAGGATGTTGTATTTAGACAAGGAAAATAAACAAAAAAAGAAACTTTTCTGTTTTTAACTACTGTTTCTGAGTTTTCGAGGTGGACTTGAATCCACCATGGAGCCCTGTTGGCACCCATGTGCCTTGCCATACAAAGAGATGTAAATTACGAAGTTTAGAAAGTGCACTGAATGCACCACGGATAACTGTCCCTTTGTGTGTGAAACTCCAACACAGACAGCTGGACTGAAATGACGCAGTACAGACTCAGAGCTGAGGGTCTTTTGTCACATGACTGTTCTGGTACAAACAATAAGCTGCCAGTGTGACAGATAGCCTTCTGACATTTACAGACAAAACAAATCTACTTGGATTTGGTGCGAGGCAGGTGCTCCTGAAAAGGTATATTTCAGGTTTGATTTCTAGATTTTCTGAATCCATATGTGATCATTCAAATGAAGGCCGATTTAAAAGCAGAAACTTGTTTTTTATACCCAGCCCTATATCCAACAAACCCTTTCTAAGAAGTTAGTCTGCTTAACGCACCCTTACTGTGTCCGTTTTTATGCACTGATTATATGCAACATTGCTTCAAACATTCCTGCTTACACTCCATGCAGGATTATAAAGGCCACACCTGCGTCCACCTGTAGCCTCTTTAGTAATTTTGTGTACTCTTGCAATGGCTAATAAAAGTCTATTTCCTCATAATATTAAGTCTAAATCTGTTAAATCTAGATATAGCATATTATACTTTGCAATTAGAAAATATCGTAGGGGTGTTTAAATAAATTACCTAGGAGCCACATGTGGTCTTTGAGCCATACAGTGAGTAACTGGGTCCTCAACGCATTGCCAGCATCTTGTGTGCCAAATGTGTGGCAAGAGGGTGGCTTAAGCAGCGTGCCAGCGCTAGTCTGCCTGGCTGCCAGGCACTTCTCTTTATCCAATCAGACAGTTCGGCTTGAGTGAGACCCCTATTCTTGTCTTTTCCCATCTCCCCCCGAAGCTTTGTCACCCTACCATGAAAAACACGGACGCACGCTTGTGCGCACGCATTTCCCCCTGCACAGCACTGAGCCTCGTCGGTACACCTTTACACTTACCTAGAGACCATAACCAGGGAGCAAATGGTGTTACCTCTTTTGTTTCTGCCTGCTGCTGTTCTCTAACCTTCTGGGTTTTTTTTAAATTTATTTCCCAAGACAAAATCACAGTCTAAATGAGCATGTCTCACTCTGTTTTTGGAGCATTTCTTCTGCCTTATAGAGAGCAGAGTGTGTCTATATATCTATTTCTCAGGGATGTATGAAGAAAAAATGCTGTCTGTCTGTGTGTGGCTTTATTGGACATGATGAGGGATGATATTATGGTGGATTCTGCTGCCACTGCGGCTGTGAGATGAGAAAGGATCCCATTTGTCTCACACTCGCCTCGTGTAATGTGTCTATCTGTCACCCTCCACAAGACCGGACATTGGTGTTCATCAAAATAAACATAGTCCAAACCAGTCTCAGTTTTTTTCCCCTGCTTGTCATTATTGTTAATTTTCTCTCCTGGTGCCACTTTTCACTCACATCTTTGTCTCTTCTTATCCAAATTCCTATATCATTAAAAATCACAAGCCAGACTGAAAAAGGAACTGTTGACCTGACAATAATCTTTTTGACTGAGAACGATTATGCAGGAGAGGGGTGCTTAGAAAGGAATGAGTGTAAAGCGGCAGAATATATATTCTAAGAGTAATTACAGTGAGTAGAATGAGATGTGATTCAATGGGGAAAGGCGGACGTGAGGTACTTGCTGAAAAGATTAAGCTAATTTCAGTGCTTTTCTTATGTCTTCCAGGTTGATGATGCCATGCTTATGTTTGATAAGACTACCAACAGACATAGAGGTAAGTGCACAGCGTCTGCTCTCTTTCCACCCATTTTTGTTCTGTCTTTCTGGAAGGTGAGAAAATAGTCATTTTATGTCCTTTCCCCATGAGATAACACAGAACAGTTCCAATCTTACATGATATTAGGTGCAGCGTCTGTTCAACAATGGGACGTGTCAAAGTAATCAATAAGCTGGTACGGTGTTTGGAATGTTTTAGCGTTAGATGCAGTGTGTGTGTGTGTGTATGTGTGTGTGTGTGTGATGATGCTGGTGTGAGTGTTTCAGAGAGGTGCTTAAAGGGTGTAAAGATTGTGAGATGGTGGGTGCTGTGCAGTCAGATAACAGCATCAGATAACGCCCAGGAGAAGCACTGACTTTATCTCTCATCGGCTCCTTATCTTATATGAGGGGACGTTTCTCTCTCAAGCAGAGGACTTTCCAAAGACAGGTTTCCTCTCTGCACCACAATGCAGTGTTGTGCATTTAAGCCGAGCCGCATGCATGCAGGCCCGACATAACAGCAAGCTCATACGCTGCAGGGCTCATCGGCACAACAGCTGTAACTGGCTAGGAATCCTCACATAGGTGTCTTAAAGGAACTTTTAGGAGACAAGCTGTCCCTGTCCGCGCATGCGTGCATGCATCATCGTGCGCGCAAGTCGTCGACAGGCATTGACAGGTAGTTCCACGAGAAAAAGGAGCAGACACGTCACCGTTTGTCACAACAGTCAGCTCACTTGTAGGCAGAGCTGGCATTGTACTGCCTCACTGAACTGGGCTGAGTGCAGTTTTGCCATATATTTAAACATGAGTTTACAGTAAGAGCCTTATCCTCTCAACCTGTATAAATGTTTAACTGCAGTTGGCTCGGATTGAGCGCTGCATTTTGTTTTGTTTTTCAGTGCAAACTGAACTTTTTTTTCCCTACTGTATCTGTGTGTGTGCAAGTGTGTGTACTCGGTGCAGACGAACTCTTTTGAGTCTGGTAAACAGTTTCTAAGTGTGGAACATGTGAACTATAGTGGAAGTGATCTATGGCTTTGAGGGGATTTTGATCCATAGTGACAGAACCCAGTGTGAGGTCTGCTTTGAGACGAAGGCGCTTTTTTTTCCCCTCTCTCCCTCTTATTTCTTGATCGCTTGCTCTCTCTCTCTGCTGTCTGCTGCACTGCCAGCCCTCTGCGAGAGGGGCTGGGCACCACGGTCTGCGAGTGTGTAAGGCGTTTGCCTTTGGGCGGCAAAAATGCCCTTCAAATGAAGACAATGATGGAGAAACAGCCTCCTTGGCAATTTTTCTGATGACAGCGGACGTATTTATATTGAGTTTGACACTGAGGCAGGAGACAGGTGCAGTATTTTCTGCAGTCGTCGTTTCTTCCAACTTGCATTTTGATATTTTTGTTCCGGTGGGAATTTGAAACAGTGGATATTTACTGCTTTCATCTTGAAAACACAACAGGTCTTCCAGATGAATTGCACAGAACATTACAGAGCCATAAGAAAGGTTGAATAATTCATCGGCGCCATTGGTGTGATTGTGTAATATTAATGGCTCAGCTGCCCCGTGACCACAAAGGAAAAGGACATTGAATATATTATCAGTGAAACCAGCGCCTGGCCCCACTTTACCACTGCCTACAGATCCAGTGATGAGCATCTGGCAGCCTGCAGTCCAAATCAATTTCCCACCTGTGTTCATTTTTATCTTACTGATTGATTCATGAAAAAATAATTCCACATTTTTCCGCAGCACTGCAATAGATAAAAATAATACATTCTTTATGTATTAGCTCTCTGGATGGGCCGTTTTTTCCATTTTGTCTTGTTAATCTTGAATGGACACACTGTAGTTTAAAAGTGTGATATTCAGCTTATGTATGCATTGTAACCAAATTAGATATCTGCTCTGAACCAAAGCCTGAAGGACAACAGAAGCCTGAAAAATGAAGCATTAGTAGCTGTTTTCTGCAGAAGCAAAATGAGGAGACTGGAAGCAAAAATCCCCGAAGTCAGTAAGCACGCTTGTATTTAGTTGAGTTTGTGTGAGGTAAAAAGAATAAATAAAATATACTGTAGTATACTACAGGTAAAATGATTCCTTCAAGAAGAATACAGTAGGTGTCTGAGGTAAAATTCATGGCACTTTAAAGTTGATATCTTATCTATGTCTTCACACCACCTCATTTGAATGTTATCTCAGTGCCTTTTTCTTTTTCCCATTAAGCTTCCTTTTACGCACAGGCTCTATTGCCTATTACTATAATGCATTGTATTTTGTTTGGGAGAGGTTATTGTGTATTAGATGCATGATCGACACTTGATTGTAAGTGTGTTTTCTTTGGGGCTGTGTTGAATTGGATAGAGGACAAACGTCACACTCCACTAGTAGCAGCATTGTCCTTCAGACGGTCCCTGTGAGGCTGGCGAAACGACAGCCAGAGGAGACATTCTCTACCCTTCTCGTTTTCTCTGTATTTTTTTTTTTTTTTTTTTTTTTTTACTCTATCTCTCCCGGTCTTTCAGTCTTATTCTTTCTTCCTTTTCTTTCCTCACTATTTCTGTCCCCACGCCATCTCCCCACCCTGCCCGTCTTCACCCATCTCGCCATTTCTCTCGTCTTTCTCTCTCTGTCTCTCCTGTTAGAGGACACTCGCTGTAAGCAAAGCTCCTCACAAAGGCGCACGCTGCACACCATCTCCTTGGCATTTAAAGGAGTAGAATACAGCCAATTGTGCTGGAAATTGAACTCTCTAAAGCCTCCCTTCCCACTGCAGCAGTTCATTGTGGGTGAGTTCAGTGTCTTTGGTGAGCAGCTTGGGCTGTCCAGAGGTTGATGCCAGAGGGCGCCTATTGTTCCATGTTCTACTGCAGTGTCCACAGCACCCCGCCTCCCTTCAACCTTCCCTTCTTCTCCTGACACTCATTTTGTGACAGAAAAGAGAGAATCAGGGATGTGTGTTACACATTCTATTTTTTTTTATTCCTGGATGGTTTATTCAGCAGTGCAGGAGGTCCAGATTATACTGCTGTGTGCTCCAAAACAGGAGCCATGTTAGGAGACAAGGCCATGAGCGCAGCCAGTACAGACTACACATATCAGTCGTCAGTCCCACCACCCTCAACATGACTTCACACGCCACCCCTGGATGACAGGACAAGCTATACGGGTGGGAAATAAAAGCTTTTGGAATAGTCCTGAGTCAAAATCATTCTGTCATCCGTTGCCTGCTCCCGTACCGCAGGCTGACATTTTATCTATGATCTAAGATGTGATTTTACTGTCAAACACAATTGGTAGTGCCGAGGAGAGTGTTGCAGAGGTGAGAAAAATGGCATCTCTTATAGGAAGGGACGGGGACTGTGATGAGAGAGGAGCAAAGTGACAACTATCGGTATCTGCCAAAGCATTGGGGTTTAATTTGAGAGTAAAAGGCACAAAAGATGAAAGATTAACTTTTGTCTTGCGGCTCATAGGATTCACTCTTTAGGTGCTGCTCTGCCATAAGCAAATTAGTCGTACTTCTCCGCTACAATGCTGCTCTCTTTATCGACAAATCACTGTATAGCATAATGTAACGGACCACACCAGTCTATTTTTGACTTCTCACCATTAGCAGAGATCGCCTCTACGTTCTATAAATGTTGTTAAATTGGACCATGTGTTTACTTTAGTAAATCTCAGACTGCGTTTTTAAAACCCCACTCACTGCCATTCATGTTGAAACAGGGTTTAGAAGCACTACAGGACCCGTGAAAGTTGCTAAGTACGGATAAATTACTCTTCTAAAACGAACATTTGCATTTATTTGGTCAAAAAATCGCTGAGAGAGAGAGAGGGGATTAGAGATTGGTTGAGATGAAAGTTCTTACACCTGAAAAAATAGTTCCTTACAAGTGCTGCCTTCCTATCTCAAATATTAGTGTGAAGAAGGATTTTTACACAGACGTTCTTTTTAATTGACGTTGTCACACATTTTCAGGTACTTTCTGTAACATATATTGAATACTAAATTTAAATAAATGTTAATAAGCATTATTGAATATGGTGGAAATGTAAACTAACATGATATCTCTCAGGTAAAGCTTTTTTTTTATTTTTTGCGCTGGGCTTATGTAACCTATGTGTGTTGACAAAGTACAATGACATCTAGTAATACTGGTATGCGGAGGTAGGCAAAGTACACACGTTAAGAACTTAAGTAGAGGCTTAAAAACTTGTTTAAAAAAAGACTGTAAAGTAGAAATAGTGACTCAACTACTTTACTCGAGTAAAAGTAATAAAGTACCGGTTTTAAAATGTACTGGTCGTGTAAAAGTCAAAAGTATCCGCCTGAAGGATGTTTCTACTGATCATTCCTGTTCAAGGCCGACTGAACCTTGCCTCATTGCTAATATAATGCAAAGTCTATAAAACCTAATAAGGTAGAATGAGGAGAAGTTGTTCAAGCTGTTCCTAAATGCAACCAG
>JAQLOL010000006.1:8718447-8746898 GCA_029783665.1 Naso thynnoides
TTGGCCTCTCGCCCCGCTTCTTCCTCTCCAGGGTGTTTGTTGTGATCCACATCCTGACACCAGTGACCCAACAGACTCACCTCAAAATCAACACCGGTGTTACAGTGGTAGCTGTGTACGTTGCCGCTTGCATTCTGCAGTGTGACTTACTTGACAGGTAGGTGATTAAACGGTAGAAATCCTCCTCTGCTTGTCACCTGTCTGTTTGCTCCTGCCCATTTCTGACATCTGCCCCTCCATCAATTTTGCTGTGCTAGTCCCAGTGTGTGTGTGTGTGTGTGTGTGTGTGTGTGTGTGTGTGTGTGTGTGTGTGGAGAGGGGATATGCACTACTGTGCCTCATAGACCGGATGGGTTTGGTTTTGAATTAGAGTCTGCTGTGCTGGCCCTGCATGACCATTGCAAGGGGAAGGAGGATGAAGGCAGGAGATTGTGGAAGAAAGCCTGGGGTTTTAATCTCTTCCCCATGTTTATCTCAACACCAGGAGACAAACCATGTGCCATTTAAAAGCATCAGCTACTCCCACTGGTTGGCTGCACGGCCGCACCTCTGAAGATGTTTGAAGGACAAAATGAAAGAAAATTTCCCTTGGAAGTGCGGTATATGTGAATGGAAAGACACACAGCGAGGCCACGCTGCATATTTGCCATATATATTCTCTCTTAAAACTGGAGAAGAACTTATTTGAACAAAAATAAGCAAACATCTTTGGTCTCAGCTGCCATGGGGAATCAGTCTCTTCAGGAAATGAAAATGCCAGCGTGGAATTGTCATCATATTGAGAGTTAGCCAACCTCTGACCTTGTAATACCCCCACAGCTTCTCTATTTGTGACCCGCTGGATGCTCTTAGAAAGTGAAACCATCGGGGAGGATCTACTGCTCACATCATCATTCTCTGAACACCTAATAGTGGATTTACCAAGGTTAAACCTCCTGTGAGATTGCAGCCGCCGCGACCTAGAATACTGAGTTTACATCCACTCACACACGACATCGCACAAACCTACACACACAAAATAAAAGACATGCGCTCGCAGTGCCTGTGCGAGACACGCATGAGCGCACAAGTTTGTTTAAAATGACATTCTACACGGACAAACTCACTTTAATCTGGATAATATGTGACTATTACAAAGCATCAAAGTCAAGACATGAGAAAAAGCAGCAGCAAGAGGTTCACAGAGCTGCAGGAATATCGTTTTTACTTCCAGTGTGCATGTGACTGTTGCAGAGACAGACAGGGGAAGTGGAAGCTTCCCTCTGCAGTGTCCCCTGTATTTACAGCCTGATTGGTGCCTACCCAGGCGTCTTACAGCTGAGCGCAGCACATGAGGGAATTAGCTAAGCGTCTGTTGTGCAGTGTTAGTAAAATATGTCGCTTCTTGTCTTTGTAAAATTTTTAAAACATGCTGATCGCACGGGCATGTTTGTGATAGCCTTCACATCCACGGATGCACAGCACAAACGTCTGTCCTCGGCACAGTTGTCATCTTTAGAGAAGCGAGTCACTTTGAGGGATTTTAAAAAATATTTTTTGCTGATTTTATAGATTCTGATGTAAGTGTTATTAAAAATTACTTATGTGGTTCCTTTTGTTTCGGTGAAAAGTAAAAGCATTATATCTATTCCACTGAAAACTAAATAACTGCACAGACGGAGTTAGCTTATTGAAACAGATTGGCATCACATAAAGATCTTTCAAACAACTGTCAGCTGTTGATGCTGATGTAAAGAAATCTGATGTGTCATATTTCTCAGCTTTGATGGGAAGTCTCTTGTTTATACAGTACACTTCAGGAGCAAAGAGATATTAATTTAGATTCGTTACTGGTGTTTCACCAGAGAAAAACAGTAAAATGTGTTAGTTCCAACAAAAGAAAACATAAAACTTTGTATCAAGTCTCAGCACAGCTGCTTTGAAGTTAGTGCTTTTACTGTCTGTCTTTAGTGTAATGGTGGTCACAATGCACCAACCCACACGGCTGAAAATCACAATCAGCCGCTTGAGCCACAGCAATCACTTCTCCCAGAAAGATTGCAATCTGAATTAGATTACATCACCTCCAGTCCAGGCATCTAATCTTAGATTAAAGGGAAAAAGAACAATCCTCAGCCATCTTTCTCTTTTTTTTGTTCTTACTCTTTGTGCTTTGAGGGTCAAACGGAGTGTTTTCTGTCATTCCTGAGTGTTTAACCAACATGCCACTCATCATCACATTTCAAAGCAACCGTCCCTCCTGTGCTCTTCTCTGGCGCGCTGTTTGTGACGTTTGATGTTTACTTGACCAACTTTTACCACGTTGCCCCTACTGTACTTGCAGCTGATTGGCCTCCCGCAGCCGTGCAGCTTTACTGCTTAAACATTTGTAGGAGGCCCCTTTGAAGTGGAGGAGCATTTTATACAGAGGCAGCCAAAACAATCATAGCACTGCAGGGTACATCCTGGCACTGACTTGTATGTTGCCAGACGAGATAGACTTGCTTTTGTGCTATTTTTTTTTCTCTTTTTTTTTTTTTTTTAGGTGCGTAGCCGTAAAAAAGCAGCGAAAAGAGCAATTTTGTCTGCCGTCATGAACAATGAAGCATCTGTAATAACCGGCGACTCAGAGGGGGCACATGGTGTCTGTCCTCATATTCACCAGCAGCCTTCAGGCGGCTTCATGTATTTGTAAGAACCAGGAACTTGACACGTCTGAAGCTGACACACAAACACACTTAAATCACTGTATGAGGATTATTCAGGACAGGCAATAAAGATTAATTTGAATACGGCAAGCTCTTTTACATTGCAAGCACACAGCTGCTGTGATGACCTGTGAGGGCCAGTGTGTGTGTGTGTGTGTGTGTGTGTGTGTGTGTGTGTGTGTGTGTGTGTGTGTGTGTGTGTAAAGGAGAGAGTGAGTATGCCTCCACACTGTAATAAGGGTTGCCTAGCCAAGCGTAAGTGTCAGGATGGAGATGCCTGGCTCATTAGGTACCATGGCAGGACAATGTATTAACAGAGCTCGCAAGGAGAAAGTGAGCAAGAGAGAAAGAGGGAAGCAACCATTGTTCTTCCTCTTCTCTTCTGTCTCTCCCCACTGCCTGCTCCTCCTCCTCTTCTTTCCCCGCTGCCAGTTTCTTCTTTGTGTGCATGCGCCTGGGGATATTTAGGCTCCCTGGTCACATTATGCCCTGTTTTTTGATGCAGAGCTGCCACTCCATTGGTTTATACCATTTATTCATTAATGAATTTATTTATTGGTTTATTAAATTTAATTCATCGCGTGTTGCATGATGCTTGTTTTGCGGCTCTGTCGCTCGATTGACAGGTTGCCAGTCATGGTAAGATTCCATATCCCATCGGTGTCATGCAGCAGCACGTTGCTAATTGAGTTGAATGCGTAGCTCGTCTCTCCTCAGTGAATCCATCTGTCGCCGTCTTGTCATCAGTTTGTTCGCACTTGACAGGTTCCAAGTCGGTCTTTGTGTGTTTAACTGTGCGCTTCTGTGTAGGTGTGCTGCGTGTTTTTATTAATGCAGTGCCTTATGTGTGTGTTTGTGTGTGACACACAATGCCATTTTAAATGGGTGGCTGCCTGGGGGCCCATTCTCCGTGTTATGTGCCTCGCCCCGCTGCTGAGTCCTCAAGTGAACAAGCCCTCAGCCAGCCACCCTCTTTATATGACATTGTCCACTACACACATATTTACAGGCAAACGCCGCATTTCAGATGACACGCACGGCTGCCGTGCATAATGATGTGCAATAAATCTGAATTTGTGAAATTAAAGGGGTCAGGGATGACATCTGACATCATTAAGCTTATTTTTTGGGCTAATGCAGCTTTTCCGGCAAAAATCTCACAGCTGTGAAAGACCCTTGACATGGCAGCCCATCAATAGTTCACGAGGTTACAAACGAATGCACGTGGGATGATGCTGTGATTAATAGGCCTGGCGCTCTGTTGCTTTTGTTTGGAGTTTCGCCTCAGTGGAATTGGAGAAACATGGACAGGAAGGAGTTAATGTGTGTTTGTTTGTGTGCGTTCCCTCATGTAAGAACCGCATGGCTGCGTAAACGTGCGCCTTTGGTGCCAATCCATATTGGGCTTGTGCTTAGAGAGACTGAACCTAAAAGATAGCGCGTCTGTGTGATGTGTTCTCTCCATCAGTAGATAGATGACGTCTACAGTGTATTTTACCGCCGCACCTTCATCACCGTCTTTCATCGCCGCTGCCAGCCCCTCGCCGCCTCCCCGCTCTGTTCTCTCCAAGTTGTGTGCGAAGGGAAAGATAGAAAGAGAGACATGAAGAGGACGTGAGTGCGTGTGATGAGGAGAAGGTGTGTGTCGGCGTGTACGTTGATGGCACTTCACACGGCAGCGTCTGTCCTGGCTTTGATACAGTACGAGCATGCTGTAAGACTAGGGCGAATAAAGATGAGGCGCTGTTTGAAATAAGAGGTTCACTGCGCTCCTCTGTCAGCAAGCTTTGGGAGGGGATTCTGTCTCGAGGAGAGCCTTGAATATTTTGTAGGGCCCCGAGTGTTTCTCGATACCTCCAGAGGCAGTTTTTCTGTCTGCCTGCATGTGAGCGATTGTGTCTCGCTGTGTTTGTGCGCTTCCAGCACGTTGGAACCAACTCCTTACGCACTACAAATGAGCAGCTGCCTTATCATCAATCCCGCCTTTCACGCTCATGTGAACTTTATTATAACAGATACTTGCATACGCTCAGAGGGTTGCACGTGTGCGTGCACGTACGACCACATGTGCGCACCCGTCTTTCCAAACTGCCACAGTTGAAGAGCAGTTGCATCAAAAGCAGCTGTCTGTTATCTCACTTTATCTCCGTCATCTTTTCCTCGCTTTCTCTTTCTCACCTCTGTCACTTCACACATTTTTTTCCCCCTCTTGCTTATTCCCTTGTGCTTCTCCCTCTTTGTTTCCTACCCAGTCTGTTTCTCACCTTTCCCTCTCTTTGCTCTACCTACCTGCCAGGGAGATTCTCCTCCAAAGAGAAGTGATGTTTTTTGTTTTATTTTCATCTCCCATTTCTGGAGAGTTCACTTTTTCTCTTTCTTCTTGTTCCTCTTCTTCTTCTTTTTTTTTTTTTTGAAATGCCGCCTCAAAGGATCCATATCACAGGTTCTTCTCTGTCCACCAACCTGCAAAACCCAGTCCCACCCTCCCACCTCCACCCCCACCCAATCCATCAGACAGCAGCCAGCCAGCCTCACCGACTCCTGCCTCATTTCTCATAAATTAGTCTTACCTCTCACACACTTTCTCTTTTGTTTCTTGCTCTTACTCATTCCATTCTCCCCATGCCCTCTCCCGCCTTCCATCTCTCCCTGGTCCTCACATTTCATTTTTCTTCCTACAAATGCCACACAGCAGTCCCTTAAGAAATGTCATTTCTGTCTTCTCCTTTTGTTCTGTAATTTCTCCGTGTCCCTCCTTTTCTCTTGGGAATTCATTTATCGTTGGCTGTTCTTCTGTCCCCCGCTCTCTGATCTCTCTGTCTCCGTCTCCTTCTCTACGTCTGTCTCTCCGTCTTTGTCTCAGACACTCCCCTGTTCCATTTCTCTCCTTCTCCCTTGTTTTCTCGTTCTCTCACACACAGTTAATTCAGTGCAATTGTAAAAATGCCATATTGGCATAGATATTAGGTGATGTATTTTTGCCATATGATACTTTTAATAATGAGACAAAAGAAGACAAATCAGCAGAGCACAGTCTGCCAAAATATGTGCAAACATTAATTATGTGCATACACGCTTGCCTGTTTGTGGTGTCCTGTTTTTTTTCATCGTCCTTTAAAGGAATCAAGCTCTAATCAGGCTTTTTTTCTGTTATTGTTGTAATTGTCCGTGCTTTGCAGTTTTGACTCCTGTCTCTTGCGATGGATTAATGTTCAGGAAAAATTAAATGTTGTTGAGGCAGTATTATCATTTCGAATTTTCCAGGTTGATGAGTTGTTTGTTTTATCATGGCGAGGTCCAGTGCGAGGACCAACGCCGTTATGATTGCAATAGTTTTGACTTGTTTGCACAAAACAGAGATGCTTGTTTTTGTTTCATGACTCAATTTAGAATTACTTGTATTTTAATGGAAGATTGTGGCATTACCTACTGGTGGGGAGCAGCAGTCACTTTTTCCTTTCTTTTTTTTCTTTTAAATGTTATAAAACACAAGTTTAAAAAAAGTTAAGAAGAACAGGAGACGCAACTAAACCACGATGGGGCAAAGCAATGATTGAAAAAGGGTTCAGAAAAAAGCAAAATGCATACATACATACGTAAACATTAGGGCTGTACGATTTAAAAAATATATCTAACTGCGATTATTTGAACTGATTGCAATTGCAGTATGATTTTTGATATTAAAGGGAATTATCATTTTTACATTATTCTCATTTTCTTTGAAAAACATGTCAAAATAATTATGGTGTGATATTTTCAGGGATTTGCAATAGACAAAGATGTTTTCTTAAGTCTGTAGAATATGATGTGTAGGTCAGGACAACTCTGCAGTGCCATAATATTTGAATTAAATTGTAATTTGACACACATACTACCTTGAACAAATACTGCGCCTCTCTGCGATTTTAACATTTCACTAGAACATATTGCAATTTTGATTAAGTTTTGACTAATTGTGCCGCCCTACATGCATATATACATAGAAGCAAATAAGTCTGTATAATTGCTAACAACTGTAATCAGTTTGTCAGGTTGTTATTTCTTCCTGGAATTTAGATACATGTAGGACCGGTCGATATTGCAAATTAGCATCTTTACTCACTTTGCATAGCCGACAAGCAGAGTGAAAAGTCATTTTAACTCAAAGCAATTGTCACTAATCTTACTCCCTCTTGTATATATGAGATGATAATTGTCACAGAGAGACATTCTGATCCAGCATGAATGCTTTAGAGAAAATTGGTGAGATGTATCACAAAAAATTAGTGCTCCAAATTTGATTCCAATTCTTCTGTGCAGAGTAAAGCATCACACGCTGCACACATACTCCCAAGTGGTCAGAGAACCAATTTGTTAGGCCTCTGCTCTGACACCAGACGAGCTGGCTGCATGAGAACACACAGGTCCTACCTCTGATGTTTAACATTTTATGTGGACCAAATGTATTTATTTCACTCGACCGGTAGTGTTTTTTGGGGAGAAGGTGGAAAATAAGCACTAAAATCCACAGGTTAATCACATTAGCTGACTTTTGGTAAATCTTGTGAGCAACATGACATAGAACTTAGTCACCTGTTCGTGGCCCAGGTTAAAAATGCAAGCTGAAATATCTGGTAATCCGAAGAGGATCTAAACATAGACGCGTCTGAATCTACAGCACAGATGCACATGGCTCTACGTAACACTTCCTGCAGCGCCGTGCCTCCTCTCTCTCTGTTCCTAAGCCTGTTTTTGTCAAACCAGAAGTGACTCTTCCCTTGTGGATCTCAGTGAAAAGATTCCACTTGAGAACAGTTCTCTGGCGTGCAGGCGTGCAGGCACTTGTGTTCCATCAAAATGCTAATAATATCATCTGCAATATCCAGGGCAATATTATTGTAGTGCTAATTGGTGAAAAAAATTGTTGATGGGAGCACCTGCCCACCCCACTACTCAATTATTTTTAATTACAATGGCTGAAATAAAAGGGAACACGTTGTGTAATGATCAATGTTTCTTCAGCGAGGTGACAGTTTTGCTCTTATTTGCTTTAGCACGGCAGCCGGTGGCTCATTTAGATGGCAGGGAGATACTTGTGTTTGAGTCGAGCGGCGCAAAGTGAATGTGGACCCTCAGGAGAGGAACTTGGCTCCCCCTGGCTTGATGCAGCATGATTTATTCATCACACCACATGTCTGTAGAAGTGGTCTTTGGGCGGTTCACATGTGCTGATATGTGCCCTGTTGCCCCACCTCTCCCTGTGGTTTCGCACTGGAGAGGGATGCTACATCATATATGTGTGGGAAGAGAGGGAGAGATAGTGAGAAGAAAAGAAAACTGCATGTATGAATAGAGTCACACAAAAAAATAATAATTGCAGCAGATTCGTTGAACCAAGTGGGATGGAAGATCCTGTATTTGGGAACAATCCCTTTCTTCCAAATTGTCAAATTAACTTTTTCTGCAGCAGTGGCTAGTGAGAGGGGGTAATTAAATGCTTCTTTTTTGGAGTTCTTTCCGAGTATGTGTCAGTTTTTCTGGCTGCCTTCAAAGTGATAATGCTCGCCGGCTGTTGCCCCCGGGGACTGCTCCATCTTATTAACTTGTCTTGGGAGACAGGGCTGCCATGCCGCCTGCTTTACTGCCCGCAAGGATGGAGAAAGGACCACAAAGTCGTGCGCTGTCTTCCTCTGCCCCAAACTTTCAACACTCGCTGCATTTCTTTGTATTCACGTGTGGATGGGTGTGTGTGAACTCGCATATCAACTGACACAGGAAAGGGAATAGTTAAGCAGTCAAGAGACGGTGATTAAATATAATCACTTAGTCTTTGTTGGGAATCGTTTCTGCAGTCAAAGGAGGCTTTTGACTACACAAAGTTGTTAATGTGGCGTTAAAGAGGGTTGAATCAGTTACGGGAAAGCAGGGTGTAAGTAAAGTTGCAGTGATCTAATTTTTTCTCTGCTGATCCAATACCTCCACTCAGGGTACCTGCCTGCCAATATCATAACCCATGCGATACCAACTCTGTAGTTCTCCCACATTAATAATCTGTGAACCTCACCGCATGGAAGCTAACATGGGACCATGGATTGATGTGGTACTAAAACCAGATTTTTAATGCAAATCAGAAATGATGAGATGATGTAAACAAAGAAACTAGATTTAACATGAAAGAATCACATAGTTCCCATTGTTAGGTTAGTAATAAGGGACATATAAACGCAAAAACTGCTTTCGAACTAAAAAGCAAGCAAACATAATTAAATATAACCAGCGTTGTGAGGTCCATTGATATCTTTACACAGCATTACTGTCACAGATAATTTACTGGTAATTTAAGTTTACACATGGACATGCAGCAATGAAACCCATAAGGATCTGGAAGAAGAGATAGTAAGGATGGAAGAACGTGCACAGGAATAAATCCTTGTTTCTGAATAAACAATGCAAACCAACAATTTTGACAGCAGACAGATGTGTTCATGACTGCAGTCAGCCTAGAATTGTCCTTGGTGCCTCTGGAGCTTTGCTGACCGGTGACTATTACGCCTTGCTAGCGCACCATCGCTCACTTTCTGCAGTAAGAGGATGCTTTCACGCTGCACTTTTGCTTTCTGTAAGCTGTTGTCACGGCCGTGGTGTTGTATGTACAGGAAATAGGATTGGCACAGACAAGCAACATGACATGTGAAGAAAGAACTAACCAAGACACCTGAACAAAAGCAAGTTGGAAGCCTCCAAAACTCAGATGTGGGCAAACAAACATGACAGCCGTGTGTTTATGTGTGTGTGTGCACAGTAGCCTATAGCCCTAAAAGCAATATTGGCTATTTACTCTGCCTTTTTTTCCCACAGACTCTGTTAGTTTTAGTATATGGCAGCATTTTCATTGTTTTTCTATATGGGCATCGTTCATAGTGCCACTTCTAATAAAAAACAAAATCATGTGGTGCTCCGGTTAAAGTAGCATTCTCATGAGCAGGAGGAAGACAAATGGCAGGTGTCTGCAGCGCAGCCTGTTAATTTTCATACATAAAATCTGTCTGAAATGACACACTATGTGGAAAGAGAACTGTCGCAAAACATTGAGTTTAGGGTGGCGAGATGTAAGAGCAAGCCTCTACACTGCTGTTTACTTAATGTTGAGCTGAGTTTGTGTTTGCTGCTGAGAAAATCAATCTTAAAAAGATTTACCAAATGTAGACAAATTAGCCGGCATAAATTAGCCAGAGCATATTCATTATGCCCATCTCTCAGTGGAATACAGCGCACACTGCAGTGTCTTTATCATTTAACTGCGCTATCATAAATGTAATCATGTATTATATCTTGAAGCGTCTGATGGTGATAAACACTGGCTCTCAACTATTTTATAGTCTGTCCAATGGCGAAGTATGAAGAACTGATGGTGTATGTTAGTGCATTTGAACAGAGATATTTCTTTTATTTTAGTTAGCTTAACCTCAGTTAGAGCCTCTCTGAGCTCATTTTTCAAACCACTTCTTATCCTGCTCGTGTTCAGCTCCTGTGTTATTGTCCTGTCTTTCATGCATCAATAGATGGATTATTATACATCCCTATTTGTAATTGGAGGGCAGGTTAGACAAGGGGATAATTAAAATAGTGTGTGTTGCTACTCCATCTATTTTCTGCCACTGTCTTTGCGTGTGTGGCTCGGTGTGTTTCTGTGCCCTCCTTTGTCCTCCAAGTTAATGTTGTTGATGTGGCACGAACTGAGGACACGCAGACTTGCTGACGAACACACTCATACACACAAACACTCCCACATATGCAGTCATGAAAAGATTACTATGGCAGTCTTATTCAGGTGTTGTACGGTAAAATGTTTTGTTACTCAGGTTTAACTTATTGCCATGGTTAACCTGACTGAAGGAGCAAAGCAATACTAATTTGTCAATTGACAGATAATTCATTATTTTGATAACTGACCTTTTTTGTTGTTGCTGTTGTTTGAGCAAAAAGTGCCGAACATTTGCTCAACAAATATTAGGGTTTGCTAATTTTTCTCTTCTTTATAAAACTGTAAATTGGATAGTTTTTTTTTATTTTGGACTGCTTTTTAGTACGAATCTCAATGTTATGCCTGGCAATACTGGATCGACACAGCGGGGCCAAGTCATTATCTTTATATCATAATAATAATTTTTTTTTTTTTAAAGTTAATATTTATATACAAATTACATTTCTTGTTTCTTGAATAGTAAAAATGAATTTCTAAGATCTAAGTCTAAAAATAAAACAAAAGTGCAATTGATGATGCTGAATTTTTCTGGTGAAGTCGGCAGAGGTCACCGTTGAAGAGATTGTCTGACTCTGTCTCATAATTCCAATTTTCCTTCAGTAAAAATGAATAAACTGAGATTTGTCAGAATAAAAACTTTTTCTTTTTGGATAAAACACATCTCGACAAAGTTTTCCCCCTATTTGCTGTTGAAAAAATAGGATAATAAACGTTTATTCTTAAAGTCCACTGTGTAGGATTTAGTGACATCTAGAGTTGAGTTGAGTTAGTTGCAGATTGCACATGAATGTACTGAACTGTAGAAACATGGCGGACTCCGTGGGATTTAACCAGCCCTGTAGATATAAAAGGCTCATTGAAAGGTCATGAAAGCACAGCAACTCTTATTTTCAGGGGATTATACTGTACATTCCTAAAAGCACACTTGAATATTATATTCAATCTCTGCCATTTTCTATAAAGAAATTTCCCTAAATCCTACACACTTGACCTTTAAGTATCATGATAATAATGCATTGTAAGGCCTCGGGTGATTCCCACTGTTGGAAACAAACAAATCATTGTACAGCTCTGGGAAACAGTGATGGGCATTTTTAAATGATTTTTTGACATGTCTTTAATTAATCAATGAATCAAATAACGACATTAGTTGCTTCCCGAAAGCCAACACACTTGCATTATTGTGAGTCTGGTTGTAACTCGTGTGTCTTAGACTCCATGTCTAACCTATCTAATGAAAGCTGGAGATAACCACAGAAGGATTATTCTTTTCCTCGGGAAAGCTCACAGTAGCAGCGGAGATAATGTTAGAGCTCAGACAAAGGAGGATATTGCGTGGGCTGACAGGTTGGGTTCCCAGCTGGCAAAGGCTGACCATACTAGGATCGTAGTATTGCCTCCAGCAACAGGAAAATTGGAATGACTGTGGCAAAGTCATGGATACAACAACCAAGGCGAGAGCAGGGAGCCATGTGTTTGTTTCCGTGGATCTGGAGGCCAGTTCTCATTATAGTGGCTGGTAAAATATTACAGTTCAGCTGACACTGTCTAAGTGAATTGTCCAGAGCAGTTTTGACAGCTAGTGGAAGGCAGGGCAAGATTATGATGGATGATGACAACAGGGGCGGTGCAGGAGGAGCATTGATGTGTTTTGTTGCTCATGCAAGAACCTACGCGTGCACCTAATGTGGGACGGTTTCAGCAAGGGTGCGCAGACACGCGCGGGGATGCCTGATGGGTATGTTAAAATGTTGTTCGAAATGATGCAATTTTTCATACCTACAGAATCTATTCAGGAACATGTGCTTTGTGCTTTAAGTGAAAAAAAAATCATTATAGTTGTTTACCATTCCATCTGCTTGTGTGATACTATTCTTGTGTTATTCACGCTTGTTGGTTGGGCAGAGTTACCCAAACCAAAACAATTACATTTGATTGCTTTCTTGTTTTCCTATCAATACAGTTTTATTTCACCAACATGAAGAGTTCCGCTGGCAAGTGAAAAATTAATCATTTTATTGATGAAGAGTTGATTGCACTCTCTCAAGCCTTCGGTCTCGCTTTTGCCAATATAAGGGAGGCGATGTAACGTTATCAAAGGCAATATCAAAGCTCCGAAAAACAAATAAATAAATAAATGTTGCCTGTTTCGCTTGGTGGAACTGAACAGCTGCACAAGACTGCTGACCACCACATGCTGTCTCAACTTTTTAGAGGTCAGAATAAAGTTGACTCTACAAACAAACAGCTTGCACTACAGTGTTAAGTTGTGTTAACAGCACTATAGTATGGAACAATCTATGAAAAGCACACTGAGTCGAGATAAAGCTGTGAAGACAAACGTGTGTGCTTGTTCTGTATTTTCAGAGGGAGAATTATATACTCTTGATATTTGCAGCGTTCTTTAAAGATAAACACAGAAATGTCTTAATATCTGGGTAAGTAAACTCCTACACTGAATATGTAGAGAGTTCAGATGATGGAAATTGTTGCATGTGAAAAGATGTTTGGAAGGCTTAACTGGAAAATTGAAACGGTTGAACACTGATGAACACTGGGACCATTTCAGTGGATATAAATCTGGAGGGAATGATCAAATCATGTAAAGACACTGAAGATATAGTGTGTGTGCTTGTAAATTAAAAGCACTTTATTAGTCACATATTCTGTAAAGTGTACAGTGATATGTGTGCTTGAGGAGCAGTGGGCAGCCTAGGGACCAACTGCAGATTTGAACCAGTGCCTTGGTCAAGGGAACTGACTGGAGATACACCTAACATGCATGTTTTGATGGTGGGGAAAACCAGAGCACCCAGAGAAAACCCACACACGCACCCACAAGGGGAGAACATGCAAACTCCACAAAGAGGTCCTACCGCAGCCAGGAATTGAACCTAGGACCTTCTTGCTATGAGGCCACAGTGCTAACCACTTACCCACCGTGCCACCCAATTGGTACCTTGCACTAATGCCCAGCATGTCAATATTACTATGCATATGCTATACAATACTATGCAATATTGCATGAGAATTTGTGTTTTCATGTCATTTGAGCACGACAGTGATGCAGTCAGGACAAGATCCTTGTGCTCATTTTTACCAACAAATAAAATGTACAAACAAAATTTATTCATGTTGGCGGGCAGCTAGCTCTCAAAATTAAAATGTTTTTTTTTGTGTGTGTGATCCCTGTTACCATTGAAATACATGGGGTCTGACTAATAATTGGAAAACAATCAGTCATGTCAGTAGAATCCTATGTGTAATGAAACCTAGATTACTACTCCAGCAAGTAGTCCGACCTCTAGTAACAACCCAGCAACAAAGAGGATTTCTAGTCCCAGATGACTGAGTTTTGAGCAGATGTTCAAGGTCTGAAGAGGTCTTGAAATTTCCCAAGCTTAATAAATACTGGACAAATACATATATGTGCAAAGCAGCTGGTGGAGGAGGACCAATATTGCAATAACTCCAGACCGTTGAAAAGCCCAAAAGTCACAAATATGTGAAAAAAGATAGATGTTATCACTTTCAAAGTTCACAAATGGATTTTATCTAACAAAATATTACACTTCAGTCCATATTTGTAGGGAAGCACCTGTTGGTAAGGTTGCCATGGATATGGTGAAGTCATATTTTTAGTGATGAGTAGGTGTGCTGTCATGCTGATGTGAGTACATTCTTAATGTCTGAACGTTGACCAATCAGATTGCTTGGTCGCAACTACTTTTTGCAAATTGTTTTTGTACTATGTTGTAAAAAAACCAACCAACAAAAAAAACAAAACATCTGGATTAGTAAACGGGTGGCTGGACAAACAAGTTCTTATGGCAAAGCTTTTTTTACCCTCTCTGTTTACTCCTTATGATCCCTGTTCACAAAAAGGCAGGATCACAACAATTGACGCCTTGAACAAGTCGGCTCAAACGACGCCGAATTTTCTTTCTGCTGCCCTTCTTTGGAGCAGATGGGATGAGGAGGACGCTTCATCCCCAGGTTCACCGGTCCTTTGGCTTCTTCTGGCGTGGCCAATCCATCTCCCACTAGTCACTCCAGTGTCTGGGTTCTTGCCCATTCTCCTTCCCTCTTGTCCTCCCTCCAAACAGACTCATTCACTCATTCCCTCCCTCTCTCATCCGCTCTCTTCTTCCCAATTTGGCCACCAGGGAGGTGTGTGGCACTGAAGCAAGCATTATTGATAGAGCATCTGTTTAGACATGGTGCAGGATCTGTGGCATGTGGGCGAGCAGCTGGGGGTTCGAGCAGGGGAGACATTATGTCATATTACATATCTTGATATGTCTCGTTCACTTGTATGCATGCCCGTTTCACAGGCACACGCTCCCGCAGACACTCAGAAACACAAACACATGCTGCCGCCAGCCCCTACCGACATTATTGTAGTTTCCGTCTCACTTGAAAATGTAAAAAAACCCAGGCTGGTTCTTTAAATAATTTATCGTTTGTGCACTAGAAGTTGTCTAATGTCACTACTGTGCAGCAGCAGTTACAAAAGTCAGTTTTAGAGGCCATTTCAGACCTCGGAGCCAGAGGCGAATATTCTGGCATCATGTCTTTATTGAAGCAGCCAGACAGACAGAGTAGCCCTATCCAGATAATCACCACACATCTCTTCTAGATGGCCAAACTTGTCAAAGCTCACGCAGCACCCTGCCAATAGATTTTCATCCTTGGCAGCTGATAAAACACAGAATTTTATGGTATTTTACACTACACAAAACAAGTATTTTCATGATGTCACATTGTGGATCTTTGTGGCAGTGAAGAGACAATATTTCCACTTCACTCATACGTTTTCTTTTCATGCATCAATAAGAGACAGATTCTGGGGTCTCCCTGCTATAAGCTTGATTACATCTGTAGTGTTAAGTTGCACAGACTACACCTGGTTCATTAAAAACACTACTAAAATGATTTAAAAAAAGGGTTATTTAAATTGTAGATATTAATTTCTCCGCACAGTTGTTACTTTTTTTTTTTTCCAGTTCAATCTGAAAATCTTGTGAAGGAGTTGTCACTTTGCCACTGAACTCTTGATTGCTTACTTGATTTGTTCAGGTTTTGGAAGAGTTGCCATAGCAATTTGAACACCTACACCTGTTTGTATGTGAAACCTTCTTACTCTGCAGCTTAGATAGCTTTGGAATAGATTTAAAGTTGATGCAATTTTGCATATTTTTCTCTTTATAAGAAGTGATATGGTGTGCAAGAGCTTTATGTCATCTTAAAAATAAAACCAACAACAACAGTAATAATAATAATAATAATAATAATAATAATAATAATATATAGATGAAGAATATTTTAGGAAGAATAGTTTTGGTTTTAGTGGCAGTATTGGCACATATTCAGATTTAGCTATCAGAATAGGATCAGACCTAAAAAAAGTAGAACTAGTGGATCTGACAAAAAGAAACATAAGATGCAAGAGAGAGCTTAAAAAAATCTAAAAAAGTTTGCACTGGTCAAAGGAAAGCTAAGAGATTCTTTGACATCCATGTTATTTTGAGTAGGCTGGTAAATTTTACTTTAAAATAGGACTAGCATCTTATACTTTTAAACTTCTTGTAGTCTAACATGTTTGACATTTAGCCTCACATACAGCTCTCAGAGATGTTAGGAACTACCTTTCCGGCAATATTTCTGACTTTCCAATGGCCTTCACCTTTTCAAAATATTAGTTTTTCTTCTGATATCAACTTAACTCATTTTTTGCAGCTACCTGCTGGTTTATATAGCTACTGGGAAAGTGAAATAGGTGCGTACCAGCACCATAAAAGCACAAGCCGACATGTAACTTAAACCATTAACAATGGATGCAGTCCAACTGTGTGTTCCAGTTCCAGGGTCCTGGTACTACACATGCTAGCTCACTTGCATGTTTACAGAGACCCTTGAATAGAAATGACAAAGACGGCGCTAATGAATTCTCAGATACTTAAATATCTGCCAAAAAATAAGTATTTTCTGATCATTTTCTGTATGAGCCACTTACCCCTAACTGAGGAATATCACAAGAATTCACTTTTGCAAATTTCAGGCTTTTATTCACCACATTGAACACCCATTTGCTGCATCTTGTTTTTCAGAGGAACGACTTCATGGCTTAAGTAGGTAAATTGTTCAGCGCACACCTGATCTCTGCTTTGAGTGGCAGAGATCAGGTGTGCACAATCATTTCACTGAATTGAAAAGCTGTCATTTTAAGTAAAGAGACTTGGGAGAGGTGCAGGTGCAAGTCCAGATGAAGAGTCGAGTAATTTTAGCTCTTTCCCCGGAGCTTGCTTTCTTTATGCATATTTTGTTTCAGAAGTTTCTTTCTTTAAGTATTTTAATAGTGCATAATGTATGTGGGTGCATGGAGGTAGATGTAAAAAATTGAACAGTCTTATAGTGTCAGTGATATCCAGTGACTTGCACTTAGTCTTTGTATCTGTGGTCAGTCTCAGTAATTCAAGTTTCCTTCTCCTGTTATATTTTTTCTATTTTGAACATTTTCCGTTTAGTTTTTTGTCTTGATTAATATAATATGTGATAATGACTTGGCAAGAAACTGATTTTTATTCATTCTTGTTAATAATGACATTAGGATCACGTCAGCCGCTTCACATTTGAATTCCACTCACTTTTACTAAAGACGGCTAAAAACCCCCTGCACCCCCGTGTTTGTGGACAGAGAAGAGAAAGTAATTAATTTATACAACATTTCATTTTAGGTGGAAAGCTGTAATAAAAAGCCAAGATGCACCAGAGGTACAAAACAATGACCGCTCCTCCTTTAGTGGATCGTAAATGTTCAAATGGTGGCTGATTTAGCTCAGCTGCAGAGAGGACAGGCTGTTATTAGAGCAGATAGGCATTTATTTCTAATTTTTACCCTCCTTTATGAGTGTGTGTTTTCACAACATTTTACAAAGAAGCCTCCCTGTTGTCTGATCTGCTCCCTTTGCTCTGCTCAGTCTTATTTGTTGTTTGCTGATAATGCAAACTTACCTTACGAACCTTCCGGGCTTTTACTGTGAAGCAGCCACAGGGAGAGTTGAATTTCTTTAGTAGCTTTACATCGAGCCAAGTCACTCAAATTTAATTAGTGTGTCTAGTCAATGCTTCTTTTAAATAGAGAAACTTCTAGCCACAAATGGCATGACTATGTTATTGTGCAAATAGAAATAATGCTGTTAAAATGCTACCGTGACAGCCATCAGCCTGGTACAAGTGGTTTTGTTTTGTGTTCCTTCTTTCTTTTTTTCCCTGGCCTGTTTGTACAGACTGCACCCCGGGCTGTCATATAAGAGCCGGATATTATTTAAATACCAGCTTTTATTTGAGTGTTATGGTGATCTTTTTACGCCCTCTTGAGTATATCTGCATAACAATGGTTGATGGAATCACGCACTGATTTGCATTTTCTTAACTTGTGTGTATTCGTTTTAAAATTTGATGCAACTTTTGGAAGAAAATGATCAAATTTCTGTTTAAGTCTGAGAGCGGCAGCCCAGTCCGCATGCTGTCCTGTCTGCAGACACACTTAGTGGTCAGCTATGGGTTCACGGCCAGGGACAGAACTGTCTTCCATGCCATTTGTTGTGTCTGACCTTTAAGATGATGAAGCGCAGGGAGACTGACCCCTGGCAGGATTTGTTCAAAGAGCAGCCTCTCGGTAATGGGGGGTCCAGAGCCTGGCAACATGCTGGGGGGATTGATCAGCCCCTTACTCAAAGGCCAAATACAGAAAGCCTAGCCAGAGGAGAAGGCCATGCAGGACGTGGAGCCATCCTCTGCTTTGAAGCTCTCTCCAATACCTCAGCTGTTTCACTGCATGAATAAACATGTCTAACTTCTAGCTGGCTAAAGCTGTTCCTCTCCCTCTTCCCTCTTCTGTCCTCTTTACTCCTGGATGAGCTAAGAGTCGCAGTGCAGATGGAGAGATAGGAGCGGAGGTCACAATATCCTTTCTCTCCTTTTTTGTAGGCTTTTCACTCTTTCCTCTTCTCCATCATTCTTTCTTGTTTAGCTTGCTCCCTCTCTCCCTGCTCCTCGCATGAATACTTCCTGTACTCTAGCCTTGTTGCACAGGATAAAATCTACTCATTTAGAGCTTGCATTGCTTCCACAGATGTCAGCTTTGAGATTGAAATTAGCTCCCATTCGGCAAAGGGGCTGAGTTAAAGGGAAATTTCAGAGAGAGGAAGAGAGAAACTAAACAGAAATGCAAAGTCTTATCTGTTCCGTAAGTGTAGTCAAAGTGAAGCTTAACATGTGTGTGGTTGACCAAAAGCTGAAGTGAGTGAGTGTGTAAATACTTCTGATTATCATTGACATAAAGCAATAGCAAGAGAAAAAATGCCATTTATATTATGCCTTTGTGTTGTTAGCAGTTGAATGTTCCGCAATTTTTAAAATTTTTTCTGACATAGCCTGTTGTTCCCTTGAGGACTGCAATATGAGAGGCTAACATTACCCAACAATTCACTGACTCTAGACAGATAGAGTAACCATGATATGCCAGCCTGGGGAGTGCATACAACAAGCGTGCACTTTTTTGTAATATAGGACAATGGAGTACCCTAAAATGACACAATACAGCTGGGATAGGCAACTTCTGGGAAACAGTCTGGCCTACAGACACCAGAGGCCAGTTTTAGAACATAAGACATGTCACTTGTTTCAACAGCCAGTCAGCTCATTGTGACGTCACCTGTTGCTAAGAGGTGCAGTGTAGACCAGCAAATGGGAGCACGTACTCTCTCAAATTACCGGGATTGGCCAAAAATACCCCTTCACGATTTGAATACAGATCCAAGAGGAGTTGCATAAGTCTAGTGTTCTTTCAGACCACTCCTTTTACAATATGCATAAAGGTTATTATGGATTTTTTTTTAGATAACACCAAAGATAAACTGTCTACCCTAACTTTAAACTGTGATGACGTGCATCCTTATGCTCTGGTTTTTGGGCTTGGCTAAAAAACAATAACACACGTTTACATTATCTTTTAGCATTATATCCTCACAAAAAGAATCTAAGGTAGGTAATTGGGGGAAGATAAATAAAAAATGGTCTGAAAGACCTGCTTTTGAAATGTAACACAAACAAAGCTGCATCAGTTTTAAGCACACACACACACACACACACACACACACACAAACAGTATATTTTGTGTTAACAGCCTTATATTGGATTGACTAAGATCCATTTCTACATCCATGTTTGTAACTTCCAATAAATAAATTCTCAGTTCACTTTCTGCTTACGGTGTCAAAATAAACCAACAGTATGTACATTATTTTAAAGAGAAGTCTGTTTTGATTTGTCTACTTTTGACCATTTGCAGAGATCACCCTCTCTTCTACAAATGTCTTTGTTAAAATTCAACCATTTATATACTGTAGTAGATCTTACACTGCATTTTTAAACCCCATTCACTGCCATTTATGATGAAACAGGGTACAGAAACACTATAGGACACATGCAAGTTGATAGGTACAAGTAATTCACCCTTCTAAAGAGAACATCTGTGTTTATTTGGTCAAAAATTGCTGAGTAAGAAAGAGAGGGAACCGGGAGCCGAAAGTTATTACTCCTTAAAAAATAGTTCCTTGAAGGTGCTGCCTTCCTAGCTTTAACATTAGCGTAAAGAAGTTTTGACACAGACGGTCTTTTTAACAAACCGTCATATATTTTCAGGTACTTTCTGTAACTTTTATTGAATATGGACAAAATGTAAACAAACATGATATCTCAGACAAAACTATTTTGGAGACAATGGCATGTAGTAACACTGGTATAGTCCTTTAATGTTTTATCATAGCATTGATGAATTCCAGCTAGTAGAGAGACGTTATCAGTAGCTGCTTGAATGACTGACATGGAGCGAAGTTGTCCTGCGTGCTGAAGCAGAGCTGAGGCGTAGAGGCTGCAGTCTGGGTGGTCCTGGTCTCGTTAACTCTGATCTGAGCACTGAGCAGTCCCCCTCATCTGCATGTAAAACATCTCCACACGCCTCCCACAGCTTTGAGAGACAGTAGATTTGTTATGATTTCTTAAGGTTGGCCTTTTGTATCTATGCTAATATGAGACCATGACCTTTCTTTACCCTTCCTCAGGTGTTTCTTTGATAGAGCTGGGATAAAAGATAAACACAAACCAATGGGATGAATAACTTCAACAAAGATATAAATAAGAGGCGGTTATGGCCGTCCGTGGAGCTTTCTCATCTATGCTAATCGCTGCCCATAGGCATTGATGAAAGGATATTCTGAAGTTACGAAGACACAGCGCTGTGTTCAGTTTATCGTTTGATTATATACCCAATTATAGTGCAAGTAAGCAATTAAACGAAGCCTGGATGTTGTGAACAGACTCTGTCTGCAATTGAACTATGCTGCTATACTTTGAGCACCCCACAGCTCTTTTGTGTCAGCGTGAGCGAGTGTGTGTGAGAGAGAGAGAGACGTTTGATGAAAGAGGGGCGTTCATGAAGCAGTGAAGCCTGCCTTGATTACAAGGGTCAGCAGTATCAGAATGACATCATTGCGCATGGCTTGATGAGTCCGTGATGTCATGATTTGAGCTCCTATGAGCGTGCACACGTGGAGAATGTGGGAGGCTTTCTTCGAGAACAACCCTCTTCTTCACCACAACACCATAACAGCATCTGTAAAGTAAACACAAGTGGCAGTTCCGCCTCTAAGCATTTGGCTCACTCAACGAAAGCAATCTCTACTAAATGGTAATGTGCCTCTGCAAAGTAGCATCATCAGTGTTCTTCATTTCAGATGGACTGCTACTGTGTCACGCCTTTAAATATACCCCATGCTTAAATATTAATAACAGTCTGGCCATGCAGGCAATGAGAGGCCTAATTCACTTAAATCAATTTTACTTTGCAACCCCATTACACGTAATCAGTGCTTTAAAGCCTTGTTGTTTGCAGAGGATTATTTTGATTAAATGCTTTTAGTCCCTGAGTGAATTCCCCTGTAGAGGCTCTGGTAGGAGGTGTTGGCATCCACAACATCCTGCCGGGTTCTGTATTCAGACCCAAAAATGTTCTAATGCCCAAACTTCTGAGCAATCTGCTTTTTCATCTCCCCACATTCTCTCGCTACTTATTATTCCCCCTTTCTTAAATTCTACTTTCGTCAGGAATGAGAAATGCTAATTGAGTTTAATGAAATTGATATCTATATCAATAGGTCAGAGAACACAAAAGGTGCATATCTGTTTCATTCATTTCAAGTCCCACATTGCTTCACACCTCAAAAGAAATTCATCACGCTGCCTCAAAGCCTTTTGGAAAAGCTCCTGCCCCCACAGCCCACCACCTCCTCCCTGCATTGGTTGTTACTGTATGTGATAGAAATTGAGACATCTATTAAGCCCGGCCTATTGCTTGGCACAAAGGAGTCTGACATTCCTGAATAAAGAATCCTCTCGTGGTTCAAACCTTTGGATCTCATTACACCGATACACCATTTGTACTTAAGAAATTCTATCAATGTGAGCAATTATGTTTAGGTTGGTTTAAGCACCATTTCGTAACTCATATTCTAACCACTTGTCTCACCAGCTTGCTGTCTTACCCTCAGCAATGTTTATCTAACCTTGCTTGTATTTGTCTGGTCTCTTCATCTGTAACTACTTACGCTGTGTGTATTCAGCTATGAGATGTGCTGCTGCCTTTGTCTACGCGGATACAATATGTCTTCAGGCAAGTACAGTGGAATCATGATGAGATGGAAGGATAACAGTGGCTAAAGCAGAGGAGCTCTGTCCCTCTCTTAGCAGTTGTGTCTGTTTTCCTCACATAGCCATCGCCTGTGTTTCTCTGTATGTGTGTGGGAATGTGTTTGTGCTATGGATATTAGCCACCAGAATTGGATTACTCCAGGAGAGACAACATTAATTTTTCCATCACCTTATCATTGATAGAGGTCCCTTCATCGATTAGGCTAGGTTCACAGTGACTTTTTCTTTTTTACAACACTGTCAAACTAGATTTTGGTGAGGCCACGGTGAGAAATTAAACAAAGATGAGAGGAGGATATTTCTAATTACTTAAAAACATTAATGATGTCTGACCATACACACAGGTGGGCTTTAGCAACTAACCTTTTGTTGGTCAGGATCAGTCAGCCATTTTCATGGCTTTCTGTGGCAGGGTGGGTATTATCCAGTACCCACAGAGCCCTGTAGAGGGCAGTGCCTGTGTGAGATAAAACAAAGATTACAATATTGTAACCCTAGTTCTATAAGCACAAGGAAAGTCCTCTAACTGTGCACCCTTTCACTTCTACAATGTTTGCTGAAAGGGATTACTGGATGGGAGACAAAGATAAGGTATTTTTTATTTATCCCGATTGGCCGGTCACATGTGTACAAATTTCAGCGGCCAAATACATTTATGCAGTTGGAGAAGAATATAGCCCATGGTTTAGAACAGGGCTCTGCCTGTACTTATAGAGCTAAGGTATAATATCATAACCTCCTTTTAGTGAAATCTAATATTAAAGCAACGTTCTGTAATTTTGGCCACCACCTGTAACTTCGAAAAATGAAACTAAACAATGCACGTTAATACGTCGCACAAAACAGCAATTTTAGCAAAATTGGGTCATATTTTATGAGGAAAATGTCCTCTGGTTTTCCATCTGATGTCTTACAACTGCTCTGTGATAACTCTGTGACTCACAAAGGCTGCTGACAGCAACATGCAGGCTGCCTGCAGACCGAAGCTACAGCTGCAGCAGTGGATAGTTGTTGAGGACAGCTTTGCTAAAAGGCTGCAGACAACCAGAGCATTCTGAGGACATCAGAGGGAAAACCAGTGAACATTTTCTCTGTAAAATATTCTGTTTTGTGCGACATTTTAACCTGCATTGTTTTGTTTTGTTTTTCGAAGCCACAGGTCACAGTCAAAGTTACATAGTGTTGCTTTGGAAATGTGGAGATAGAATTGGTGGATGATGATGTTAATGTTATGAGGTAGAGCTAACCCGATCATCATCCACACACAGTGGGCCAAGAGAAGGATTGTTATGAGATTTAATTAATGGAGGGGAAGTTAAGGAAGAAGAAAGAGCAGTTTTTCCTTTCCCAAATGGACTAAGCTTATTGGGAACCAGCCCAAGTCTTCTCATGACCTAATTGCCACAGATTGCAAAAATAGTTAATGCATTTGTCCTGGTTAAGTGTCAGTGGTAAGCTGTGTGTTACCAACATGTGTTTCTAGAGTCCAACACCCTGTCAGATTCTAAATCTCAGCAACTTGACATTTCTGGGTGACCTGGCTTACATGAACACATTTTCACAAGCTTAAAAAAAGCATTCAGAGCTGTAGCTTCACAGCACAGTCACCATGGCAAAGTGCTAGCTCATGGGTGCAAGGCCAATGGGGATGCAGCTAAGTGCATTTTGTTTATAAATGTGCACTTCACTGTGTGGTCGGGCTGAAGTGGAATATGAAACCGAATATATTGTGTTTAATCATTAACCTCTCGGCCAGTGATGTTACTCATCTAATAGACATTAAATAGCTGTGCCTGTCATAGTGATGCATGATGAAAATGGCCAGAAATGTCTAAACTAGATCAGAAAATAATTTTCTGCTCCAACAGGTGCTTTTTGGTAAGCAAGTACATTTTTTATGTTATACTTGAACTCCATATATTTCCTTAAGAGCATCTTAGGGGGAATAATTTACTCAGTACGCCTCTATGTTCATATAATGCCTGAAATTAATTTGTTGTCAGTCATTAATGAATGGGTGCACAAAGTGGACTAGTCGATTGAATGTTGCTTTCTTCACTATTCTGCAAATAAACACTAGTAGTTGAAACAATGTACAACCATAAGGATTGAGCTGTGCTTAATTTTGGCAGTTTTTTTAAGTATTACTTTTAGAGCACTTGATCATACCAAGCTAAACCTTCTGTTTAAACACATTGTGTTTAAATTAAGTGGCCAGGTGCCTCCTGAGCTACAGTAATGTCTCAGAATATGTGTTAGTGTGTTATTGTCACTACTGTTGGCAGCAAGACTTCTACATGTCTGCTGGGACTTGTGGTACTTGTGTCTCTTTTGTTAATGCACAACTTAAGATTCATCTGTGCTGGTAAAGGAATATATAATATAGTAGTGCACATTGTTGTACTGATGCTTTTGTAATATTGATAAAAATAATAATAATAATACAAGATATGTTTATCTTTTTATTAGGTAAAATATCCGAGTGTTTCTTCTATGACTGCGTTCTCCTACAGTAGAACAGATACCATGAGAATAATCATCAGGAAGATATCTTGTACATAAGATACCACATCATGATGTTGGAACTGATGAAAAGGCTAAATTTGGCCTGAAGAATGTGGTTTCTCGCCTTTTTTGCTCCACAGAGACACTGGCACCTTTTAAGGAGGCTGCTCGGTCCTCAGGTCAAGTCCTGAGCTGCAGCTGCTTTACAAATGGACAGAGAGTCTTTGTCAGGTTTGACCTGCAGGATGATTTTCTTCCATCGTAGGACACAGATAAGCTTGTGAACATGCCTGACTCTCTGTCAGCCCACCTTTGGGTAAAAGAGGTAAACTTCCCTGCCACATTTCCTCTGCTCCAGTCAGTAATGTCCGTGCACAGTTTCTCCTGTGGAAACATATGCTGTTTTGCTCCTCCGCTTTTTATTTCAGTGGAGTCTTTGCTGTCCGTACCTGTGCAATTCTAGCGGCAGTTTCCATATAATCAAACTTATATTCCTCCCATGCGTTAAAAGGAGTTGTCTTTTTCTTAAATCTCATTGACTTTGTCAAGTGCTCCTTTTTTAGCTCTTTATGGCTTGCTGCTTTTAGCCTGCTGTCGGGTTGCTAGTGTGTAAAGGGGTAGTTAGTCACCTTCTTCATGGATAATTGCCTCCATTGAGCTAAAACAGTCTTGTGATCATATAGGAGGAGAGAACTTCACACTCATGGATATATTGTTTGGGACTAATGAGGGTCTTTCTTGAGTTACAAAGGTTTTAAAAGTATATTGAATTCGCATTAAGCTGCATTCATTTAACAAATACACACTCTAATGTTGCTGTTTAAATGCCTACTACATCTGACCACACTACAACTGAGGATGTATTGACGACCCATATCTGTATGTTGACCTATATGTGTTAAAGTAAAGGTCAGAGATAATATTAGACAAGTTGCTGTTATTAGGGCAAAAGTAAAATTAGTGACACGGTGACAGTCGTCATATAATACAAGTGTTGAAAATGTATTTATTTACGTTCATGTTTTTGTGTGTTTGTATGGAGATGGGGTGTCTCTTAAAGTAGGACACTGGAAATTGATGGCCAACTCTGAAAGCTGACCTACATAGAGGCACAGACAAACTAGTTCCATCAGCAAGCATGCTGAGCCCAGTTGCTCTGCAGAAAATGCAGAGGAAGCAGGCATATTGTGTGTTGGTGTAATAATTTAGTAAAGGCGTAAAGTTGACCCATCCATACTGTTTTGCAAGTCTCTCTGGCTGGATGCACTTGTAAAGTGTGTGTGTGTGTGTGTGTGTATAAATAAAGCATGCTTTTTCTTGTCTTTCTTTTTTCTTTTTTTGCACCATAACCTGTTTTAGGTGTTGGAGGTCCAATTTTCCATCTTCACATTGTACAAATCAAGATAAATTTAGCAGTCTAAGTAATTAACCAGAGTCTTAGAAAAGATGTCCAAACAAGTGGTTCTGAGTTGATAAGTGCACACTCACTACGACATCATAAAATGATAAAGGCCAAGCGTGAAGAAAACAACCATCGCACTAAAATCTAATTACATCAATTTACAGTCACATTGTTTCTGTGTGATTATTCTCCGGCCTGATGCTTTATTTCATTCTCTTGTTAAAAGCTCCTTTGTGACATTTCTCAGTAATCAGTAATGAGATGTCCTTTAAAGTGTTGTCTCAACTAATAAGTTGCAGCGTTTTAAAGCCTCAGAATGGCTGCAAAACAAACTGAAGAGCCTCGTGTGGTTATTGTAGCCAAATTTTAAGCCAGTTTTTTTTTCCTCTGCCACCTGATGCTTGCTCATGCAGCCACCTACACAAAACCACCAACACAATCACCTTTCTGTTTTGGTCAAACTGAGGGTTGACATGTTGCACACTTTGCAGAGCGCAAAAAAAGGGGGATTAGCACTGGTGAAGTCCCAACCATGGGTTGTATTTGCATACCCGCTGTGTTCATTGTATGTGATGTTTATTCTCTTTTAGTTTTCCATCGTGCCATCATTGCCTCATAAACATAGCCTTAGATCAGTATATTCTACTCTGCATAATAGACCTTTGCACTTCCCATTAGAAAATGTTCTTTCTATGACAACCACATATGCCGAGTATTCTGACTGGAATACTTTATCACAGTGTTGAGATACAAAGGCTGATGGCCTATTTTGATTAATATTAAGGCTAACAGGGCCTCAGTGTATGAGTCAGACACTTATTACCTAGTAAATAAAATTCCCTATGCAGGCAAGGTTCATTAACATTATTCAGCAGGACTTTGACCCATGCTTTGTGTTGTTGCTTACCCAGAGAATTTTGTTATTAATGCTGATGCATTTGTTGTTCTGGGTTTCTTTAAAATACATCTTTTCAATGAGCCATGAAAGTGTTTTATTTATTTATTTATTTATTCATTTATTATTTTGTGAGTTCATTTTGTTCAGCTGTATTTTGGTCTCAAACCATGATACATAAGTGCTTCAGTGGTCATAATTAGCCAGTTATAAAGCCTTTTGAAAAGGGCTCAAACAATATGGGATTTTTAGGGGAGATGTTGATATTAGAGTCCAGTAAAATATCCGATATCCGATATAATGACCAATATTATAAATATATGATGTCAGCTGAATGACGTTGTCAGATACTTGTGACAAAGATGTGCAGTGGAGGCATGATATCTTACATTTACCCAACTTCATTCCAAACGTCAGTGTACTTATTAGTAATTAAATAACGGATCGACCTCTGCTGGACAAACGATGTGATTACACAATTTTTATCACCAGGCCAAGATTCTTTTTTTTTGTTTGTTTCAAAAAACAGTCTTAATATTGGCACCTATCGTAGAACTTATACGCCAATACCAATACATCTGCAATGTGCCGATATTACCAATAATACAGGCAAACCAATGTTTCCGTTGGGGCCCTGCTTTTGAAAACCCTCTTGTGCTAACTGAACATGGTGGTCATCACTGTCAGGAACCACTTTATTGTATGTAACATGATGAGTCCACATCAATAGCAAGTCCAGATTGATAAATGCAACAGTGGGTATTGTTTTGAAATAATTGACTCATTTAATTCTGGTTCTGATAGCCTTGTTATTTGAGCAAAGAAACAGAATGTGTTGAAAGCAAAAAAAAAAAAAATTTAACTGCTGTATTTTCTGAAAGCTCTCTCTGAGGAAATATGTTATGAACCTCAGTGTTATCCTTATTACATATTGCCATCTGTCCTTGGTTTACCTGCTCACCTTCTCTGTGTTTCCCATTACTAATGTTTTACACACAAAAGTGGTGGTCTGCCAAATACATATATGTTACTATATGTACTATAAAGCATGTTTGACAACAAATCTGATTATATACACAAAACTAATTCCAACTCAAAACATAGAACTCAAATACAGTATAGCCTTGAACACACTACATTATAAGGAGGAGAGATGCATCGAGAAAAAAACCCCACTTATATTAAGATCTTTCAGCTAAACCAACTTCTCCCAAGTAGTCTTATCTTTTGAATGTTGCCTTCAGGGTTTCATTTTACATCGTCCATCTTTACTTTCCCCTGCAGACTTGCATGCATTGAAGCAGGCGCATTTATTTATTTGGGCTTTATCAGCTGGTGTAAGAGCGGATAGGCTGATCCTTGAATATATGCTGTTGTGGTGGACACTTGTGCCTCTAGAGTGATATAAGTATGACTATATGATCGTATTTTTTATTAAGTGCATGT
>JAQLOL010000006.1:8760860-8771343 GCA_029783665.1 Naso thynnoides
TGTGTGTGTGTGTGTGTGTGTGTGTGTGTGTGTTGGGGGGGTGGGGGGTGGGGGGGTGATGTTCACCTGGGTCCTATATTGTATAAATCACCCCTGGACTGACTGGTTATAGCCACAGCCTGAACTCACTATCGTTATTTCAAAGGAGGTTTCTCTGGGCTGTTTAAAATGTCTTTGAAAATATTTTTTTAAAGAGTGGAGATTTTAAACAGTGTTTGAACATCAAGTGCCTAATAAGGAAATAGGACCACCCTTCAGAGGCCTTTCAGTCCCTCATGAAGAGCTGCCTTACAAGTTCAGAACTGTAAGTAATTGGATGTTTACTCTTCATTGAAGGAAGAAAGCTTTGAGGGATGAAGGAGGTGGAAATCCACTTTGCACTTTGCACTCCAGGACATTCCATAAAAGCTCGATGATGTTCAGATCTTCTGATTGAGGAAGTGATGGAAGCCATTTGACGTCAACCTGATGATCATGGCATTACTTTCCAATGTGTCTCACAGTGTGTCTGGGGACAATATCATCTGGAAATATAGAAACATGTCAAGGGAACAGTTTTGGCACCACAGGGAGCACCTGGTCCTTAAAATGACCTCAAACGCTTTAGCTTTTACATAACCATGCAGAGATGTCATCAAATATAATGACTCCCATGAGATTGCTGGCTATTGAAGGCATATCATTCTGCTTTATCCAAAAACTTCATGCCATTATGATGCATTTATCATTACTCAGTTGGTCCTCTTTCTTTATTGACCAGGAATATAAAAGCCGTTCAGTACGGACGGTCTGTTTCAAATTAGCTTATTATAAAACACATGAGAAGTTTTTGTTTTGACAGTTTGACTGCAAAGAAAATAAATCTTTTGAGCATCAAATACTCACCTTTTGGAAGCTTGAAGTAGATGGACCAATAATGGACAACATAGGTACTGGGGGCATACAGTATTTGTTAAAAAAATTTTTCCAATGCTCCTAAAACTAAGGCTGTATTTACACTACAGTTCTGGGTCTCCATCTGATTTTTTTACTGTCTGCTTTCATCTTCTTCTAAAAGACATATATCCAATACCTGCATTTACATTTGGTCAGCATTTATAACAACCTACATGCATTTTTGAGAGTTTGGCCACTGACCCAGAAAAAGGAAGCAAATGAGTCAAAACGGACACAAGTAAACAAATAGACAGTAGCTGCTATTGTTGGCACCATAGCCAAGTGAATACAACCGTGCTCTCACAGCAGACATCTTCTTATAAATGGAATTGTTTCTGTGCAAACTCTGTATTTTGCCGGCACCGCCTCTTCATCCTCAAGCTTAAAACAGACAGATAATTCTCGTTACGTCTTTAAAACAGTCTTCCTCCATTGCACTCTGTAACTTGCAATAAAAGGGAATATCCTATCTGTCCGCTTAGGTGACAGGCATGTTGGCAGAGATACGATACGATATATACAACACAAAACGATATGATATGATGCGACACGATATGGTACGATACGATACAATATGATACGATACGAAACGATAACATTTTATTTTCTCCATGGGAAAATTTGTCTTGGACTCCAAGTGCTACACTCGTTTCTCTGCTTCTATTCGGATTTATTTCCACATAAAAATTAGGCTTGAAACGGATCTGAGAAGATCCGATTCCTCGTGCTTTTTACCTGCTTACATGTTCATAATACATATCTGATCTGTGCCACATGGGAGGAAAAATTCTATTCATTTCTCCACAAAGCTTTATACTGTACTATACTGAGAGCTTTTTAGAAGCTGAGCCTGTTATTTTGTTGATTTGATATTTTTCCTGATTTACCATGGGTATGTACTGTTGGCTACACTGGACCCCTAAATCACCAAGACCTGCCCTCAATTAGTCAGCTGCTGCAGGAAATGTTCCTTGTCTTGTCAAAGTTTTAGCAAAAAGCAACAATAAATATCTCTCAAAACCATATATCAGTGGCGGAAAGTTATTAAAGTCATCTCACTAATAAGTCAAAACAATCTAAAAACACAGGAGAAAATGATTTATTCGAAACCAAGTAATATTGTTTTAGCCTGGTTATCTGTCATTCTGTTCCTCTAAACAAACTACTTGTTTAATGGTTGTGAATCACATTTTTCTAAGTGAAAAACCTCACACCACCTTGCCTAATATTGTGCATTCAGAGCCATGACATCTCCTAACTATTCAGTCTATGTGTTTTGACTGTTCAGCTGGGAGTGGGAGCTGGAGTAAATGAATCACACTGTTTCCTTTATTCAGTCTGCCAGTCTACTGATGGAATCCATTCACTAGTGAAGCTAATAGTAGCCGTACACCTCCCCCCTACACACACACACACACACACACACACACACACACACACACACACACTCCACACCCACAACACTCGTCCCTGAAGGACAGCCATTGCCAGTGCGTCCCGCCCACACCCTCCTGTTATACCCACAAGGTTAATATGTTTAGGAGATGTATTGAAAAGGTCATAACTGGAGCGTTTCTCTGCTGTGTATCACAGCGTTTATATGTGAAACCAAAGGCAGTTGTTTGTTTTATTCCTCATCAGTGGGCTGCATTCATACACTGATCAAGTAGAGCTTGTCGGGACCCGTGAGTGCATGTTTACATACGTTTGTGTGCATATGTGCAGCTCATAATGTTTATGTCAGGCTTGGTTATTGGTGGAGATTTTTTTATTCATTTCTTTTTATAAAAGAACTAACGACCTTAAAAAGACAGATTTTGTGACTTGAAGAAACCAGCAGCAGAACAAAATAAAATGTTATGCAATGACTGAAATACTTGAATTCTGATGATGTAAGTGATATGGAATTTATCACCTATTTATTTAATTTTATTGTTTGTCTTATGCTAAAGTTAGAAGCTTAACAAAGATTGTGGTAAATATGAGCATTAGTGATTAATTCAAATGTCGTGTTTGTGATTTGTTTTATTGGTTAGCAGGAAAACAGAAAAAACTATTGACCTGATTTTCATTAAACTCAGTGGAAAGATATAGCAGGGGCCGAGGAAGGATGCATTTAAATTTGGAATGGATCTGAAAGAACCGATGCACAAATTATTTTTTTTATTTTACTTGTAATTGCAAGACAGAGTGTTTCACCTTGGCAGAATCAATGTCATACATCTTCCAAGTCCAGTAGATGGTATTAAAATACAATAGTGACCAAAAAAAACCCCCCGTTGTATTGATAAAATACCTTGCCAAAGATGTAGTTGCTCAAACGTCATACAGAGGGCAGTAGTCTGAAGTAAGTAAGTTTGCCTTTATTATCGGGCGATATCAGCTTATCACAGATATACCATATCAGCCTATTTCTTCTCCAATATGCACCAATATTAAATTTGTTTTTGAATGCAGAATTAATGCTTGCACTCGTGATTTAAAAAGGTGTAATTCCATAGTTTGTCCAGCAGAGGGCTGCCTGTTATTTAATAGGTAAGAAGTGACATTTTATTTTATTTTATTTAACCTTTATTTAACCAGGCAAAAAGTCTATTAAGAACAAGTTCTTATTTCCAAAGACGGCCTGGCAAGAGACGGCAGCCTCTTCAGTGCGCTGATGTTTGGAATAAAGTTTGTTAAAATGTAAGATATCCTCCCTCCATATATTTATGCATGTAACATCAGCCTATATATCAGATGTCAGAAATTTCTCACCCTGTTATCAGTATCAGCATCGGGCCCAAAATTTGTAACTTCACCACAAACATAACAGCTATCCTAACACTAAGGTTTGGCTGTGGATATGCAACTGTGCATATCTAGAAGAGTGGACTTTCGGCCTTGGCAGAGGTCTGGACTCTCTGAGTGCCCCTCTAGTTTTGTCGTGCTAGAGTTTCCAGGTGCGAGTATCCACTGGCTCCTGTATGTCAACATCTGTCTCCTTGCAGCACACAGCGTTTTCGGGGTCATTTCCTCTTGTTGCTTCGGATTACTTTTTACTCCTGACAAACTGGGCTGCAGGTTGCTTGGACGAGATCCAAGGCCCCCTCTTTAAAACATCTGTATGCAGCTCGCTGGACTCTGAATGATTCCTCTGATCACTCAGACTAACTCAATATAGAGTTTGCAGCGTTCTAATTCAGCAGACCAAACAATCACCAACATGATTTCAAATTTCTTACTAATAAGATTAGTTTAAACTTTTTAAAAGTGTATAGGCTCTGCCCTTTGGCTTTCCTTCTGGACTTCATCTTGGGTTACAGACTGGCACAAATGTCAAAGATAAGCTTTCAGTAGCAGTATGTCAGTGCAGTGGAGGAGGAGGAAACATCTTGATATATGTTGAAAGCACGCTGGTTCAGGTAACCATACCTTGTCAACTGTGTGGCAGGAATTCACTTCATCAGTCAGCTGTCTTGCAAACTTGTGTGTCAGTTTGAGGCTCTCATGCCTTTGGGTGCTATTTCCACACAAAATGGTGAAACCATCGTGGCATTGAGGGCAAGGCAAAGGGTGCCACTTTTCTCAGTAAACACTTTCATTCATAACATCTAAATGGTGGATCATGATCCATTTACTGCACAATATTGTGTAGTCCTTGACAAGTTGCACTAGCCATAATCCAGAGCAATACTAACAGATAAAATGTGAGCTTGTAAATAGATTCTTTCACAGTTCATGTGGTGAGAGATTCAGTCTGTAAAACTTCCCCCACATGGCAAAATTGGAATCTCTGCATTCACACAACTGCTTAACCTTTGCAGCGCTTTGTTGTCAGGCTCCGAATTGTCTCGCCGTCCTCTCTGTTCTCTCTTTGACTTAGTTCACTCTTGAAAGCTGCTGCCTCCCTCCCTCACACACTCCTGTGTGTTTGAAGCAGGTGAACACCCACACACTCACACCACCAGAGATCCTGGCTCCTGGCTGGTTTTAAATCCATGACAAGGAGCCCTCTCTCTGAATATCAAAGACCAGCATCTGAGAGCATGCAGGCATGACTCACACCCGGGTCTGTCTGACTCCCAGCAGGCAACTGAGTGTCCAACTCGCTGGATGTGGCAGGGGCTACCAGAGGACGCTGATCAAACACCGTCACGTCTCCAGTGTGGGCAAAACTCGGCCGTGTTTGTCACCCAGTAATGTGAACATCCCAGCTGTGTCCTAAGATTTCTTACAGACCTATTTGTCCTACCCGCGCTCCTTCTTCCACGCTGGGGGTCATTTCAGTGACGATAAGAGCGCCTGTGCTCTCTTCAGCACAATGTCAAAGCATTCCAGCCGAGCAAGGAGGGCAGAGTAGCTGTGACAGCTACAAAGTGGCTGAGGGAACTGTGTACTTTAGTTGGTCTGCTTCAAATGAAAGGGCTGCTAACAGCAACAAATCACAGCTCTGCAACGCAGCAACTTTCCCTCTGTGATGGAAACCTTTTTCATTAGTGTTCCCTCTTTACATTTCTAGCTCTCTGCTGGATATACACAGCTTGTTATGATATTCATTTAACACAGCACCTTCGTACAGACATGAAGTTTCATTTCAGTTTGGCAATTTGCGACGGCACGTCGTGTCTGCCGCCGTGCACATGCGAATGCGTGCATGAGATTTGTGTAATGTGCACCGCTGACCTGTCAGAGTTGCGAGCCTATTTGTATGGTTGCCAGGCTGCACCTTGGTTGAGGTGTACACAACACTGGCGCACTAGCCTGTCATGTGCAGCAGGCCAGGATGACATGTGAATCGCTGCAGCCGAGAAAGCCCTGCTTAAGTGGAGGCAGTAGGGAGAAGCAGGCAAGAGCCAGGAGGCAAACAGACAAACAGATGGACAGGCTGATGCCAAGCAGGCAGTGGAGCAAATAGATTGTGCAGCATGGTGAACAGACTCAGCCTACCAAAGAACAACCAACAGACATAAGACCATGCCACCCTTGTCAGCCGATCGCACTTCTCTATAATTCATTGAGATAGAATAGATACGTAGTAAATAGGGCTCTCATCTTCCTCCTTCTCCTCATCTGCCCCTGTCACATCCCTCATTTGATATGTGTTGTGTAGGAGGAGGAGCCGTCAGTCTTGCAAGATGGGAAATGAACAAACCTCTGTGTGTGAGAACTGGAGTGAGGGTAAGAAATGCAGGAGAGAGATGAGTGCTGCAGTTGGAATTGGACTGTGGGACACCGGGGACTTCAGCCCAGCAGACATACACAAATACACAATGCACAAATGGAACCACAGACACAAGAAAATAACCATATTCAGTTTCAAAACACCTGTTTTTTAACCAGCTTCAGATTTTAAGCACACCACTCTGGCAAGACTGTAGTTAAATGAAACAAACAAAAGTGAGCCAATAGAGATTTTGTCAGGAGAGATTATTGCTTTTGAGATTATTCTGTGTGTGTTCTTTTAAACAAAGAGAAGTTGGACATACTGCCACGCAGCGGGACTGTCATAATGACATTGCAGAACAGAGCTTCTCCTACCTTGATGTCTCAGAAACTCTAGGAAAGAATTAAGCTTGTATTTCCCTGAGGCGTTGGGCACATGCTCACTGGAGCAACAACCTTTGCTTTAATGCAGGAGGAGCATGATTGTAAGTTTTCCTCAGAGACTTTCCTCTAAAATGTGAGGTGCTCAGATTGACTCAGTCTTGTTTTTCTCTATGGAAAACATGTAGCGCTGTGCAAGTCAAATAGAAAACCACCTTAAAGAGCTGAGACAGCCCTGTCAGATCTGTCTGGTTGTGTACCCTACACAGTCTAATGGTTTGTCTCTGTGTGTTTGTGTGTATGTGTGCATATGTGTGTGTTTGTCTGTCTACATAGGTAGAATGTAAGAAGGCCCAGCCCAAGGAAGTGATGTTCCCACCAGGTACACGAGGGCGAGCCAGGGGTCTGCCCTACACCATGGATGCCTTAATGCTGGGGATGGGCATGCTGAGTGAGTCCACACACACACACACTTATGTACACACGCCAAAACAAGTCATCCATAGACATCCTTTAGGCTAGTTTATAATTTTTAAAAAAATGCTGGAAAGGTGCATCAAACAACCCTTAAAGCCCCACACCAGAACTTTCATTTTGTGTTGACTGTAGCGGCGCATGTGGACAAAAGTGGTACTGCATTTTGTTTAGCACAAGCATTTGTTTTGGACAAGAGTGAAAGAAACGCACCACTCATTTGCACAATTCTAGCGCAGTCATAGGTACAAAATATTGAAATTAAAGAAAAACATCCTCCTGCTTACAACCGTGGATCGATCATGCTCGCAAACAACAAATTGTCTCTCTCTGTGTTTGTGCCGTAAAGTGTTTTGTTGCGTCTCTGCTTACTGGGCGTGTCAGGCAGAGGCACAATAAAAGAAAAGATAGTTATCTCCAATTTCTTTTGGTCTCATTTGCCAATGAAGGTGAGATGTGAGGCGTCAGTGTCAAATTTAGACCACTTTATAACAAGTTTAAAGTCCTGTGTAGGGGCTTTAAAGCTTAAAGTGATATTTCTACGCAAAATTCTGTTTTGTCAATCGATAAGTCACCTTTAGATGTCTTTAGTTGAAGATTCTTTTTCCTTCCAGTGTTCCTCCATGGTGAATGGGTGATTCCTAAAATGCTAAAATCCATTTTGCTGGCGGTCTATGTAGGTTCACTTGTTGAAATATTAAAACAGTCTAATATGTTCATCTGAAATTCTCAACAGCTTCTCGCAGTATAATCTAAGTCTTGCTTATGGTGTCATATGCACAGTACTTTCAAAACACTTTTATTTTGGTAGAAGGCTACTATGTCCAACACATCCAGTTCAGTGTTTTGTGTTGCATGTTTCGCTTTTTCTAAACATTTGTGAACTCTGGCTCAAATAAATATGGTTCCACCAAAACTGCAAAAACTTCTCTTTCTTTGCACCAGCCATTTTCATTTGCTTACAAGTTTGGGAAGACCTTTTAGTGTTTTTTGAGAAAAAACGTGCGGTGAAGCAAATGAAAATGGCTGGTGCAAAAAGGGGGGAGTTTCTGCAGTTTTTGGCAGAGCCATGTTTACTCCAGTTCACCCACGTTTGGAAAAGGGTAACATACAACACAAAACACTGGATCAGATTTTTTGGATTTATGGGCTTTTGAGCTGAAATAAAAGTATCTTGGAAGTACTGAGCATATGACACAAAAAAGAAGTCTTGGATTATCCCTTGAGAAGCTGTTGAGAGTTTTGGATAGCCTTTTTTTTTGGATAGTTTCAATACTTTCACAAGTGAACCTCTCTAGATTGCTAGCAACAGGGAGCACGTATTTTAGAAATCACCTGTTTACCGTGGAGGAACGCTGGAGGGAAAATAATATTCAGTCAATTCACGACATCGAAGGGTGAGTAAATGATATACAAAACACAATTTTTAATGACATATAACTTTAAAATTCTCATGTTTTTATTAAAATATTTTATCAGATTAAAAAATAAAGATATTATTTTGGGGGGTGGGCAAGCTAAAGAAAGAGCCAGATGTGATCACAATTCAGTCGCCAATTTCTACCTTTTAAAAAAATCAACTAATGCAAACTCTCGTCTAGATAGCCCCATTAGTTGGGCGCTGCCCCTAATTAGGCTGCTTCAAGGTGTGCCACCAGTGGCCACTGTGGTCTATTTCTGGTGGAGTCTGGTACAGGCAGCCCCTGGGCATATAGGAGCAGACCAGCACATTATCAGGCTAAATGAAGAGGAAAATTGGTGTAATGTCATATTAAGGATTCATCACTGTGCCCCCCTTAATGGGTAATGAAGGGGACACACATGTCAGGGAGAGATCTCATCTACAGGGACCTCAGCTGCTGGCCCACCCCTCTTCATTACCATCCAGCCCATGCCTGTGGCCCTTTTTAGTTAACACTATTGCACTCTCTCCCTCCTTGCCTCCCTACCCGCCCGCCGTCTCTCTATCTATCCGTCTGTCTGCCTTTGTGTCTGTCTGTCGTTCGCATTTCCTATGCATAAAATTTGTATGTGCGACCCAACCAAATGGATTTGGCCTCACATGAAAGATTTATTTTTTCCTTCAAAAGCAAAAGAGACATGAAGCTGATTGTAAGAGACTCGTTTTGCCGTGTGAGCAGCCCCCCCTCCTTTTTGTAGCAGGTGCAGGCAGAGCCACAGTCATGCATTTTTATCTGCACCAGGTAACGTAATGTTTAAAGCAGCTTTGATGGTCGATAGCAGCTCGTTTTAAGCTCTTTTAAAAAACTGGTGAGGAACGATTAGGTTTAAACTGTCATTGCGCTGCAGAACTTGTAAATATTATTAGGTTGTAAACTAATAATCTACAATACTGACTTATTTATTCATCTATGTGCAGGTGCATTACTGTTATTGGAGGGTTGACCTTGCCACAGGGCTGATTATACAGTTGTTTGTGGTGTTGATAAGACTGTCCAAGTGCTGCTGTCAGCTCTATCTAAGTCCTTCACTTGCATCTCATCTGTGAGAAGTGTTTAACAAGCACAGTGAACTTTTCAGAACTTATTACAGACTAATGTGTCTGCGAAGAGGACAGCACTCTTCCCCTCCATTGGGAGACGCAAGGCAGAAAGGCAGTGATGTGCTCATGTGAGAATATTAACAGCCAACTTGTTTGGAGACATTCTTATCTAAATGAAATTGGAACAAGGACAGCGAAACATTCCTTTATATAATTTGCATTTGGAAAAAGGGGACCCAAGGCTCATTATTTAAGAAAGTGTAAGCTCCTTTTGTGCCAAATCTCATTAAAGCCATCCCTAGCTCCTTTGTTTACTGCCTCTAATCGAGGCATTTATCTTTATTGTGTTGTGCCCGATGTATGTTTGCTGAAATTAATACACATTTGAGCCCGGGCGAGGTATGGGTGTACCAGATGGATAATTGATTTTAAAGTGAATCAGAACTGTTGAGCCATAAAATAGGTACATTAGCATGCATATTAATAAGGCAAATAAGAGCACTAAGAGGCTGCCACCAGGCCAGACACAATGGCAGGCTTCATTTAGTGAAACAGAAAAGACGGGGTGCTCTCTCTCTCTTTCTCCTTCTTTCCTTCTTCCTCCGACTCTTGCACTGCACTTTTCTGACACTCTCATATGCCGCTCTATAGCTCTCTCCTTAGACACTTTGTGCACGCATCTGGCAGCAAATTCTTCATTTAGTAATGTGGAAATCATTGTAATGCACTATATCAGGCCAGGAAAATGGTTTTGCCATTTTAGAAAATGTTGAAATAAGGGAGCATGAGGAGCTTCAGTATCTAAGCCAGCAATTTCAGTGTGGCATTTATTCTGTTTGACAGTAAGACAGTATCAAACACATAATATCCAATATTTTGCGGTCGGTGATAGCTTTTCATTGTATCGTATCACAGTTCTTTGCAGACCAAACAAACACTGAGGGGGTTTGTGAAAGCTATCCGTCTGTGGCTTCCTGGTGTTGACTTCTCATCAGCAGCTGTTGTGGATTTTTTTTTTTTTTTTTTTTTTTTTTTATTATTTTG
>JAQLOL010000006.1:8777374-8787686 GCA_029783665.1 Naso thynnoides
TTAAAAAAAAAAAAAGAAAAAAAAAAGCCTGTGCAGTGCAGCTAGTTAGACTGTCAGTGACGGCTCAGCGGCTGCTTAACAGCATCTGACAACTGAGCACTCTGGTCCTTGTGACACTCCCAATTAATTCCAACATTGATCACAAAGTGTGTTTGATATTGATCACATACAGTATGCTCTATGTGTCTCTATTTGTATGCTTACAAAGTTATTCCATCCGGGCTAAGACATCATTACTATTTAATGCACTTAGAGACCTTCACTTATTACTGATGTAAATCACATCATCCGCTCTCTGTCAGAAAACTTGTCCATGCAAGAGATCATACACACACACACACACACACATATCAGAGCATTTCACTGAAGAGCAAACAAACAGTGTTAAGTATTTGTGTTTAAATTGACAAATTACTGTAAAATGTTTTTTTTTCAGTGAGAGAGAACAGATGTTACAGTGACACAGCTACCTGGGGCTACATATATTAGCTGAGTGATAATGAATTATAAACATTCTGAGTACTTATTTTGTTATGGGTATGAGAACACACAAGCGTGCCACAACAAAAGAGGTGGCGTGATAAATACGTGACACATCTGTGAAGTGCAAAAAATGTATTTCAGTTGATTGAGCAATAATGTGCCAATAAAGTAGAAAAGTGCTGATTATTTTTGGGTCAGTATTAAATAGTGTTATCGAATATCACGATATTTTCCGTCATTTGTAATGTTTTTGTGTGAGTGTGAGTGGTTGTTTGTTTCCATATGTCAGCCCTGTGAAGAACTGGCGTCTTTTCCACGGTGTACTCCGCCCTCGCCCAGTGTCAGCAGGGGTTGGCTCCAGTCCCCACTCCACGCATACCTGCAAAGGCGGTTACGGATAATGAATGAATAAATGATGCCATATTCTTCCTGATATCAAATATCAAACTGCTGTTAATGCGTCTTGAGGCTTGTATTTTGAAAAGATTTGACAAGGTGGAGAGGTTTTTACAGGTTAATTTGCATGATGTAGGCATGCATGTCGCACTTAAATATGCAAACATGGAGAACTTAGTTTCAAAAAAGAAAGCCAGCTCGCCATTTTGCAATATTTTGGGTTTAAAGCAGGAAAAAATGGTGAGCCAAAGGATTCATATGAGGCCATATGTCATCTTTGCTGCAAGCAGGTGATGACTAAACAGAGCAACGCCACAGGCTTGCAGTCCCCCTTAGACGAAAATATCATCTATCGCGATATTTGGCCTTTGCATGTTAAAAAATGGTAAATACTTACATGCATTTGTTATGAATACAGGGCTTAGGACGCCTTTAATTGCTGGACAGTGTTTGTGTTTTTTTTGTAACAGCGTTTCATGAAAAATCAGCCACAACATCAGCACCTTAAGAAATATGAAATCATCCACATATTTTTTACTGCTCTTATTGGACAGAAATTCAGTTTTCACAACTAATCTGTGCACATGGTTTAGTGTGTGTTTGTCCCTCGGTGAACTTTTGCAGACTACATTCGTACTGACAACAGAAAAAGGACTGAAGTGTTTGATAAAGACGCCTTCGCTGATTTTGCTCAGTTTAAAAATTCCAAGCAGTGTATTATATGCACTTCTGTAATCACACACTGTTTACCTCGAGGCAGCATCGCTGCGGCATTATGCTTGAACTAAAGTTGGAACTGAATTTCAAAGATGAGGCTGCATGTGTAGTGACAATCAAGAAGACAGTGATGTTTACCAATACCTCAAAATTAAAATGGTAAGGAGGTGTTACGAATGATTAGCAGCGAGCCCAGAACAACAAGTCTTCTTGTTTTTTCTTTTCATCAGAGCTTTTCTGTGTGATAGCGGATGCAATTACTTGATTTTTCACCATGGTTAAACTTTACATTGATTTGTTAGTTAGTGGGGACGCTCACTTCTGAGAGACTGTAACACAGTGACGCACAATGATTCGTGACAGTCATTGCTGTCTGATCACACTGTGACAAAAAAAATGTCGGAATAGTGTCTCAGATTGTGCTGCTGCACATGCAGGACTTTGATGGCATGCAGTGCTATTCTAGGTGTCAAATGAAAGCAGAGAGGACTGTAATGTATGCATGCAGATGTGACATGTGATATGTGAGTGTTGTCATGTTGCTGCTTCCTGTGTGGATGTAAACATCTCTGGTGTTTAAGATGAAGACCCCTGGACCTGTGCTCAGGCTGTTACTGCCTTTACCTTCAAATCACACCAGTCCCTCAGACTTGTGTCGCCCTACTGCATTCATAATGTGATTTCCAAGAAAATAAGTTGTAGCTGAATCTCCATATTTATTTTCCGTGCCTGAAATAACCTCACTTTGAACTGAGCATCATGCTTGCTTTTACCAAAAATCTTATGCATCCTCGCAGGTTACATTGAAAACAATGAAAGAAAAGATAATAAAGATGAAAAGATGATATTTGGGGACTCTGATAACCTTTGTCTCTAAGCGAAGTGTTAATCAATCTGTTAACATATTTGCATAATTGAGGTTTGCGTTGTAAAAAAGGGAACAACATACTGAACACATCCTGCACTGTAAGCTTCGATTCACCCAAATTACAATTAAAACATACTTCCCACTATGCTGTGCATCATCTGTTATCATGCTCATTGCATTAAAGTTACATGAAAGAATTTCAATAGCGATCTGCACAGCTTCCTCTTTCTACTTATTATCCAAAAATGTTGGTGTGAATGGTTTTATTCAGGTAACTTAAAGGAGATCTGCGGGCTTGAGACTACTCCCCACTAGACTTAAACTTACAGCAGTGTTGGGCAAGCTACTTGAAAAATGTAGTGAGCAAAGCTACCAGTTACTCTCCATCAAAATAAAGCTTCACTACTTTTATGCTATCCACAGAGAAATGTAGCAAGCTAGGCTATGAGAAAACGGCAGAAATAGCTTGCTACTTGCAAAACTAGTTTTTTTTTATATCAAAGCAACATTGTTAGATCTCAGTGACAGAAAAAACTGGAACTGGGAATGGGGACGGGCAAACAGTTTTGCCCAGAGCATAACGTTACACTTTTCAGTGTTTGATTTTGGAAAGGTAAGAAAGAACGTAAATCTCCTTCAAAACTCGTCGAAAAACGAGCATCACTTCCAAAAGTGCCCCAGACTCAACGTTTAACCAAGATGAACTCGAAATCCACAGAACCAGCTTGAAAACGACGAAAATCTGAAAAGATTGTTTCAAGGAAGCCAGCAGTGTATTTGTCATACCTCATTAAGAGCTGGCAAATGATACACTCTGATTGGCCCATTTGCATTTGAGGGCGGCGTTTAGAGAAGGGTCAATTAACACATGACATTAGGAAGTCATTCACTCTCTCCTCTGCATATTTAATACTGTTTTTTGTCTCTCTAGCTCTTTTCATGGCCCTTAACAGGCATGGCAAGACGCATGAGAAATGTGTCAAGAAGCTCGGCATAGCCAATCAGAGTCAGAGTTGGGCGGGTCTTGCCAAGAAAAGCCCAAAGCGAAACAGCGAGCACAATAGACTGCAGGATTAGTATGTGATGTCATATGAAAGCACTTCTCTCGTCTACATGCCTCGGTGTGGAGCTGGCGTAAGTCACATTACTTATACTCAGTTTTATTACCCTTAGATTCAGACTTCATTCAGACCTCCCCCACAAATAAAAGGCTGCTGCACTTCAGAGCTTTTCCTGGGAAAAATAGCTTCTAGCTTTTGTGGACGCCACTGCGCTTCTTGGTCAATAAATCTACTTCACTGCTGAAAAACTACTTGGATCAGAAAGTGGTGACATTACCACCACAGTACTTAGAAATGTAGTTAAGTTAGTGATGCCGCTGTTTGTAGTGAAGCTACTGCCCAACACTGACTTACAGTTTGTAACATTTCCATATTGAAATGTCCAAAATCAGCTATATATTTTACATTTAATTGAGTTGTTTACTTACATTATTTCAGATTTTCCAGCGAGGTTCAAACTCAGAAGCAGTCAGTTTCCTGCTGGGGTGTGTACGTAAACCTCTACGTGTTTACAGGGGGGCGATTTTCACTGTTAACAGGTTTTATGAATTATTTTTTTTAAATTCTGGTCAGCTTAAACTTTTTTTTTCATACATATTTGAGTTTGACTCAGCACTTAAGTTTGAAAGAAAGTTTCGCACAGGAATAAAAATCTGTTTGTTGGTTCTGGATTTTTCCTTAACGTTTATGCTATCATGTCCCCTGTACACAGTCACACCCCTACCATAAACAGTTAAAGAATTGATTAATCTTACCCTTCATAAAAACAGTAGAAAAACTCTGACAGTATTTGTAAAACAGTTAGAAATGTCCTTTCTGTTGTAAGAAATGGATTCCTTCGAGCTTAATCTCTCCTCTGTTAAGATAAATGCCCCTGACCCATTTACACCGACCTCGCCTCACCTCTAATGTCGCTTTGGTACAACCTCTGGAGATGGATCAGAGGTGGATCAAAACTGACCCTCAAGTCCACCTCCAAAACTTTTATACAGATAATGAGACAGGGAAAAGGTGCACAGAACCCAGAAATGGAAGGAAGTAGGCAAACATGACTAAACACGCCGTGAATAAAACTTAAACACATTACTTGGTCCGTAAAAAATTCAGTCAGTCAGATAGATCTTCATATGTAATGGTGACTGTTGAACAATAAAATAAACAAGTCACATTATCCTTGGCTACTTCACAACATCATTAAACTATGTCTTTTGCTTTTATTGTTTTGGTTGAGAGACCTCTAGTGGCAGATATTACATATTGCACGGTAAAGCAAGAAAAAAAAATTGTCTGCATTGTGGCTGACCCAGCTCTTGAACAGCGTCTGCGCTGCTACTATCATCAGTTGGATGCAGTTTTAAATATGCTGGTCTTGTGAGGTGACAAATTGGCAGGTATCGTGTATAACACTGTCAGACAGCTTTGGAGCCATGTCAGGGTGGTACATTTCTGTGAATGTAGGTATCAGTATCACTTAGACTGAGCTCAGGTGGGTAGTTGACATGTCAGTCATGTAGCTTTAGTTTATTTTCAGATTTTAAACCCACACACAGCTGCCTATGAACACGCAGCTTTAGGATCATTATACATCTCAGTGCAGGATTGTTCTTGATATGATGTTTAACCAATTTAAACTGACAGTGCATTCTTCAATCAAACACATGAACAGTAATTTTCCCTTAAGTCTTTCTTACCATAAATAGATAGCGAATAATTAGGTATTTCTTATAGAAAGGCCAGGAAAGACCTGCACACTATCAATGAGTCGTTAGAACTGTTACCACTCAGCAAAACAAAATATCTGCAATCGCCTAAAGAAACCCTGGACGAATCATTCACTGTAAGAGATGTTGTAAACTGCTCCGCTTCTCCTGGATGGCAGCTGAGGCAAGAATCAAAGTATGGAAATCCAGCATACATCAGCATTACAGAGCTTGACTTAAATTATCAGACTTCAGAGCCAACATTTATCAGGCAGCAAAGAGCAAACGAAAATTGAAAGTATCTTTGAATTAAAATGAGGAACAAAAGGACCTCACTTGGAGTCTGTCAGTGATTAAAGAGCTCACCATTCCCTAGATACTGCAGTTAAAAGCAGCTGGACAGTGCTGATTTCAGATAGCTTTAAAGAAGGTAAATTCTTCTGTTTTGTTGAAATTAGGCTCTTTTTGCCTCATGCTGTGTTAGAGGAAGAAAGAAACCTATCCATCATGTTTTGAGCTGTCTGACATTTGCTTTACTGCATCTGGTAGATTTCTCTCTTTAATTTCAAGTGGCCTAAGAAGTGCTCAGCCACAGTTCTTCCCACCCAGAGAGGAGACTCAGTTATTTCACACCCACCATTACTTCATGCCATGTCTTTTTTTTTCCCGTCATATGTGAGAAGTACATTGTGATTACCAGAGATGACAAACCCACAGCTGGATAATCATGCCTTTTTAATGTTTTCCTAATGATAGCATGCTATTTTTTCTACTTAAAGTGACACCATGTTCTGCTTTTTAGGTTTTCAGTGTCCTTGCAGTGTGACTCGCTGCTCGTAACTCACACTGAAACTTCTGTCTGGGCTCTTGGGGGAGGAGTCAAGCGCATCAGATGGAAAGGGTTGTGCTTGATTAACAGCACAAGACAAAACGCAGCACGCATTACGCATGCAGCACTAAATCGTCTTCTCTCTCTTATCCTGTTTTGATAATCGAGGGAAGCCAAAATCGTTACTAAAAATACAACCAGATTTACCAAAGTCCCTGAAAGGCCTTGTCAGTAGTGCGGCCTGTATTTCTGTAACTTGTGCATCACCCACGTCACTCGATTGCATAATGCACACCAAGCGACCAGTTTGACACACCCACAAGTAAAGAGTGAACGAGAAGCATTGTCGTAGTTTGTTACATTTAAAAGAAACAAGGTAGGTTGTAGAGTTGTTGGTTTTATCTAAAACTGTTGCTAAACTCCTGGCTAAGTATTTCAATACAGTGGAAGCAGAAATGTGGCAGAAATGTAGAAAATAGACTATAAAACTTTTTGTCTACTTTATCTTACATTGCCGTACTGCTTGTCAACAAGGGGATGAGAAAAGCTCAAGGATGTATCAATATTGGCTATCCGTGACCCATAAACTTTAAACATAGTAACTGTATACTCTGCCATATTTTATGTTGTTATGTTGTTTATTTTGCCTGTTTAGCAAATGTTAGCATGTTGCTTGGCTAAGATGGCTGCTCTGGGGACAGTCTGAGGCCACGTTGGACTAATTTTGTATTAGACCCAGACAAGAGAAAAAAAATTTCGATTGCACTCAGCTACTAGCTCACCCAAACCGTACACAGGTCATTTTAATCTGTGATGTTAGAGACAGCTAGGCAGTGAGTCTGAGGCTAATACCCATCAGTTCCTGCTAAAACGTACAGTGGAGTTTTTAGTTCAGAAGAGGTTTCTGTGGTGATATGAAAGTTGGAAGTGCAGCTAGCTGGAAGCTAAAAACACAGGCAAAGCCACAGACATGGTGAGCGATGCCAGCTCAAGCCCCTGCGTCTGTTTGTGTGAGCTGACCAATCAGAGCAGACTGGGCTTTTCAGAAGGAGGGAGGACTGGGATAATGAGTGCTGCAGCAGTGAACAGTATGAAAAAAAAGTGTGTTTTTGAACAATTAAAAAGAATTAAACATGTACCTGAGAATTTTTATAATGTGGCCTTAGAAAGCAGCTACAAGCCATGCTAAAAACAGGGAAAGCAGGCGCTGACAAGGCACAAGGAACATTACTGTACATATTCTCGTTTCCATGCAACTGTCTAATTAGCATTAGCTAGCTGATAAATGTGCTATTGTATTATTCAACTTGCAGTGCCCAGGGGAACATCCCAAGATGTGCTGTGTTTAAAGCATGAGGTGTCTGCACATAAGGTAGTTTGGAGGGCCTTACTCGATTAAGGCGTCGAAAGCCACATAAAAAGAAGTATTTTATTTGATCACAGCCTTACAGTACATCGAAATGCTGCTTTTTTTTGTCAGATTACCCTTGGCTAAGACTGTATACTGCAAAAGAGCCCTTTGTTTACTGTGAATATTAAAATGCAAATGGCTGGAAAGAAAACAGTTTTTAGCAATAAGTGCACACTAAGCTTAAGCACTCTAGTTTATGTACAGGATAATTTCTGCCATAGTGGCAGCAAATATAGAAGAAGAAGAAATATGAAGAGGTTTAAAAATGGCAGTGCTCTCCATTGTGTGTATGATGTATGCATGAATAGAAAGCTTGTCTGTATGAGGAATAATGTAATTAAAAAAAGAAATGTGGTGTGCATATGTGCATTATGCATGTGAAAAGCTGCGGAAGTGAAAAAAAGCCGTGTGACAAAGCACGTGCATTCATATTGTACTGTCTATTGTTAACCAGTCTTGTATCAGTTCCTTTCATTAAACGCACATTATTGCACTGTTGCACACCCGCACACACAGACAAACTGTACTCCTACAAAGACTGAGATTCAGGAGTGCCGTACTACGGGAAGAGGCAGAGATGGATGGACTTAACCAGGAGCTTCTCTCTGCTCTCCCGTCTTCCTGTGCGTCGCGCTGCCTTCACAGCCGTGCCCTTAGAGCCTCCCCTGGCATAAATGACCATTATGGCTCCATTAGGGCTGCTGCTAGGAGGTCATTATGCTACACTGAAAAACCAGGGATGGAGATGTTAGTGGGGTCCCATCAGGGGAGAGACGCAGACTGAGTGAGAGAAAGACATAACACTCAGTCATCCAGCTACTCCAGATGTCATGACAGACAAACAGCATTTCAGGTCCAGTGAGTCAGCCTCTTAAGTGGTAAAAGAATAGAGGGAAAGAATGATTAAGGAGGGTAGAGGGCAGCGGTAAGTGTGGCAAGGGTGCAATGAGGACTGAGGGGTGGGTAATTTTGGGTTACCAGTTACCTTAACACTAGAGAGATAAACTCTTCAGGCTGTTTCTTAAAAAATATCCCATTTGTGTCTCTTTCTCACAGCGCATTCTAACAGCATTGTTTGGGTGGGCTTATTACACAGTAGTTGGTGGATTGTTTTTTTTTTGTCTATCTGTTTTTCTTGTCTTGTTGCCATACTGGATCCTTTTCTCGTCACACGCTTCATCTGTGTCAGATCTGTTTCCCCAGCAGATACGATACGCGGGATGGCACTGCGGTGGCCTCCATCCCTCTACATCTCCAACTCCACGAACCGACCACGCCTGACACACAATGGCACACTCCATCATGTCTAAGTGACAGAAAATGACATTTCAAAAGCCTAACATCAGTGTGGAGCAGTTTCCTCTTTCTGTGGGGATGTAAATAGGACTCGGCCCAGCAGGTGGTTCAGGATTCACAAGCCTCTCTCACTACTGAATATGAAAACCTGCAGCGTTGTCTGTTTGGCAATGAGATCATCCCATTCACAGAGGATGAGGGGTAAGGCTGTCATGGCTGCCCACATCATCTGTGGTATTAATACTAAGAATATTTTTTACCTCTAACATAAATTGTTCTCTTCAAATACAGGAAACAGATGTTTCTTGGGTCATGTTTTCACCAATAAAAGGTGCTTTATGCAAGTGTGAGTAAAAGTGAGAAGGAGGCTGCTGACCTTTTGACCCCCTGCTGTCCCTGTCAGAGAAGAATATAAAGGTACTGGGAGCAGCTGTCCTCTCAGCAGGTGGCATTTAGGAGAAGAAGCTGCTGACCTGTGCAGTAGGTACGATAGTGACTACTCCTGAGGGCCACATGCTCTTATAAACTGGGGCAGAGCCAATCAAGCATATGAAAAATGCGCCAGAGGTCACACCAGGGCATTGGCCTGAAACTCCGGTTTGCCTCCCAGGGTTTGGCAACTGTCTGCTGTTGGGAGATGGAAAGGTGTTGACATGGACTATATTGCTTTATGAACTTCTGAAGCAAAGGTAGCGTCTGCGAGGTTGGTGGTCAAGGACAGGTTAATGTCGTGGCTTTGTGCTGATGTGTCCAATGTCAAAGGATAAAATCCTGCTAGTGAGCGAAAGTGAACATGACAAGGAGCGAGGAAACCTTTTTCTGTGTGAGTAAACTCAACACTTTGTGTTGTTTCTTTTTTATATGAAAGGCCCTCAGGCGTAGAACTCGTTTCTGTAGCAGCTCATCACAATAATGCAATCAAAGACAAACTAAAGATGTCTTTACAGGCAGCCAGAGATTGAATTCAAGAACTCTGCTCTATTCATTTTAGCACAGTTGACTTCAGAATATGCACACTGGCACTGGTCCAGTACCGCTGCAGAGAAGACACCATTGTATCAGTGTTCTCTAAGAAGAAGAAAAAGCCCTTTTCAAACTTTTGTCAACTAAAACTCTCATCTTGCTGGCCATGGTTCATTACTTCCCGTGTGGAGGATCACGTAGTTTGGGACAGCATGTGCAGTCATTCTTGGCAGATCTGACACTCTCTTAAGTATTCAGACAACTTATATTTCCCATTTTAGTACAATAAGTACCACAGTTCTTGGCTACAGTGCTGGAGCAGGTGGAAAAATCACTGGCCTGAGGCTGATGAGGAGCTTACCTGTGTCATGGGTGCATGCAACATTGTCCTCCAGAAGACAGATTCTCCTTTTTCTGTTTTTACTGCACTCCTGAGAGGCGGCGATGGCACGCACAGCGGTGCTATCGGTTGAACAGGTTCCTATTGAACTGGAGTTACACAGCAGATTGTTCCTTAGATCCTGTGACCATCTCTCTACAAGCTGGGTGAGCTGTGACCCCAGCAAGTGGTCCCACAGGCCAGAGTGA
>JAQLOL010000006.1:8798850-8816067 GCA_029783665.1 Naso thynnoides
AAAAATAGGTCACCCGCTAGTGCTCCTCTCACCTCCGCAGCATTCAAGAAATAATCCTCCAAGGTGTCCTGTGCCATTTTGTAATGTCTAAACCACAGTCTGCAGGATATGGTCAAAACATAGAAGAAAGACACATATGCACACACTTGTACAGCTAAAAAAGAAATCACGAAAAAAACTCCAATTGAGGGAATATGGAGATGATTTTTTTTACAAGTGTGGAAAGCATTTCCTGTGGAGATAATTTTAGGAGGCTGATTAGGCATAGACGGTGTTGAGCCCAGAGTGAGGAATCTCATCACCGCTAATGACATGCCATTCCTGTGCTGAGAGAAGAGCCCAGGCCTTGGGCATGGACTAGCCTCTGTCAGCCACCTCTAGCTACTGTGTTCATTAAGGCCAACAATGTAATTACAATTCACAGATACTGCGTTTGCCTTAATTACAGACTGATTATTAGGCTGATATTTGTGGGAATAATCAGACCCCAAAGAAGTGGATTTATATTTGCATGGTATTATGTTCTTATTAGCGTATCATAAACTGACTGATTTATTTGGTTTTTATGAATGCTTACATAGACATACTTTTAAAGCTTAAGGCTTGGAAAAAGCGTCGGAGTACTTTAATGTTTACAAGCTCAAGAGACTTGTTCAGTCTTCACAGAAGCTAACAGATTGAAGTCTCTTCTGAATGACGAATCATCCAACAGATGTCTCCATCTGATTGTGGGAGATGTTTTTCTACTGCATATCTTCCAGTGAAACCAAAAAAAATGGTGGAATGCATTGCGTCTTGCATTAAAGTGGATGATTCTGATTCCATAGAAACTCGCAGTAATTGGGATTACTCGCGGACAAAATGCAGGGGTAGTCCCCAGAGGCACGGCTATTATGCCCATGTCTATGCAGCTCAGAAGAGGCTGTAATCTTTCATCCAAAGCATGTGACATAAACACCCCCCAGAGCCAAATTCTCGCACTAATATAATCAGGGACTTGGTGTATCACAGAAGTTGGTCTACTCACAGTTTTAAACCTGAGTACAAATTTGCACCTTTTGGCACCATATAGAGGCAAATAAATTTAATGTATATATAATGGTGAATACCCTAATATGACCAGTCTAATCAAAGGTAGTTTTTATAAAGTCTCAGATTATGACATCATAAACTAATGTTTTGATTAAATGGTTTTAATTTTAATCATAGAAAGTACGATATGATACAGTATTATACGGTACGGTACGATACAGTACGATACAGTACGATATGATACGATACAATACGGTATGATACAATAAGGTACGATAGGGTACAATTTGATATGATATGGTATGATACGGTATGGTACGATACAATACAGTATGGTACGGTACAATACGGTATGATATGAGACAATATGGTATGATACAATAAGGTACGATATAGTACAATACGATACGAGACGGTATGATACAGTATTATACGATAAGGTACAATACGATACGATACGGAATGATAAGGTACGTTACAATACAATACGGTATGATATGATAAGGTACGATACGGTACAATATGATATGATATGCTTTATTGTACTTGTAGGGGAATTTGTTTTGAACTCCAAAGGTGCACACATAAATGTCTCCACAATCATAATACACTGCACATAGTCCCCATTACACCTAAAAAATATGCACATAACACATTGCACACAACCAGTAGGAAAAACGCCTTGAAACTGGCCTGTTAAAGCTGCACTTCATGTCAGTTATTTTTATTTTAACCTAATATTCAGGGAGCTGCTCATGGCTACCTTTCTGGTTCTGTGTGTGGATCAGTGGATCTGCAGGCTTTTGAATATCACAGTGGGTTCGGTAAGAGTCTGCTGATGGATGTCGCCCTGACATGAGCCCCTGACAGCTATGGTTTTATCCCATAGTTCAGCGCTGGTATCAACATTCTGCTGTAGCTCTGGGGTGCACTCATCCATATGCAGGAAGTGATGTACGTGTGTATGTGTGTGTATGTGCCTGCAGGCTTCCCAGCGACAGCGTACGGACCGGTGGCGGCAGCGGCGGTAGCAGCAGCGCGTGGCTCAGGTAGGGGGGCCCGTGGAAGAGGCGGCTACTTGGCGTACCCACAGAGCACAGGGCCAGGTAAACGCTCTGTCCATGTTCTGTGTGGCTGCTGCTCTCTCCAACTTCTCCTGCTCTGCTTCTCCCCATAGACATAGTCCCCCGAGCCCACACGCACACACTCGGCAACACTTTGAGCTCAGACTGACTGCAATGTACACACATACAGGAGAGATCGTGTCAAAGATCTCTATATGTACCATACATAGCACATATATGTTGGAAAAAGAACTCTTACTTTGATATGGCTATAAAAAACTCAGTCAACATTTTCTGACCATTTCCTTGTTTATGTAGAGAAATCTTCAGTATTTTAAGTTGTTGCTATTCAATAATATAGATTACCTGAGAGACTAAAAACGAGCACAGCCATTAAAAAGTCCAAAAGGGAAAAAAAATGAATTCAGTCAATTTCATTAAAGTCGGCATATCAATCACAGCAGACATCACATGGTAAGTAAGTATTAGCATCAAAACAATTCACATTTTAACAATCACATCTAGATCAAAAAACAAGTAACATGAGGTTAACATTAATGTTAAGCAACATAACAATATAACCTATGTACTCATTCTGGTCAGAATAACACAGCAGAGAAAATTAAACATCGTTCACTTCATGTTTGAACATGGCACCAAATTATTTCTGAGACACTGAAAGAAATATACTTGTCGTTCCTTTAACAAAAATTACAGTTTCAACCAGCAATGTGCTTAATATCAGTTTCAAAAAAAAAAAACCCTAATCTCTGTAAAAATTCAGTTTAGTCATTTGTCGTTAAAAACCTTCACAGCTCCCACACAGCACTCATCCTGGAACATATTGAACTAAGCTTCACTAGCAGACACAACACAGCACTGACAAATGTACTGAGAGTGCCAGCAGTCACTGTTTCGAAGATGACGAACCTCTGAAGAGACACACAGTTTTAAAGTGCAACTAAATGTCTCATTTACAAAAACTCCCCTCAACTTTAAATGAAAAAACTTCAAGTTCCACACTATAATTCCTCATATGAAAACACATACTGGAGTAAACAGTAAAAAGAGCCCTCAGAAGTAAGAAAGGTTTGAAAAGATACTTCAGACTGAATGTGTATTTAAGGTCGAGGAGAATGAAACTCATTCTGGCCTCACTGTGAGACCAGTTAGCACAGAGATTCCCTCCATAATGCTGCACTGTCAGCTTTTGAAGTGCCCATGCTTATTATTCTTTGCTGTACCCTATAAGACACACAAATAAACCATGTTTAAAACTAACACTGTTGATGTCTTTCAACAAAAGCACCAATATTCATTCAAGAGACGTCATGACTGAATTTGGATGATGGTTAATTCATCAATTTTTGCTAGTGTAAACTATATATTAGTTATTAGTCATAGGTTGAAAAGGACACAGTCTAAAAGTGGACCTCACTGAGGAGCAAGTTTTCTTGTGTTCATTTTGTAAACAAAATAATATACTTGTAAATGTACAATAAACTACCTACAGTGCTTAATTTATTAAAAGATGTTTTTGGAACTTCTCACACTTTCACCCTTTCATGCGCTCTTTTAGCACACTCTCACTATGTGAGCACTTCCTTTGGGTCTGGTCTGCGCCCACCCAGCTGTGACACACACATGTAGACTCCCAGTTACCAGCTCTGCATCTTCAAAGTCTTTTTTTTATCTGTAAGAGAGGAACATGCTGGTAATTCTGACATACAGGTGATGTATAAAATTTAAAAATTTCATTTTCATTTTTCATGTCATTCAAAGCTGTAACTTTATGTAATGGGGATGCATTTGAATCTATAATCGCAGATATTTTTTTCTAAAATTACTCATTCTAAAAGAGAATTTAATTCAAATGATAGGTGTATATAAATATTTTATGAATAGAAAAAAATGAGAAGAAATTAAACCAGCGCTTTTAAGTATTTTTTCACTAGAACTCCGGACCACAAACAAACACACACTGCACAGCAATTAAAATAATTTTCTTTAACCAAATGTTAAATTATGCTGGCCAGAATTGTTGCTTTGAAGCAAGTGGCGTAAAAACTGCTGATTCCAAATATTAAACACACATGTAATGTTAGCCTGTACTCAGTCCATGGGATGTTGTGTGAACCTTGAGCAAGTGAAAAACAAAACAGGCGAGGAATGGTGAATAAAGGTTATGGCTGGATTTCAGGCTGGCTCGAAAAGTCCAATACAGAGACCTGAATGGCAGCAACAGGTCAAAAAGAAGCTGTAGCATTAGCGGGCAGAATACATCCATCCATACTTCTCACAGAGACCAAAGAGAATTTACTCGCCCTCTCTATAAGTATGAATAACTGAAGTCATTTTAATCAATCTAAAGCTCACATACTGTAGCAAAAGAAAGTAGTTTCAGCTTTAAGACTGCTTTTACAACAACACACGCTACCAAAACACAGTTACGTGGATAGCTCAAACAGTACGCTATGCTAATGTTGCTACCATGCTAACATCCTAATAGTAGTTTGCGCCCCTGCACACCAATATAACCATAACTTATATAATTTACAACCAAATGGCGTAGTATTGAAAATGGCACCATTTTTTGTGTAGTGAGATTTCAGTAGGTCCTCAGTCAAGAGGCATAACTCGCTATTAACTTGTGTTAAAGACATATTTAGTCAACTAACATTAACTGTAGTCTCTGTGGACATCGACAGTGTTCACATAGCTGCTCCTGCTTTATGTCTGCTAGCCTGCAGCTCATCCTGCAGTGTCACCTCTACAACTTGGATGAAAACAGTGCAAAACTTTACTGAAGTGTGAAGTGGTTTAATTCCCCAGAGACTCCATAAGGACAGCAAGAATTCGCACTGCTATCAGTGCAAATGTACGTTTGTTAAAGGCGTACTCTAAACTTTTGGGTCCAATCATAAGACCCATGCAGGAACATTTATCAGCATATCCCATCCAAGCTATATGCTCCACATCCGCAACAAGAGCATCTCTTACAGCACAAACAAGAGTCACAGGTATTTCAAGGGTCTACTTAAAAAGATTTCTTTTGATGCAGAAAAAAAATAAGACAATATTTATTTTTCAAAATATTGTAGCCTATTGTTCTCCGTGGACAGGAAAAATCTTCTTTCTAGAACAAAACTATAACCATAGGGGATCTAAGATATCTCTACATGAAGATTTTGACAGTTCCTGACATTTAAATTGTATGGCTTTGCATAATATGACTTTAAGATAATGAATAAGATGCACAAATTTTAAATGTAGGTTAAAAGAATTAAAGGAGTTTTAAAACTTACATAAAAAATGCATCAAAAATTTTTAAAAATGGTGTGTTTGGCAGATTACACTGGAAGGAGAAGAAAAGTCAACAAATTTGTACTAAAATCTGTCGTATTTTCTTGTTTTTATCCACTCTTTTATCACTTTTCCACATGCTTTTCTATCTATTTAATATATGACCTGATATTTATTGAACCTTGGGCGCTACTAAAGACTGTTTGCCATGTCTTCACTGAGCCAGTTAGCTTATTCTACTGTTTTGTAGTACAGACCATGATTCAGTACAGCTGTTTTAAAAAATCAAATGGAGATGAGTCAGTGCATCTATGTTAGTGTGTGAGATGCCTGAGGATGTCGACTTACAATGCGCACACTCCATTAAAGCTTAATTACAGTACACACCTTATTCACACACTGTCGAATATCTGCCAAGAGATTTGTGCCAAAAAACAGGATGCAAGTCTTAAGCACAGCATTGATAGACTTGTTGGCTTCATTTAGACATCCTGCTTTTTCCACTCGTACAACTGTAGATCATTCAGGAGCTGTCAATAATAGCTCCCCTGGCTGAATGCACAGCCTGCAGGCTTTAGGGAGAAGTGTCTTTCCTAATCAGACATACTATTAGAAGCTTATTGGTAAAAATCTGTTTAAATCTTAATTTAAATGTTGTTTAGTCTGTTCCGTCACTCACAGATATAAAGGCAGCAGACAATGGCTGTGTAATGTGATGTGCTGTGATACATGAAGGTGCACACGCTGAACACACACGGCGAAAGAGGCTGAAGCGAACGCACACTACCTTCATCCGCACACACACATACAGACACACACAAATTCCCCCACCTGTCCTCATTTGCACCTAATTCAAATCAACAGAGGGAACACTGGAAGCCAATCAGATGCTCTTTCTTTCACATCGCGCTATTTGATTTTGCATTTTCAAAACAAACAATTTGCCCAACAATTGCAATGAACATCACTAAGAAGCAGGAATGTTGATTTGGGGTTAGCAGCAGCCAGGAAGCAAGAGACGTGATGGCAACCATTATATACAGTTTAATTCTGACAGCTGCAAATGGAAAGGGAGACAAGCAAATGACTATGAACAGGGGGTGAGGGGGAGGGAGGGAGGGAGGGGGAGGGTAAGAGTGGTAAACAGTGACATCATGGGCCTGTTTTAGAGTACTTAAACAGCCATGAGGCAGTTTTAAGGAAAATATCCCTCAGTGAATGCTCCATGCTTCTTCAGTTAATGGCAGAATCTGTCTGCAAATCAAGAACATTACTGCAACAACAGGGAGAAAATTTGGAAAATGAATGTGATTCGAATTACCTCATAAAATGTCTGTAGGTTGTTACCAAATTCAGCTGTTTCCTGTGTTATTGTTACCATTTATTAACGGTTCTGTTCTCTAGAGAAAAGCTTCACCAATGCACATTGATGATATAACGAGCAGTCCTTTGTTCTGTGGTTTGTGGCTTTTGACAGAGTGAGAAATGATTTATGAAGTGTTTGAGGTGATGCTAAAAACACACTACACGGGTTAATACATTCAGTGGTCTCGTCCCTCTATAAAGATACAGACAGAACACAGATTGGACAATGATTGTTTAGGCTTGACCTTCCCGTCTGTGTAATGTCTGGGGATGTTGCTCGTCTTCATCCTGCCTTACAATTTAATTTGCAGCATGCTCGGCCCAAAATCAATTCAGAAATACCAATTCTTGTGGTCAAATTTGCTGTTAGATTCTGAATTTTTAGTGCAGACGAGGGTCTTTGTCGGAAACAGAGCCTTATGGAGGATGTAAGTGTGGATTCTTTGTGCTTTGACTCCACCTACAGTTCCCATAGAGCACCACATATTTAGTCTGCCTTGACCCAGCAGGAGGGATGCAGAGGTGGAGGGGTGTCGCCTAAATTGAGATTCAAAATCACCGCCGTTACTTTTTTTGTTTTGAGAAAGAAAAAACAAGATCAGCTTCTTCAACATCCCCAGACACATCCCAAGTATAATTATATTTTGACATATGAACCACATTTATTATTTAGATTCATGTTTCTTTAAAAAGAAACCTTTCCACTTTGTGTGCAGATGTTGCCTTTGTTCAGGATGCGAGGCTTGTTTGTCAGCGATACACACTCTCACACTGAGTGTCCTGAGATCGAGGAAGACATTTTCTGTCCCTGACAGAGGGCACTTTCACTATACTCCCGTAGCTCAGCACACAAAATGACAGCAGGCTGACTTCCCTCTCTGTGACACACCACTGCTGATGACAAGGTGTATTTTGGACTTCTCACAGTGGTCTGCCACTTGCAACAAACTACACCCTCGACACAGCCGTAGTTGTGTAGCACAACAAGAAAAAGAAAGTTACTTAAGATTCTGACTCAGCACCATCTTCCTAACTTTGCTGTTATTTTATTTATTGTACATTTGAGCAACCAGAGAAAATCTTACTGCTTATTTGTACTTTGCAAATTTGGCAACTACAACTCTTGCAGTCTAGTACAGTAGTTCTCTAGTAGATTCACATTTTAAGAACTCAACATACTTTTCTTACTAGTTCCCTTGAAGTAAAGAAAGTTTGGAGTGGATAAGAGTCCCATTTTAAGGCAGAGAAAAGTACCAGTTATCAAAGCTGAACTACAAAACACAGACTTGTGGCTACTTCTTGGACAGATATCGCAACATGTTTTATTTAGTTGATGTTGAATCCAGGTGAAGTCAGTCCGGTTACTTTTTTGAAGAGGTGACTCCTCAGTGTGTGTTTGAAGATGGTCAGGTATAGCGCTGCCCTGATCTCTACCAGGAGCATTTTGCACCACTAAAGAATGAGAGCCAGTCTTTCCACGTGTTTGTGAGGCATTTGAGCGACTGTGGCTGCAGGCGAGAAACAGATCAGAGAGATCTGGCTCCTGCACAGTTTACCATCGCCTGGAGGTAGAGAGGTCCCGGCCCATACTGGGCTTTCTAAGTTGGTACCCTGTGTCTGAACCTGCTTTTAAATACTGCAGAGTGCTGTTGGATAATGCAAAGGGCAGCCACATTGTTGTTTGTGAATTTGAGGGGCTGAACATCTGCATAGCAAAGCAGCTTGAAGGAAATTAGTCATTTTAAAGATGACCACGCACAAACAAGAGACTAAGCTGAATTTTGGACAAGTTTGGCCAACCTCTACTTTGGATTTGAAGATGCAGCCGCATAAATGAGCTGCAGTTTCCATCCTGACTGATTGACGGGTAGCTCATACAAGAACATAAGGTGAATTTTAGGTGAGAACATTCATAGTGAGCATGGATACTGTTAAAACACTCTGAAGGCTGGAAATATAACAAATTGAAGAGTTCTTCAAAGAAGGCTGGTTATCATTCTGTTTCCTTCATTTCAAAGTAGACTTGTTTGAAATCTCCTGTGCTATAGCATTGTCGGATACAAACAGAGAAAAATGCAAGTGATGCAGATGCTTCTGACAGTCCAGGGAACTTCACAGGTCCCAGTCTTCTCAGATTGAGTGTTTTCCTGAGTCCCTCTGAGCTTTCTGGGAAGCTCAAATGTCAGTCTCAGATCTCGGCTCTACCTGCAGTGTACACAAAGCCCCGTTCAGCTGCTTTTAGAGATCTGGCTACTCGCTGTGTACAGTATGTCTGACTTGACTCAGGTGTCCAAAGCTGAAATAGATTTGGCAGTGGTCAGTGTTGTGCCGAAATTGGATTGCAAGATAAATTGCAGAGGCTTCTCTGCCAGTTTTGTTGGGAATCAGGACGGTTTGGTTAGTTGTTGCTCTTCCTCAGTAGTTTCTCTATTTTATTCATTTCAGTTCTTCTCCCACCTCTTGTTTCTTCACAAATTAAAGAAAACTTATGTGATTGACATTTCCAAATCAAGATAATTATCAATTTCCTCCCTAGAAGCTCTGTGATCTTCTGCAGTGGTAAAGAGGAGACCAGGATTGGCTGTGTGCACTGGTCTTAATCAATCTGGCTCTCGGTGAGCTTGAGTCCATTTGTCCCAGATGCTAATCTGCAGAGCTCAGCTCTGAGGCCAGAGGCGCTTTACATGTATTTAGTGCAAAATAGCACGAGCAGGCATGCCAAGCCCTTCCTGCTTGGGTTTTTGTTCAGGGCCCGTGGAAAGATGTGACACATCGGGAAGGGCAAAGTGTCCCTTTGCGCCTCAACCACGAAGCGGTGGCTCTCACAGCTGTGGGTAGCAGATGCTCTGAGGCTACAGGCACAGGCCTTCAGGGACATCACCACTCTGCCCTCCAGGGGCTGCACACGTTACATGCTCTCCAAAAAAAACTTACTAAACACTTAATGGAGTATTTTGTTGTCAGCCCTGTGAATTCTGTCATGAATTATGTGTTATATCCTTCCTTTCAGCGCAGAAGTTTCTGTTTGTTTGCATTCTATATTTATTTTCAAGTGACATCATTACAGACATGATGTTTTAATGAGACATATTTGTAATTACAAACAGATTGCAAAGTAATTATCCCTGCATACCTGCTTCAAGTCACATAACATTTTTTACAGTTTCATGAGACAAAAGCCTCCAAATTGAAAATTGTCAGATATAAGAGGATTAGGCAATCTTTGAGCATACAATATCTGAGTGAAAATTGCTCTAAAATGCAATTCCTCATCCAGTTAATTCATATTTTTCTTCTCTTAATAGCTAAATGATCATTAGATGTAGCCAGTATCACTCTCAGATTTTAGTCATAGTGAGTCTGAGATTTCCTCAGACCACATAAGCCTGACCAGACATGTTTGAAAAAATGTGTTCAGCCAAAAGGCCACGGCTGTCAGCTCTGAGCCTGCTCACGATAGGATAATCTGTGCCGACTGTAGATAACTGAGTGCCCTTTCTCAGTCCCAACCAGGCCAGATCCCACACAGGTAAAAATCTGCATTAAAATCAAATTAGTGTGCACTGATTTACTACACTGTTGCACATAGCTTTACCCGCGATTCAGTGTACATATTTTCTCTTCCTCAGTAACTTCCTACAATCATTCCCTGACCATAGTCCAAGCTAAACGTAAATCAGCAGCTCTGTTTCCATTACTGGAAGGAACAGCAAGAAAAGGGAAAAGCGGGCATAAAATGAAAAGTTAAAAAAAAAACAAAAAAAAAACAGAGGCTTGAGTATGGGTGAGTAAATGCAAGAAGAAATCATCTGTTAAAATTAATTAGCCAAGCTTCTCTGAACACAAAATGACAAGACATTAAATATGTATTATTTATGAAATGTCTGTGCTCTCTGAAAAGGGTGTCTAGTGCTGTTAATTACTCAGCCATTCATTCAGAAAAGATTATTTCAAATGGAAAGTGAAAGCAAGGCTAGACAGCAAAAGAGCTGTTAGTTTCTTTCACGCTATTTTTAAATGACATTGGTGAAAATGGAAAAGCTAATTATGGTAGCTCTAAAATTCAAAGCTAATTTGAGAAGCAGCATGTCAGGTTTATTGACGTCTTCTGTAGAGTGATGTGGTTTGATGGCCACCAAGGAATCTCACTGGCGCCGCGAGGGAAAGGGAGGAGTGACTGCATGAAAAATTACTCCTTGCAGGAATGAAAATAACTTTTGGTAATAGATATTTATATTCCCCAATTCCCAGCGTCCCATATTTGTTCACTGCAGAAATAACAGTATAATTATGTATATTCAAAGAGTTGACTCATAAGCGATAAGTCAACATTTTTAAATGTTTGCAAACCTTTAGCAAAAAACATCACAAATACAAAGTTGTTGTTGTTGTTGTGTATAAAGAGACCTGTTTATCAAATAAAGGGTAATAGCAGTTTCCTGCAGAGTTTTTAAATTATGCTGGTGAGACTGTTGTTTTGTTAACATCGAGATTGTGCCTTTGATCGTGTGTATGTGGTAGTTAGTATGTGGAGTTTCTGTGGGATTTGATATAAGGATAATAAACAAACTTGCTGCAGAACCCTGGCAAACTTATGAAAATATTTTTCACATGCCGAAGTCCCAACGGGCCAGAGAGCGTGACGCTGTATTTTATCATTAGCATGATTAGTTTTATTTTTCCAACTTGTGGGGGAAAAAAGAGCAGCAATATTTTCAAGGTTTGTGATTCCTCCTTAAAGGCAGTCACCTGGCAAAGTGGGAACGAGAGCAGGGCATTTATCCACTTAGAGAGAGCCACCCCGATGATGTCAGTAACAGATGACTGCAAGACACTCCCCTCTCCACCGCCTCGCAGCCAGCTTTGGTCACTGAGGGCAGAAGGGAAAGTGGGTGGGGGTGGGGGAGATAATTACCAGTATAAATGAAGCCCTGCGAACGATGCGCACTGCTGGATCCCCTGATCTAGTCTCCAAGGCAACCTCAGCACGCTCATTTGTTTTGTAGATGAGTAATTACATCCAATTAGTGGCCACTGGAAAAAAAAGAAGTCCAAGAAAGGCCTATTGTTCTGGATAGATTGTGTGAATATTAATAGTGGGAAGGTCTGAGACACAGTGATATGATCGGTGATACTGATGCAGCTGTGGGCACACTCTGCCCAGTCCCATCCTGCATAACAGATCAGATAGCCACTGATGAAAATATATGACTTTGAGAATGTGTGCCTGTATGTTTGTGCACGAGTGTCTGAGTCGAACTCTTGTCCAGCTGCTTCTCATAAACAAAAGCTGGTTTCTTACCTGAGTTGCAACACCTGCAGTCAATGCAGCGGCATGTAGTGTCTAAGCATCTCTTAAATTTCATCACTTGGCTAAACGTTGTACACAGTTTACAAATTTTACTATACAATATGTGCAGTACATCATTTCACTGTACTATGTCCCCACTTACCAACACCTAGCACTGCCAGAGACTGTAGTTGGTAGATGACAGATTTAAAGGGACAAGTACATAAGCTTAGAGTTGATTGTCCTTGGAAATTGGTTCTTGGTTAAATGATTAGTTTTTTGTAAAGCTGGACAGACACTAAACTGATTTCTGCAAGACTGTTTATCCAAATTTTGGTCAGTTTGAACAGTTCAATCAGTCTGCTATCCCATATCGCTAATGACAGAACAGTAAGCATGTTTTAACAGAGTAAATGAGAGTTTTGGCTAAAACTCTTAGATAAAAAATCTAACTTAGAGTTCTCTAAAGCCATCTGCAGCTCTGTTTTTTTGAATTTTTATTCTTGCTTCCAAATGAAAATAGAACTGGACAAAAAAGTTCTTTCGTTTTGCTTTTGTTGATGACACAGTTGTATTGTTTGAAAACACTTTAAGGCTTAACCGAGTAGTTCAAAGCTTTGAAGCTTCATATGTCACACTGATATTCCAATTTTAAGATTGTGATGCTTATTGCAACTTGAGCTTTATTTGCTGCCTTTGCTCTGAGACTCTTTACTCACTCACTTGAGCAGCCTGTGCATGCATTCTGTGGCGCAGTATCCTTTAATATTAACAGTGTTAACAGGCTATTACTCACGATTTGTAACCAGTCAGATAGTGCTGGGGCGGGACGCTGAGCGAGATATTACAGTGATGACCACAGACGAAAGGGCAGCTAATCAAGGCTCTAAGTACATACTCAGTGTATTTACATGTGTTTTGTGTTTACAAATGATGAGTTACATTCATGTAAGAAAGTTGAATTTATAAAAGTCTTAACCTGATGAAGGGTGATGCTGTCAAAATATGGCGCCGGACATCAAAAGATTCACTCAAAAACCTCAGAAGAAGTTTTAATGTAAAACAATAACATCCAGTAACACTAACCGGTAAGACAAAACATGGTTCATTTTGCAAATATGTTCTCTAAAGAAACTCGGTTAAAGTGTGATAAAGTAGAAAGTAAAGCCTGTTTTGTTCCCTCTCTACACTGTTCTAAACTGGTGACATATCAGAATTCTTTATGAATTCCCAATAACATGGTTTGTGCTGTTGTCAAATGTTTTTTTCCCCATTATAATTATTCCATTGATCCAGCTTTCCTCATTAGCAAGGCCAATCAATTTTCGGTGACATTTGTCTAAGTGAAGTAAATGGAATGATTGGTTCTTGAGCTTTGTTCAATGTGTCAGGCATTATGTGACGTACGTGGGAAGCCTGCCGTATTTAGAGCCTATAATTTGATGAGTGGGCAGACAGCCCACAAGTGGTGAGATCAGAGTGCTAAAAAGCATTGGCGGGGAGCAACATGGCTGGTGCTCACATTCCATTTGGCAGAAGTGGACTGTCTCACTCTGAATGGGTAGAGGTGAAGTGGCTTTGAATGGCTATTCGCTCCAGGACCCAAATAAAAAAAACAAACACACAGCAGGGGAAACCCAGCATGAAAAAGCCGGTGTCACCAATCTCGGTCCCTCCTGAGTAGATTAACTCTGTTATCAAAGAGGTGTGAGAAGAAGCATTTTCTTTTAATTGCGCTCTTTATTTGAGCAGCTTGTCTCAGATTAAGAGGACAAGCAATAAATGTCAGCACGACTTATTGCTGAAAGACATTTTGTTGATAATCCGCCATCTGTGTCAAAGAGAGAATCATTGAAAGAGGCCAATCTGAGACGTGCTTTGAGTACTCAGTGCACTTCAGAACGTCTGTCATCAATAAACACCAACGTCTGTGTATTTCATTCACATAAAAAAAAAACAAAAAAACCCTTATCATCTGTTGCTATTGGTCAAAAAAGAGGCTTCAAATTAATTATTGATTGGTGCGCTTTCTGTTTTTCTCTTCATTTAAATGACAAAAGCTTCCTTCAGGTATGTCAGTGAGGAATTGTCAGTTTGAAATGAGAAATGTATTGACCTGTGTTTTAATGATTCTTCAGTTTTATCTCACTCCTTAATGATTGCAAGAGAACACGGAGGACTCGGGTCAATTATGCAAAAGCCAAAATATCAAAGCTGTGGCCTTTTTGTGTATTTATTGTGTTGGTCCATTTAAATAAAGTCAAGGCAGTAGATTAATTAAGGGAGGTTTAAAATGTGTTCTTCCAGGAAGAGGTAGTATGTGTCCATATTTGTACTGCTAATGTGTAAGATACAGCTGAGTGTATCACACATGGACCATATGCCAAGGGGGCCTGGCCACATGGCAGGAGCCGCTGTGGATGGAGGGCAGGGAGGGCCAATTAAAGCACTTTAAATGCAAGGATGTCACCGAAAAACGGTGTAACGCAGCACCAAGCTATGCTCAACAATCTGGACACTGAGTTTGTCGATGAAAAACGTTGATTTCCACAATGATGGAGTCCCCTCCCCTCCCCCTCCCCACCCTATACTGTATCTCCCAGGCCTCCCCGATTATGGGTTTTACTCTGCGCCCAGTGACCAGAGGGGGGGGCCCTGCTCCTTTGCTGACTATGGCTCCCTGGGGCCCCAAGCGGCTCAGATGCTGCACAGTGAGCATGCCACCTCCGCCTGCAACTCCCCCCTCCAGCACCTACACAGCCCGGATCAATTTAAGAACCCAGGTTTGTATATGCGCATCTGTCTCATCCACGTTTTTTGGAGTTTTCAGTTTGATTCATGACATTATTCCATGCAGATGATCTAATATATATATTTTTTTATTTGTTGATTTTTAAATTTTCTCTTGCTTTTGTTGAGGAGAGACAACAATCCCCTATTTAAAGAAAAAAAGTTTTTACGAAAGTCTTGCTGACGAAATAGCAGTGCATGTTCTTCCTCCTTTTTTCAATCCTTTAAAGTAGATTTTTCTGTTATTTTGTGAAGTTATGTTCAGGCCCCTGCTTGCACATAAGGGGCTGAAACATACAGAATATAATCCTCCATTTGCATGCGAACAAAATAACTCCTGATGATGTCGCAGAGTGCACCGGCCTCTCTAACAAAGTTCAAGCATATGTGAGTTTTCAACAGCGAAAAAGACTGAGATAAGTGTGGGAGTGAGTGTCTTTTTTTTTTTTAGCCGAGCCCTTAAAGTATTTTAACTGTAAGAGTGATTGCTCATGTTATTAGTGTGTGAAAGTCTAACTGGGAAATCAGGAGAAATGCTGTGCGATGTCAGACAACAATTTTTTGCATAATATAGCCATTACTCTACAAGACAGGCACATTTTTATCAGACATGCTTTTTTTCTTGTTCTTTTATCTGCTCAATGTAATCAAAGCTCTCAATAGCCAGGGATGAGATTCCACCGACTAGTAAAATACACCGCACATTGGCATTTCAATACCTGCATGCGATGTGTGAAAATGATTGTAAATTCATGCTATTTCTTTGAGAGCAGATAGTAATCTTAAACTTAAACAACCTTTTTTAAATCCCACAATATTTATGTTTATCTAGTTTTTCATTGCGATAATGATCATGTTTACACTGACATGACGTACCACCAATGTTTATTTCAGCCGTAGCAGTTGTGAGAGAAGGAGGTTTAGTGTAGTGGAGTACCTTTATGTGCCAGTGACAGTGTTGACCTACACACAGCGGACAGGTTCTCTGCCTCTGGAGACCCATGTAGCCCAGCATGGTTTGAATCCCGCTCTAGTGTTCAGTTTTAGAGCCTCCACTGCTTCACAATGACAGCAGCGAAAAACACTGAAAACAAAAGCGGCCGTCCTCTCACTTTTTTGGACCAACAAACTGTGTGACTGTGGGGCCAAGTCTCCCTCTGCCGCCTCAGGCAGATGTTGGCATTTCCTGTAGACAGTCCGTACAAACTTTAGCACAGCTGAAAGCAAAAAACACAGACAAGTTGCAAAGACAAAACTGCACAGATGTGATTTCTAGAGTTCTGAAGGGTTTCTTGTTGGCCTGCTGTTTGCACAGACATAGTTCGTACTCCATACTTCCTTTAGATCTGTTAAGCAGTTTGACGTGTTTAATTTCATACACAGCTGCATGGCAGGGGAAAGAACCACACACACTGGTGTCACTGTCTCTTAATTTTTAGGCACCTTTATTTAGTATACATTATAGTTAAAGCAGGAATAAATAGGACTTTGCGTCACAAGTCAAACCCCTCAGCAGCAACCACAATTCACTCTGTTGGGCTCTGTTGATGCATGCTTGCTTTTTGTTTGAGTTTTGCTCGGTTGGTAAAGCAGAGTTTTTCCTCACCTGAGAGGACCCGTTTTGTCCCGAGTGAGTCAGCACAGCTCGATTATGTCCTAACACAATTTATGTGCTCTTGTTGTCTGTGAAATAGACTTCATTTGTATACCAACCTTGAGCCTAATAATACAAAAATCGCATTATAGCATATTATAAAAGAGTATCACAACAATGCTGTTTATTTGGATGTTTGTTTTAAGTAGATAAGATCACAATCAAATGCTTTTCAGGAAGTCTAATTGATTTTTGTGTTTATTAGGTGCCTCATGATGATGACTACGAGCTGTAGTCATAGATTACCCATGTGTCATTTATCCTGTCATTACTGTTCAGATGCTACAGTGAGCAGCCCTGCTGCCACAGATGGATAGTGGCACACAGACACAAGTCTGAAAGGGGGAATAGAGGAGTTTCCATATGCAGTCTGAAGGAAAATCTCCTTGATAAATGCTCTTCTTGTGCACAGTGCATACATTTGTGCTTTAGTGCTACATTTAAGTGAGTTAAAGTAAATATAGCTTGGATGACAGGCAACGCAGCACACAGTGTTCTGTGTAGAGTTATGCATTAGACATTCATTCAGTCAGGTCCCCTCATTTGTCTTTCAGAGTGCACACACAGAAATCACTCCTCCCAACTGGAGCCCGACATATATATAAACTTCAATTTTTATGTGTATATATGTATACACACACACACACACACACACACACACACACATATATATATATATACATATATACACATATACATACATATATATGTGTATATAT
>JAQLOL010000006.1:8849416-8870627 GCA_029783665.1 Naso thynnoides
GGCCCCCCCCCCCCCCCCCCCCCCCCGCTCCAGCTCGCCCTCTGCACACAAGTACAAGCAGCAGCACTGTAATCAGGACACAGTGGAAAAGAAGTGTACTTGAAAAAAAGCTCATACCCAGATTGTAGCAACCCCGCGGAAACATCACTGATGTTCAGCAATAATAAATCAAGAGGTGCTTCACTATGAACACATGAGGGAGAAAATCAACCGTCAAAGATTGCTTGATTACAGTCTAGTAGACAGAAAACGCATGGAGCAATGTGCTTTTTTTAAAAAAAATGAGGAAATAAACTGGAAAATGTTTTGACTTTTTGAGCCCAGAATGATCAATGACAGCAGCACCTTGCATGCCATGACAGTTTTGTTCACAAGTAATTATTTGGTGTTTTGTCACAACATCATATGAGACTCATTATACAGTATAGTAGGACTTCAATTCTTACATTTCCAATTTGAGAACATTACACGACAGGGGCCATTTGGCAAAATACAAGATTTAACATAGTCATGGCTTTATCAACACTACCTGAGTTACATTTAATAATTCTGTATTTATCAACTTATTTTTTTTTCTGAAAAGTAACAGCCCAGAGCCATTCTTTCAAGGAGTATTTCTTGTCAGTACATATAGATCTCTCTAGTAATTAAAAGATAAAAGCAATTAGTTTACATAAAGTGCTATTAATCCACACATTAACCAAATAATATCTTCTAGAGAAAGGGAACCTGGACAGTTTCCTTTGTTTTGTTAAATAACTCAATCCTGATTTGGAGATGGTAATGAAAGTGATGTCACAGCTGGCCAGTTAGCAAAATTGGGCTCCCTAGACTTTAATTATATCTTTCAACATGAGCTCTTTTGAGAAAAATACTAAACTAAATTAAAACCACCTCAAGAATTTGTGCAACTAACTGAAAACGCACCAGAACACTTTTCGAACAAACAAATGAACTGCAGGCCACGCCAGCATCTTGGGTGATCATTTTGTAGCTCCATATAACCCATTTCACACATGGTATGGATCACACGGTGTTATTGCACACTGGTTTTGCAAATGTAAAATGTTATCCACAGTAAAACATAATAATACGACTCGTCTTACTTATCTTCACATTTCAACACAGTTTGAAAAAAAAAGGAAGGAAAAAAAAGTGGCAAGTCGGGGAAACCTAGATTAGTATTGCAGTTGTTGTTGTGTTACTGTTATCTTTGTTTGGTGATAAAGAGCGACCTCTGACTCGTTCATTTCCACCAGTAAACATGCAAGAAATCCAATGCCATAAGACAGAAAAGTAATGACCTACTGCTGAGTCCATAAACAACTAAAATATGAGTCATAAAATGCAACACGTTCCTTTGACGAGAGGATTTGAACAGTTTTCACACAGACAGAAATGCAGGCAAAATAATCTGTATGGACATCCTGAGTCATGCTGCTGAACAAATAGCACAAAAAGCAGAAGACCTTATTGGTGCCAATGTCCTTTGCTTAATAATTTGTCACTCAGTTAACTCAGGATTCATACATTAGTGCATACAAATCTGGATTTAAGAATAGACCGCACTGACCTCACAATGATCTGCATGAAATGTATGAAAAAGCTTAAAAGGTTTTGCCTGTAATGGAGACCTGGATTTAAAATCTTTCACACCTGAAACAAACAGTGAAATGAAGGGGCTTTCCATCAGATGGGGCACTTCTGTACCTGTGCTCTGGGGGTCACACTGTAGTGTGGATAACACTCATTTTGTTAGGTCAGACAAAACAGCATAAAAGAAAAAGCAAGCATTCGATTTCTGGGCTTTGATTTCCCCTTAAACGGATTTAAGACAAGGGTCTCCCTTCCTGGATGGGGCGTCACCTGTGAGCTTCCGCTTAACTTACAGTTTAACAGAACTCAAAGATCTTTTTTTCCCCACAACTTCAAGGCATTCTTTGCAAAAGTGTGTTCTCCTTTCCTCCACGATTAATTCAAGCTTGCGCACTGATGTGTATGTGTAACGTCTAACATATCTACACTGAACTCATTTGAATGCGTGACGAAAGAAAATGACTGAGGCATCCCATAGTCAGACTGACGGCTGCCGCAGTTCAACAGGATAAAGGCTTAGGGAGGTGCAATCCATGACACCTTCCTTTGTTGAACTCCCGAACGTCATCCTAAAGAGCCATGAGACAAACGACTATCACAGCTCCAAAGTCGCAAGTGTCCATGTATCGTGTCGGAGAGGCACTGATCCATTCCTCCAACGTCCCTTCAGAGCGTGTGTGTGCGTTTGTCTGATGCCCTAAAGAAGTCTCTTATTCCACCCGAGATTCCAAAGAAAATCTGTCATGCTAATCTATCAATGTTTTCACAGTTGTCACTTTTTCTGTCCAACAAGATTTTAGGATTTCCAAGGTAGATAACTGCAGCACCCAGAAGAGACGAAGGTAAGTACTGTAGACGATCTACCTCACTGATCAGGTCCATCCTTGGTCTCGTCATAAACCACTACTCTTTTTGGATCTACAGCAGGAGAGGAAATAAGGCAAAAAATGTTAGATTACTTACATCAGTCTTAAAGAACACAAGAAACAGATAATTCTGACTTAAATTCAAATGTGGCTGGAGATGTTCTGATACCATTTTTTTCCTTTGCGATATTGATTCCGATACTCAAAGTTAGTAGCGATCCCACACCAACTCATAAAAATAGCTATTACTTTAAAACATGAGGTGTAATCATAATGTAATAAGACAAAAAGATTTAAATGGAAAACCATAAAACAGAAGTGCAACAGCACTTAAAATATAAAATCTATGAAAATCTAATTCCTCGCACTGCACTAAACTAAGCTAACTGAGAAGCAGCTTGGTACTGATTAGCAGCTAATGAGTCACATGGCATCAGATCAGTACATAGACTGATACTCGTTGATGCCGATACCAGCATTTTCAGCGGTATCGGGGGCATTTTCCGATACTGGTATTAGTATCGAAACATCTGTAAATGTGGCTACTTTTGGAATATTTTGTATACGCTTCGGCTTCTCTGACTGCTATCTTACTTAAAGTTGCAGTTGGTAACTTCTACTAACGAGCTAACAAGCTTACATTAGCTGAAGCATGAGCCTCATGGGGAGGCAACTCTGCTGCAGACACTGCCTTCGGCTCGCATTTTATTACATTTGTTGTCGCGCTCTCTTTTAAGTTTAATTTTGAATCGCGACGAAGCCGTTGAGGGAAAACTTCCAACGGAGTAAACTGGTCTGTTTTAGCTCGAGCTTGAGCTGACTGATGGTCTCTGTTGGCAGCAGAGACGAGTCAGAGCGTAAGGCACGAACAGCTAATCAGCTCGCACCGACCTCACCTGCAATAAGAAGCGCAGTGCAGACTGGACAATTAGAACAATGAGTACAGAGAGTATCACTGACTGGGCAAACAGAAAGGAAGCAATAAGATTTTTATCTATCCTGAATATAGAGGCAAAAGAAAACACAGATCTCATGAGACTCTCAGACCACGTCACTTACTAATAGCTGTCTGTGGGTATTATGTCATTTTTTCCAAATAGAACACAAAAAAGTTGCTGATGTTTACTCCTAAGTTACCAACTGCAGCTTTAACTTTTGATAACTTTTGCATATTTTTTGTTGAATAAAAGCGAGGTTTGTTGTTTATATTTCTCTAAAGTCAAATATCTTAAGTGCCATTTCAGTACTGCAGGTAGTTTTGTTTTCGTTCAGTATCCTACTCAAGCAGTAATGGCGTGTTTCACTCTTGCCGGTTAGACATTTCGCAAACACACTCTCAGACATCACTGTACTTATGCCTGTGCTGATATCAACAGACTGTTTGGAAAAATTGCTGTATTTCGCCTGCCAGCTGGCATGACTGCAGTGCCAGAGGACCATACAACAGCAGTATGTCACACGCAGTAATTTTTTTAACAGTGTCTCTGTTAGTGATTACTTTGGGTTGCCAATGTTTCTGCTGTTTAGCAGTAAAACAAATGTGCCCTTTTGTCTTTCGAGGATTTACTGTTATTTGATGTTAGTCCGTGACACACAGCTATCTGTCCGAGAAAGGCGCATTAAATACAGCCTTTGTGCACATGCTGCCATATGAACCAACTTGAACAAAAATGTCTTTGTGTGGGTTTCCTTTGAGTAATTTATTGCAAGACAAGATACACACAGCTTTGGGATCTTTCTAGGCAGATAATCAGTATTTATGAACTGAAAGTCAGTCAGTGGATGCACATGCACTCTAATAATTTGATTGTAAACAAATTCAAATCATTACGATTATACGTCTGTCATGAGCACATTGTTAAAAACGCTATTTTACTAAAAAAAGGCAAGATGATCATCTCTGAATTCAGCATGTACGAACACAGCTTGGTCCGAATCCTCTGTGTTTTGATATTGACTATGTGTCAAAAGAACTGCAAAGGGAAGAGGGTTTAAAGGAAAAAAATATTCTGACAACTTAAGAATGCAAGAAATACAACTCTAAAAGGTCATTTAAGTGACATGCTGAAATGTTACTTTATCTCTAGATCTTGTTCTCGATCAAGAAAACTCAACCGCCATAAGATTTCTGGGAATAAAGGTTTGGAAAAAGGTGAAGCTCAGTTTTGTTTACCTTGTTTTTGCAAGTTGAAAATGAATTCCATTTCTGTTAAAGGAAAAAAATAAAATACATTATTTCTGCATCTGCATTAATTCATTGTTCAGCATGTTTTTATAAAATGCAATGTTAAACTGTGCAAAAAAACCCAAATCAAAACATAGTACTTTAACATATATTGTAATCCTTATGATTTTCATTGAAAAAAAAAAAACCTGTCTTTGATGATGCTGGATTTCTTTCTGCATAGCTATTCAATGCATTTACAGTCTGTAATCTCTCTAAACATACACATTAATTGCCATTGAAAATGGTGGAATCCACCATTCCATCACAGTGGATTCAACTGCTTTCCCATGCACGAGAGATTTACAGAAAACTATGCACCATGTAATCCAACATTACAGTTTGTAATCTTATCGTCAATATCAGCCTCACTTTCGATCTCTCCAGTCAAACCAGAGCTGTAAAACCTAATGCAACCAAAACCAAATATTTTCTAATGCTTCAGAACAAAAGCATTCAGCCTTGGTAACAGGTTCATTTTTAAGGCATTAGCATAGCCCGGGCTGAGACCAGAAACTTCACCCACTACACTCAGTGGACTTACTTCTCTTGGTCTGGCGTTGCCTTCACTTTGAACAATTTCCAAGAGGTGGGGGATTCGATTTTTCCTAACACTTCCTCATTGGTTATTACCTTTTCAAAATAAATAAGCGTGAACAGTCATTATGTTGCCAGAGGACATTTCATCTACTGTGGAGTGCATGTAGCAGCAGCTTGCAAAAAGCATCGGTACAAACAGATGAGATTGGACTACTTTTCCACAGATAAATTCCTCATATTTTAACACTCATATCAAAGACACCACATACAACCACATTACTGCTTTTGGTCCTGTAAGGTGGCTTTGTTGTTTGAAATGTTGTTTATTTCCTGACAGACAGCTGCGTTAGTCCTGCCTGTGGCTGACCACCTCCCACGCTCATTGGATAATCGCTTTTTCAATCACAGAAATCACAGTTTCAAAGCACAATGCAAGACCTAAAGAAGCAGGTCCACTCAGTGGCGTGGACGGAGTCTCAGGTCTGGGCCCAGGCTAGAAGAAGCGGTTATAGAAAATGTAATGCTCTCTACTACATTTCCCTGGATTTTGCGAAATCAAACAGCAATTTAATCTTAAGGATTACAAATTAAATTGTACCCAAAACGAAATTGATGAATAGTCATAGTTACCTTTAGTGTGATAAGTGACAGCAGCTTTAATGTCAAAAGACCCCCAGCTACACCTTCTGCCAAAGTCTTTAGAGTGTGCCTGTTCTTTAGATGAGCCAAACAACAAAGTGGCTAGCTGGCCCTGTGCAGGCTTAGCACCGTTGTCTTTACTGGGTGCTGACGCTCCAGAACCTGCACCCTTGCTCTCGGCCTTTGTCTTCTCCTGGCCACATTGCTGCAGCTTGTTCTCCTCCTCACTCATCACACAAGCAGAAGAACAAGCATTCGACACATTGCAAGGGGCACAAGTTCTTTTCTCTGGGTCTTGACCCAAAGTGCCCAGCTCTAAGAATGATGGGCTAACATCGAAGCAGGGCTGGGCGGCCTTGGCAGCTACAGCCTGACACTCGCTTTGAGGTGTGACCACAGTAGACTTGTCCTCTGCAGGCAACTGGCCACTTCCTCCTTCTGGCCCCAAGTTGGGCTCATTAATGAAGGAAAGCCCCCACTGATTCTGGAAGATATCTCCCAAGGCTTTCTGATTTGTCTGAGCAGCCGGTGGGCCAAGATGACGAGCACTAGGGAGCACAGGTTGCATATTTAAAGGGTAAATTAAAAGAGTACACTTTCTAAGCTCATATGCTTCTCCGTCTACGGGACTAGTTGTAGAGCTACAGTTACTTTCCAAAGGAGATGCTACATTCTCGCCACTTGGGATAGATGGGGCTGGTGGAATACTACTAGCAGCAGGGGCAAAGAAGGTACCCACTGGGAAGCCGTTTCCATTTCCAGAAACAGGACCATTAGTAAAGCTAGCTGAGGTGATAGTTTTCATAGCAGACATAGGAACCTGTGAAAGTCTAACAGGAGGAGGCAGTGCCTCTCCTCCACCTTGAGCTACTTTATTGAGGTTTTCTTTAACTTTACTTGCATAACTGATCTTGGGAACAATTTTAGCACTGCTATTGTCCACAGGAAATACTGGAGGGGGCTTAAACAAAGTCCATGAGTCCTCTTTTGAAGGGGAGGAAATCTTGGCTTTATGCCTTTCCTCAGTCTTTTTACCAAAGGTGCCAACTGCTTTGCCATCAGAGTTTTTCCTTTGAGATTCACCCACTGAAGCCTCTGATGCAACAGCCCGTCTACCTGCTGACTGAGACTCTGCTTTATGGGCGGCTCTAAAGCCATCAAGTCTGGAAGTCACTCCCTTCTCAGTCGTCTCAGGATTAAAAGCGCCATGCTCCTGTGTAGTGTTGCCCTGCTGCATGTCTTTGTCCTTTTCTCTTATCACATTATCAGTGTTCTTTGAGTTGTTACATCTGGCCTTGCGTTTCTTCGGAGTAGTATATCCACCTTCGGAGCCGCTGCCATCATTGTCCTTGCTAGAATAGCCATTTGTAATTAAGCCACAGTTTACAACGCCATTTTGTAGCAACATAGAGTCTTTCTTATCCAAAGATTGGGCCTCGTGATGATTTAAATCCAAGGCCTTTTCCTTGTCATTTTTAAGGTCCATATTCTTCTTATGGTCCAACCCTGTGCTGCTCGCTTTTGGACCAGTAGTATACAGTTTTTGTGTTGACTTCTGCTTCACATTTGTATTACTCGTGTGTCTGTTACCGTTGCTGTTGGGGGGATGCGACATACCAACAGTATCAGACAGATGTGGATTCTTCTCCCCCTCCTCCTCACTGATGTTTACTTTTTTATTGCCTGAAAGGGGAAACAGAATCAGTTTATCCTGAAATGACAGAACATTCCAACCATTCTTTTATACCTCGCCGAAAACTGGCGGAACAGTAAGATAATTTACAGAAAATGCTGCGACAACTCATTTGATTTTTCCCACTTGCAGGAAGTTAAATTTATGCACGGATTTCTGGTGACAGTTTTGGGGTATTGCACCAAATATTTAGTTAAATAATTGTAATGCAATAATAAGAAATACTGGACCCAATGCACAAAATGAAAAAAAAAAAAATTAGATGCTAATTCTAATAATATGCTTGTATTTAACTGAAAATTATTTTTTATTATTTAAAATTTAGGCTAAATTAGAAAAAAAAATGTTCACATCTAACATTGAATTTCTGTCTATGTAATTATGACATATGAAATGGTATTTATAATAGTACATTTATTGTAATTAGTTTACTATTGGCTTTACTTTAACTATCACTAACCCTTCGTCTATCAAAAGAAATAATATTATTGTCCAGCATCTTTTACTCCAAACAGTAAAATAAAGACAAGATAGTTATATAACAAGAAAACATTTGTTACTGCTATTGTGTGTACATATCGTTGTCCTGTCTAACAACACATACCAAGATGAGCTGGATGCTCACTGTATTTAACTGCTTGCAGACAGCATACTAATATCTCACACCTGTCAAGCTGGACAGTTGGCAGATTAAATTTCTTCAAAATATCTGATATGGATTGAGACCAGTTGCTGCAATATGTAAAAGCATATATGAAATACCTCTGGACTGACAGCAAACCACAAATAGATCCATGCATTGCACTGAGGCATGGGAACTGCTGTGTCAACGTGGGGCTTCCCATCTAATGGTGCTGCCGCTCATGTCTGCAGGCACAGCACGCTCAACGTCTCCTCTAAAACCTTAGTTCTCGCCGATTTGCGAGCAATCATATTGGCAAAGCTGCCCGTAAAAGTACAGTCGATGCTTACAGTGTCTGTTCAGCTGTGGCGCAACATATTTATCTTGTGGTCAGTGCTGCGTGGCTTCACGTTGGCTGGACAACATGCAACAGGCCTGTCAAAGAAGGCTAGCGTTAGCTAGCTAATGTCAACTAGCCAGAGAGTCGTTGAGTATAAACACGTCTTGTCACCGACAGACGGTCATGCCATAAGATAAACACCTAAAACCAGCGAGCCGAGTGAGCACAGGACGACAACGACATGTCAGTAACGTTGAAGCAAAGTACCTCGGTTGTATCAAATTTCCAAACTAGCCAGGCAACTTTAGCATTAGCTCGTAGTGATATTCTAACATGGCCGACAGGAAATGGCAGCTCAGAACATTCCAGTGGAGCCGGCTCGTTTTCCAAACCTGGACACAAGCATGCTGAAATGGATAAGATAAAGCTTTGACTCCTGATGAGGGCGACTCGCCATGCACGTTTAACACATACTGCGTTGATAACATACAGTGACCCAGCATTATTTTCTGGCATGATTTAATTACATTTTAAAATGAAAAATGGGTGGTGAAACCGGCGCACAAGGTCAATCCCCGATATGTCAAACTACCACCAGCGACAACTGTCACGCAACGTCAGCTAACCATCAAGCTAGCTCATTTAATGGTTGGTTTTGGTCCTACAGTGGCTTAGCATCGGTCTTATATGTTAACGTTAGCTACTCATCAGCTGTAACGCTCTTCAATTGTTCCGGGCAACAGCATATAGTTTAAATAAAGAGCCAGCTAGCATGCTAAGCCCCCCACTCACAGTGGAATTAACGTTAACATTAGTTAGCAAATGCTAGTCGGCTCGTTGACATTAGCTGAGTAAGGCTAGCAAGCGTTAGCTCACTTTTCCGGATGGCCCAACCTGTTTTCTTCGTCTGCGTTTCCTGATGCTGGCGCTGGAAGTGGCTCTGATCATTTTTTAGACAAGTTGTATGTTGAATAGAGTTTCTGTCCTCTCCGTGGTGGCGATATTGCCTGTCCTGTGCCCGATCTTTGGGCTGTTCCTCCATTGAAGTGTAGAATGTCGGACTTGTTCAACCAATATGTTAGCTCCCTGGGTAAGTACAGTCCAATCACTACCAGTGTAAAACGGAAGCTATTTGAAGCCTCTGTAAACGTCAGCAGTAAACGTCTAAAAATGGCACTGTTTTGGGTGGTCACCGCCACTAAATTCCATGTCAATTTGGACTGAGTCATTCAGCAAATAATTCACAAGACTTTTCAGTTTTGCTAGATGTTTTAAGAGTCACTGCACACTAAAATAACGGACAAGTGATATTTTAAAAAAATCCTCTCAGGGAAGGCAATAGCGGGGTGGGGTTCGTGCATGAACTAAAATCATATGACCGGAGGCGCTGCCACGTCTCCAGCCAGTGGACACTTTGTTGGAGGGTCCCGGGGAGACCAACCCAGCTCCCAGAATGGAAAACCAGCTCATTGCAGATTCAATACCACTGTCCCCAGTCGCTCCCAATTAATTTTTAAGTTTTTTGTTTTTTTTTTACCACATGTTGATTAGAAAAGAGGACGTTCCTGTTGCTTTTTAACACACTTGTCTCAAAAAGAGTAAACATGAATATCATATTTAGAGTGAACGTGCACAAAAGCAACATTCAAAGCGCATTTCCCACCCAAAATAACACATTTCTGGGGACACGTAAACATTGCTTAGTTTACTATTGTTTCATGTATTTTATGTGCTATTTATCATGATTAATTTTAAATTCCATTCCAAATACCCCCTTTCACAGGTGAAAATAGCCAGATTTCTACTCCATTCCAAGTCAGTCATCCATGATACATAGAAAAGAATTTCATCAATGTGAAACGTTAACAGGATGCATTTACCAAGCATACATTTAATAAGACATCCTCAGTGTTTGGGTGGAGCAGTGGGCCGAGTAAAGTCGTGGTATTAAATATCTTGTGTGGAATGCTTATATTGGTTTGTATTTCCTCAATGTCTGTCCTCTGAGAAACTGTTACATGCTGTTTGCACAGTTTTAGTCCTCTGACACTACTTTAAGTGAAAGAGCACCTTTTTTAATTTGTGGGTCTGGCTTAATTGCTCATCTGTAACAAGCCAAGCAAAGAGTAAAAGCATAAAAAGTTTTTTGGACAGATTAGAAAAACTGACTCACACTGAGTTATAGCTGACATTTGGTGGAGCCTAAAACAAATAAAAAACCTCAAACAAAACCTTAAAAACCTCAAACAAAGATGTAAAATAAATCAGAACAATTATTAAATATTGACATTGCTCACTTAGAAGTTTGTAGAAGGTGTTTTGTTTGCCCATTAACACTGATATCATGAATTTAAAACATGCAAAATGAAATATTAACTCAATAATCACACATTTAAAAACTAGAAGAGATCGTCATGTCACTGAGTTCAAAAGGAAGTATAATCTGGGTTTAGTGCTGCATGGTGCAACGTGCTCACATGGAGGATAAAAGAGTGAACAGCATCCCCTTGTGGCCAAAGATACAAAGTCTTGGATTTTATACACAGAAGCAGTGACAGATAGACAATTTATTTTAGAGAGAAAACAGAGCTGTGCATATACTTTACACACACATTTTTTTCTTGAACATCATTCAGTTTTTGTCTCCGGTGTTGGATAAGTTCTACCAGATTCAAAGATTTATAGTTGTAATTGATGCAGAGAGATTGATGCAACGGCTCAAATAATTAAGAAAAAGATGTATTTTGCGTTTTTCACTAAAAGTGTGGTGTGATGTGAAATACGCTGATGTTCGTGTTTTTTCCCTTCAACAACTAAAAATCATGAGGGTTTTTTTTTTTTTTTTTTGTAAGTGTTTTAATGTCTGCAAACAAACACTTCATCTGCTGCATCGAGCCCATACATGTTTCTGACAGACTCAAAGTGCTGATGTATGCAGTCCTGCTCCTCCTACTGTATATGCATGTGATAGCTACTGTACCTTTAATAAAATATTGATATGACAGCTTTATTTCATGACAAGATTTATCTTTAAGATGCAAGTGGCTTTCTAGAGATGGACCCAGTCTCCAGGCATGTGCACACAGAAATACCCAAGCCATAGGTTCAGTTCCAGAGTCAGTGTTCACGGTGGTATTTTGCACATTTTACCAAAAGAAAATAATATAACTTTGCCTGAGGAAAGTATGAGAGGGAAGACAGATCTGTTGAAAAGTAGTTCAGTGCTTGTTTGCTAGTTTAAATATCATAACTGATGATTAATTGTGCACATTTAAAGTGTGGACTGTTTAGATCCATGATGTTACATTTGCCAAGGAAAATTATTTTCTTATGTTACGCATCATCAGTATGAGCACACTTTTAAACTTTCGTCGTACTTAAAACTGATCCAGTATTTCAGGTTAAAGGATTTATTCTCTGCTGACCAACAAAGATTTTCAGGGACAATTTTTTTTTTCTTCAGAAAAAAACACAGAGGCAACACATTCTCAGTGTGTAACCTCCTTGGACTTTGTTAAACACAAATACAACAGCCATTATGCAGGACTCAGAGAAACCTGGCACATGTTAAACAACATGTTTTCATGACTGTTCTGCTACCAAACAAGCCAATTTCTGACACACTGAATCAAACCTCCTTGTTGATGTATTTAATTTATTTATTTCTATCTATTTTAATGTGAATAGAAATTAATTGGCATAATACACCACTCTTCAGAGGTTTTAATTAGAATTAACATATTACTCTTGTCAAAGAATTGATCATCAGTCATGTAAATCTGTCCATAATACAGGTTTAAAACTGAAGACTAATGGGTGAGATGAAAGCAAGAAACTAATAAAAAAACAAAGATATGTCATATTTGTCCATGTGTGTGCCATGCTGCATCAGTATTCAGTGACATTTAAAAATCTCTGGACAATGTATCCTCCACTTCTTTCGGCCTCAAATACCTCATTTAAATGTAAAACACATTTCAAACACAGAATATTCTTACAGACAGACTTCCTTTGGGAACTCCTTTAGGAAAATCCTTTGTAACTGAACCGATAAATATGTTAAAAGAATCGTCATATGGCTTCAATACAAGATTTGCAGCCTATAAAGAAATGAAATATTTCATTTAAATGTATTTCCCAGGTCTGATAAGTTGTAGCAAAGGTGAGAAACACAACAGAGTTGCTACTTTTTTGTAGTTTGTTGTGGTACACACATATATATTTTTTTCTCTGCAATATTAAACCTGCAGTACAATACATGTGAAGCTACTGTAACTGCATATATAATCTTTCCAAAAGAAGTGTGAGCTGATATCCTTACTGTACACACATACTGTACACTGAAAAAGTGCAGTTCTTTGAAGGTATTAAAAATTTAAAGGAACCGATGGTGTCCTGCATGTCCTGTAGTTTCCCAGTGGCACTGGACACGCAGTCACAACGCATCTTGCACGGCTCAGCTGAGGACTCTCAGCCTGTAAATGTTTCAGTGGAGAGAGCAGAATTAAAGCTATCCAGTGTCTTTATGGTCCTCAGTTGATTTGTCACAGTGCAGCTAGCAGGTCTTCATGTCGTAGAACTTTGTAGGTAAGCCAGTAGAGGACGTTGAACATGAGGAAGCTCATGGGGAAAACAGCTCTGGAGATGGTGTCAATCCTTTTCGCTCGATCCACAAAGCGCCTGCGGATGTCATAGAAACCTAAACCTGGAGGTAAATCTGCAAAAACTGGTGTTGCATCCATTTCAGGTGCAGTTCCTGCTGACAGTGCAAGTCCAAAACTCTGGAAGAGTAATCCCTGCTGTGCCAGCTCCTCCTCCTGGAAGAAAAAGACACAGCACAGAATGACCATCTGTTTTCATTGAGAGTCACACAGCTTAACTGATCTCTATTTTGTTTTGCATTCACTGATTGGCTGCTGTTAAGCTGAGCAAGGCGACAGTACAAACCCTGGCACAGACGCTGCACTGCTGGGCCGCATTCCCGTGTGGTGCATTGTTGCCTGACGTGTTGTTTCCTTTCGCCTTACTGTCACCACTCGCCTGCTGATGAGGAAACAGAGAGGCACATACATTTAATCATCAAACAGACTGCACTGATGGAGCAGTGTGCCGCCTCGACACAACTCTGCTGTGCTGCACGCATGTTTCAAACCTTGTACATTAACAGGCGTCGTCATCTGTCTCTTACAAAGTGAATACAAGTTTGTCATTAATGTGAAAGGAGACAGTTTGAAGGTGTAGTCAGCGCACATTTCAGAGGTATTGCATAATCCCAACAAATTAAGTACAAAGGGTTTACGCAGATGTTTTGTGTCTGGTGTTATAAATATTACAAGCTGCTGTCACACTGCTTCATTTAAGAAATACTGTATATTTAAAAGTGGTTTGCCCTATTTTGTCTCCTCTATTTTTCTTCTCCTCGTGAGAGCCACAGTGAGGCAGCAGTATGTTGGGAACATTCAGCCAACAGTGGAATAAGGTGAAGGCTTGAATTTATCACAGGTCAATGCAGTCTGCATTTCCCGGCTGGAGTGCAACATGCAGCTGAGTTGTGTAGCTCGCTCATAGCCGGGCGCAGGGAATAGCAGGTGACAGCAGCCCGAGGGGCTGAGGGGGTGGGTCGCACTCACAGCTCTCTGCCGCTGCTGCTCTTTGAGCTTCTTCCTCAGTCTGAAGAACTCCTTGTGCTGGCGTGAAACAAAATTAACAGCTGCGTACTCCAGCAGTGCAGCAAACACGAACAGAAGACACACGGCCATCCAGATGTCAATGGCTTTCACGTAGGACACCTGTGAAACCATGAGAGTCACATCCGTGAAATCGTGCAACATTAGCTAACATCCATGTTGTGCTCAGCAGTGACATGAAAGAAAGATGGAGGTACAAACTCCAAGATTAGCTGTTTTTGTTTGTATTTATTGAGAGCTGGAAGAAGTAAACTCAGTAAAACAAAACTATAAAAGAACAATTACGAGTGAAAGTCTTAGATTCTAAATGAAACTCAAGTACAAAAATAATAACAACAAAATGTATTTTCAATTTCAAAAGTAAAATGCTCATTGTATGGTTCGTGTCATTGTTCTGTGTTATTGATGCATAACAAGTAAGCAGCACTCAATGTTGTGATAATCCAAGTCAAAGCTAATTGTAACTGCTTAATGTACTTAGTAGTTGTATAATCAACAACAATGTTACATTTTATGAACTGATCATTTGTTTTGTGTGTAAATTTTTAATCTAAAAAGTGAGTCGTTAGTATTGATTTTATTTAATGTAGTGGAGTGAAAATTGTAATATTTGCTTCTGAAATGTAGTGATATAGATGTAAAAATAAACAAAACAGAAAAAAAGCAAGAAAAGCAAGAGTATCTTGTAGTTGAGTAAATATACTCAGTTACTTTCCAACAATGATGTAAAAAGATTGAAATTTATATTAAAATATCAATTCTGACTCTTTATGATATGTTGTCATGACCTGTTTCTCTGTTTTATTTATTTATTCTTTCAGCAGTGGAGTAATGAAATATATTTTTTCAGATGCTGTGGGTTGTGTATATTTTTACTTTGGAAGCTACTTTATACATTTGAAAAATTTACAGAGAAACATATGGTCACATATGGCCTGTTTACATTAAAGTAGTTAAATTAAGCTTCATCCTAACCATAGATTCAAACTGCATTTTAATGCATCAACAGTTAATCAAAAATCATCCAGTGTTGTAATGTACAATAGTTACACTCTGGAATGCAACATTCTGATCTTTTAATTCTGGTACTTAAAGTATATTTCTGATTAAAGTTCTTTATTTAGGCGGAAAAAACAATGCGTTTACATTTAGAAAAGCATTTTTTTTAATAATCTGATGTTACTATTTTTAAGTAAAAGAATCTGTGTGTTCTTACACTGCTGCATTTTCAGACATTTATTGAACACAATCCTGTCCTCTCCTGCGTTAACCACACTAAAATTAAATTTAGGATAGACATTTATTATAATTAACTATGACTAACTTGCATTTTCTGCTGTACAGACCAAACCGTCTGACCTTTGGCAGAGATGCCCTGGAGCCGGAGCTCTGCGTTGTCATGGTGAGCACTGTTGTGATTCCCAGTCCGACTCTGGCTGGAGCCGCGTCCATGTTGATCCAGAAGGACACCCAGGACAGGATGACAGTGAGCAAGCTGGGTATGTACATCTGGATGAGGTAGTAGCCCATCTGGCGCTCCAGGTAGAACTTAACCTCGATGCAGGTGAATTTACCTAACCAGAGGAGGAGATACGGGTCCACACTGACAGTCTCATTAGAAGTTGTTTGACAGTATGTATGCAGGATGTTGGCTGTCAGGTCGTCATGTGTCGTGTACCTGTGTTGTAGTGCTTGGTGCAGTAGCCGAGGCCTTTCTCCTCTTTCAGCACAAACTGAGGGAGCATCAGATCATCAGCCACCTGCACGGCTCCCACATCCAGCCATTCAAAAATGAGATCATTCATGGTGTAGCCAACTAAAGACGGGAGACAACAAAAGTGTTCAGAATAACGACAATCGATATGTGGCACGTGTCTGTAAGCCAGCATTAAGATCAACTCACAGCTTTCGAGCTGCATCGTACACGTCTGGCTGTCCATAGGGAAGTTTTTCAGATCCATAGGACAGGAAAGGACAAGTGTCAGCCTGGAACACAGAGACAGCAGCACTGTAATGGTACTGAAATGAAAAGGTGACACCCTCACACTCTGTGCCAGCTGCACACCCAACTACCCCACAGTGCTAACCCCACAGTCCCAGCCGTCTCCCGCTCCTGTGTCACTCAACCCCTTTTTGCACGCTCACCCTACATTAAAGGTCACATCAAGCAGCTCTAACCTATCTGTCCTCCTGTCTGTCTGTCTGTCTGTCTGTCTGTCTGTCTGCTCCACTGCGCCCAAAACAAACCACTCAAGGCACTGACAGGTGCTGCCTGACAGCATGTCAGCCTTTATGGAGGGCCTGGCGTAAAATGGGCTGAGAAGGCAGCACCATACACAGTGAATACAGGGGAAACAGAGATGAAAACATACAGAAAAAGATAATCCTGGTCTCAGTAGAGATGTTAGCAAGGACTCTGCTGCTGCCTGATACACTGTGTCTCAGTTGTGATGCTGCTCTTTTTTATCATGATGTATTTACTGCTGATTTGAAGCACGCTCCTCTTTATTCAAGCAAGGACAAAGTCAAGTGTCTTGCAAATGAGCGATATGCAGAGAGGAGAGAGTGGATGGGGCTAATTCAGTATCATCCAGACATACATTGGTTAGATATATGTGAGTAAATGAATAAGGGCATGAATGCCTCCTTTAACCTGTTATTTTGCAAAAAAGAAAAGATAACGGTTGCTACGATGTAATCTAGTTAGTCGATCACGGCTAAGGATTACTATTGATGTTCAGTCACCAGAGAAGCAACTGACTATTTAGCTCATGTTTACAATAGTTATTCACAGATTTTTAAATATCCATCATCTTTCTTATATGCTAATGAAGTTTTCTTTTTACGCTACAGTTAACCACTGCTTTCATGCCCCGTTACTGACCTGATTCTGTTTTAGCCTTTTAGCCTGCAGTTATTTTTTAATATGAACTTGCTCACAGTGGGCGCTGGACACCACAATGACAACTGAACTGAACTGGAGTGAAACAAACATGTTGTTGGACCACATATCTGGAGGTTTAGGCTACAGCACACACAGGCAGAAATTCTGCCAACTTGGCAACCCACTGAAGTAAACTTGTAGCGTCTGATAGGGGGACTTCCTTTTTCAGCCAGTTTCACAATTTTTCAAAACCAGGTCACCTGATGCTGTAGAGGACATTTCCATTCTGGAATATCCGAAGCAGTTTGTTGTCTGTCGTGACCTCGTGAAAGTTTGCCCCCTTTTCATTGGCAAAGAACAGGTCAGGTTTCCAAATGGAGTCCAGCATTGAGGGGTCGAGGTCCAGAGAGTCGTCTGGATACTCCTTATACGCCAGTCGAGGGTCATTCCACTGCTGTCGCAGAAATACATTGAGCCGGTAGTCCTACGATATAAGAATAAAGTCAAAATTACACATCAAACCAGTTATAGTCAAAGAAGCAAAATATGTTGCAACAACAGTCAGTTGTGGAATTCATAGCAAAGTAGAACTATATTAGGATTTTATATTAGGATTTTGCAGGTTATTCAGTTATAGTGCATTATTTTGCAGATGTCTGTGCATCTAACTATGAGTTCACTTTAATGAACCTTGTGACTGGGCCAAGATCAAGTCAACAGGAATAAATCACAGCAGAGACAAGTGAACCTGCAGCGACTCTCAGCAGGTGAGGAGCACAGCGCCCACGCCAACTCTAACATGTCAGCCAAGGGGGGGGGGGGGGCATAAACGCTGACAAACAGAATTGAGTGCTCATAACCTGAACGACAGAAAACTCCACTCACAATGTCATCAATTAAAAATCTGATGGTCTTCCCCGGAGGTATTTTAGAAAATGCATGAGTCGTCTTAACTCTAAGCTTGATCCCAACCCACTTTTTATGGGCTTCATAAATGAATGATGGTCTCTTATTTGACAGAGACAGAGATATCTAAAAATCATAGCTGACATTATGTAATGAACCCCACAAGATGGTGCTTACAGTCATTAGTAAATCATCATCTGAAGAGAGTTTGTTTAGCGTTTTAAAACTCGCTCCAGTCGGCCTCTCCGGACAAACAGATTAACACCAACGAGTATTTACATGAACAAAGAATAAAGGAATATTTACATTAACATAGGCTACATTAGATATTATTACAGTCAAATGTATTGAATCACAGTGACAGAAAGTAACTAAATACTTTTACTCTTGCATTAAACTGAGATAAATTTCAAGGTACTTGTACATCTTCATACTTTCACCTCAAAGTGAGATATTTTATTTTTTACGCCATAAATTTTTATCTTAAATCATCAGTTACTCGACTAAATCAGATAATTGATTATATAATTACAAGGTTTAACTAACAAATAAGTTATGATACATTATCATAGATGAGGTAACATATAAGTAGTTACAATTGGCCCCATTTTTAACATCTGCAACATTTAAGTGATGAACACATGAATGCATCAATAATATAAATCTAATATTATTCTGAGATGGGCCATTCTGCATAATGACTACTTTTAATACTTTATATACATTATAGATTGCAACATAAAAGTTTCATTGCACAATTTTTACATGTAAGAGAGTATTTCTGAACTTTGGTTTGGCTGCATTTAGATCAGAAAATATCAGAGTAGTTTTTCTCCACCTTTGAGTTCTGTGAGTGGTGCAGGAACACGATTAGTTTGAAACGGACCACAGACACCTGAATGGGTATCACTTTCAAAATCTTTCCTATCAAAGAGACACATTTCTTGTGCAGAGCAGACAAAGATAAAATCCTCAATCTTACTTTCCCTCACTAGAACCATTCTGTTCTAGTGGTGCAAGCAGCAGTTAATGTTAGATGTTAGAGAGTAACGAGTCTACTTCACGTAAAACCTGATAATGGAGAACCAGATATACTGACACAGGTAAGTGCACATACAGTAGAGTGCAAATGCTGCTAAAATAACATGTAAAAAGACTCTACTGCCAAAGTTGACATCTTTAAAGTAATTATAAAATCGGCCTGGAGGCCAGAATTGCCACTCGTATTCTGCTGAAGTCTCAGCTATCATGCAGAGGATGCAGTGACACGCACAATGAAGACAACGTGAGCTGTGATAAAGAAAACTCTCACCATAGTTGTTTCAGTGATGGATCCAAAGCTGTTGATGAAGATGTTACAGGTGACATTGACGGGAGGACCTGATGAAAGCAGACTGTCGTCACACATCACAGTCACACTGGCTGCTTAAATACCACTGATGATGTTTTCTGAGAAGACCACATGAAGTATTGAAGGCGGTAAAGAGCAGAGCATTCCCACAAAACAACATCTGCTTGTTCTCTCCACAGTGTGCCACGCTGTGTCCTGATAAATAGACTTATGCAGCATAACCAGCATGAAATTGTGTTGTCATTTCCTCTACGCTCCCATTAGTCTAGTCCATCTGTCGACCACTGAAACTTTAAATATTTCAGCGACTCATTTCCTAAGAGCAATAATTTATTAATTCCCTTTTAGTTACATTAGTGTATATATAGATAATCAGCTGGGAGTTACCCAGCATGCACTGACAAGGATGTGGAGCAAGTATGAAATATATATGAAATGTGACCCCAGAGACTGAAGGGGAAGTGTGTCACAGAGAATCTGCCGGCTTCACTCTCAACCAGAGATCAACGCTGGCTTGAAATGGCCCTGTGGGGCAACATACGAGGGTAGCTGCACATTTGTGACGGAGAAAAATATGAAAGAGAAGTCTGTGTAAAGAAGCCATAACCTCAGGCTGTGGGTCAGCATAAAAAACAGTAACAACACACGACAAATTATAAAAGAAAAAAAAACCTGAGGCTTCTGTGTGAAACCATCGCAGCCTTCAGCATCTCTCACTTTTTATCCATCTGTGGATGATTTGTGCTACTTCACTGCCCAGATTGTTATGCAAAATGAGCAGCGCACTTTCTCACACCTGTCCTGTCAGAGGTAGTCCTCCCACTGCTCGCTGCAGCGTGTTACCTTTGAAGTTGGGTCTGATGCGAGCATCATAGCCAGATGTGCGTCCCATCAGTTTGTCCAGAAAGTCAGATGGAGAGGGGGGCTTGGTCGCCCTGCTGGGGAACTTCATCTCCTTACAGAGCACAGACCTGCCAGATGACGGGACAAACAATTCTGCACGCACTGATGTTTTTCTTTTTTGCTTAATGTAATATTTAATATCCATATTTTATTGACTCGTTCATCAGATTAAATGTGTTTTTAATTAGTTGTCTCTTCAGCCTAACCAATTTTACATCAACTTCTCCTTGAATGGAACTGCTCTTTTAATCATAGACTACAAAATATTTCATGCATCATTCTACTTACAATTAAGGAAGAGCAATGCTGTCATCATCATCTTATGTCTTAATATTAGGGCTTCAGTCTTATTGTTAATGCTTCAATGCCGTTAGTCTAATCATTGAGATACAGTAAACAGTAAAATCAAACATTTATATTGAAAGAGCTGCCCAAACAGCTATTTACAGTTTTTTTCTCCTACAAATAAGTTCAGGGAGGTTGTATGTATTCAAATTTATATTATCTCTTACCTTCCTTGCAGAAAAATGACGGATGAAGCAGAGATCATACACAATATGTGCAACAGCATTCTTTGTCGAAAACAGAAGATATAGACCAACCGAGGAAGGAAGAACTAAATAAGAAAAAAGAAAAGCAGAGGCGCAGGGAACTTGTTGTTGCTCCTCCAGACAGACTGTCTTCTGCACTAAGCTGAGCTTCCCTCCCCTCTCTGCAGGTGTAAAATACAGGAAGCTGCTGCTGTATAATTCAAAATCCTGGAGAAGTTTTTTTCCTTCTCTGTCCGTGTTTGTGTGGGGGACTTCAAGCTTTATCTCTTTTTTATGGCCATATGCATGTTCAAGGAATTACTGCAAGAATATTTAAAGAGACAGGAGCATCTTCCAAGCAGAGTGGCCAACGCTGCTCCTCTTGACAGCATCAGATCAGCAGAAATATTGGAGATTCCACCGGGTTAAA
>JAQLOL010000006.1:8870727-8885764 GCA_029783665.1 Naso thynnoides
TGAAAAATAAAACAGACTACTTACATAAAAACCGTAAACAAAAAAAAAAAGTTTTTTAAAAGGTGCAATGTTATATCATTTATTGAGCAGGTTTTTTTTTAAGTAACCCAAATTCACAAACTTGAAAGAAGCCAGTAAGTATGAAATACAATTGGATTTCCAAAGCTCTCTTCCAGCTCCATTAATTGAGATTCATGTCATGAAAATGAGGAAATCTGCTTTCTAGGTTTTTCATCTTTTGCTGATAAACTGAAGTCAAGGATCATTAGTATGCAACATCCTATAGCGTAAATGTATTTATAGAGCTCATCTTGTAGATCTTACAAGATTAAGACTGACTTGTCTGCAACTGCAAGAGCACAAGTAAATCATACAAAAGGGAAACAGGATGAAAATATTGGTCACACTTGACCAAAATCATGCATCTATAATGCATTACGAGCATACTTAATATGCTTTGTAATGTCCCTTTAGTGCTGTATAATCATAGTTATTGGCAGGGTAAGAGTTAACAATAACCCTAACCAACTATAACGCATAGTAAGTATGTTCATAACGAGTTAATGTGTCATACAGTGTATGTTCATAATGTGTTATAATGCAGTGTAGACACAGGCTTCATAGAAAGTGTTACCCAAGTATCAAGTTCTAATTAAATCAATTGTAATATGAATCTTTTAGTGTCTGTGGGTATCTTTTGCATTGCTGTCCAATGTTTCTGGTCTAATTATTCCATCTTCAACTCTCCAGACAAACTCAAGTATAAATGTGGGAGCTCATGTTTATGCCTCCATACAGAGGCGGAGGCAGTTCGGCCATTTACTCATGTAAAATTAATGTCAAAGAAAGCGATGGGACGTTATGGCTGCACGTGTTTGCCTCACACTTGAGAGGCTTCGCACTTCGCTCCGGAGCCCACAGTGTCAAATAGAATAAGAAATGTGTGAAGATACAAAACATGAGTGCATTTCCTAATAACAAGTTCACAGGAGAAAAAAAACAATGTTTCTGCATGCTTGAACATTTCTACCTCCGGACAAGAAAAGTAGGCCAAGCTTCATGTTAATGTTTTTGTCGGAGCACACATCGGCTCTGCTTAATTAGATGGTATACATCTGCACACTGTAAAATGCACGTGTCAGCTGTATTCTATAAAAATCTTCTTGTTCCTTTTCAAACTAATAAGTGCTTTAAACCTTTAGCATCACCTAATTTCATTTTGAAGTTCTAATAACTAGAGTTCACATGCACTGTACACCCAACGAGCATTAACCGAGCAGTACACATTGATTTGAAAGCTTCAGGACAGATGAGCTCAACCACACAGAGTCAAACCGCCATCATCGCTGCAGGTCAACTTATCTGTCATCAGTGAAATTATATAGGAGCCAAACTGGAAATAATGGGATCGCTCCAATTTAAAAATAGCTTTTATTGCAGCTTCTCTCACGACAAGCTGCTCTGATCACACAGAGGAAAACAATAATCTGACGCTCAACATTTTCAGCCTGGTGGGGGGGGGAAGCAGACAATCACATCTTGAGCAGGATTTTAAAAAACATGAGCATCAAGTTTGGTGGACGATGAGACAGTGCTTTCTCCTGAATAGAAAAAAAGAAACAACAAAACAGGTGCGGCAGATAGAAATTTCCAAATATTAAAATATTTCAGCGACGTAACATAATTTACATTAATACTCCTGTTTTACATTTATGATCAGTTGTGTCTTCAAGGGCGTGGCAATGTCAGAGTTCAGTCTTAACATGAAGCGTGACTCCAGTGAGCGGCAGCCTCCAGCATCTTAATCCTCATGGATGTTAAACAGCTTGGCCACTTCATTCAGATCTGCATGCTCCTCACCATCCTTAATGATCTACAAAGATAAGGAAAAAAAATATTAACAGAGACCAAATCTTCATTTCATTTCTGCAAATGATGGAAAGCATTTTTCTGACAAAGCGATGTACCTTTCTAGCGATGGGCATCCTGTTGAACACGTTCCACAGGATGATGCCCACCACCACTTTGTCTCTCAGGTAGAAGATGACTCCCTTTCCATAATCCTCTTTGTGTGGCACTGCAGCGGGAGCTGGCGAGGACGAGGCCACCGGGCTGACGGCCGTGTCCTCTGTTTCACTTTCAGAGCGGATCCCAGTTCCTGCCGCACATTTACCAAGTGAGACTAAATATAATCCTGAGATTCACTCTGTTAGTTTCACTTTTTTAACCATATTGTGAACACTCCTACCTGACTCCTCTGTAGCGGCTTTAGGTGTGTCCTTGGCAGTGGCTTTGGCGAATACTCCTACCGTTGGTAGGCTGCTGTCAACAATCCCAATCGCCTCGTAGCCTACGTCCGGTCCCAGGTCACTCCTGTAAGAAACCACATGAGATTGGAAAACATGTTGAGGAAATATCATTTAAACTCTAACCTAACCTATAACTTTATTTAAAAAAATAAAATATACATTATACATATATACATTACATACATAAATATACAATATACATTTTAGAACACTACATTACTTTAAACTCACTTTTTGATGTGATTTTGAGATATTTATTATGATTGTATTTTTCTGAATGTATTTTATTTCTATTGCTTTGTGATCTTTTTTTTTTTCTTTTTAAATTGCGATTGTATTTTTCTTTTCTTTGTTCTTGTGAAGCACTTTGGGTTGTCTGGTGCATCAAAGGTGCTATACAAATAAAACTGCTTTGCCTTTTAGGAATTAAGCCATATATAGACACTGCAGCTAGTCAAAGTGCACAGAAATCTGTTACCTTCATCTATATCTGTAAACAAAACTGTATCTAACTATATCATCTAACAAAATAACCTGTTTCTGTATATCGCTAGAAGACCCATAGGACATGGTAACAAAGTCACAGAGTAAACTGGGCAAATGTAATTTCATTTTGTTGATAATTATTAACTTCTGTCTCTTTTTAATAATATGAATCCATTTAAAAAATAAACAGAACAGCTGATCCAAACAAATTTAAATCATCAAGGTGGGTTCTTTCTTCTACAATAATAAAGAACTTAAAGTAGAAGACATATTTGTTTAGTGATTTGTCAAATAACATCAGTTGCAGTAGGAAGTAGTTCTGTTAAAGTTCATCGTCCAAAGTTTAGTACAGCAACTTCTAGAAAACTTAAAAACTTCAAGCTGTAACTGTCAAAACAGCTTCCAAATCACTGTTTGTGTGGCTCACATGCCTCCTCTTCTAGACACATACACAAAACGGCCCCAAATTTAGCTGTGAACTTTAGTGACAACCCCCCTCCTGCCGTCACCTCATGAGGTTCACGTTGGCTCATGACCTGAAGTGATGTCAACGCCAACTGACCTTGACAAATTACCTGCTGTGGGCATTCAGCCCACTTAATGTGGCATCATTTAGAAACAGACCTGTTGTGCATCTGCTGGCACCTTTTCAGTTGCTGTCCCAATATTCCTGTCAAACTCTGTTTATGAGCAGGTTTTTCGGCACAAAAACAGCCGCGACAGACTTACAGTGCAAAAACCTGCAAACTTAGTTTAACTGTGGAGTTTTACCATTTGAATAGTTTACAAAAAAATAATTCACATGTGTTTTGAGTGACTGGTAAAAATGTTTGTTTAGAACAAGTGAAACATGAAATGGACTTGACCTTTAAATGAACTGGTCACTGCTCCTCAATAATGATATGTTGTTAAGTTGTTAAGTTTACCTTACACTGGCATTCACAGAATACCAACAAATCACCTGACTCCATCTGCTGCTGCATACCTACGCCATGATGGTTTCACTAATGGCCTTTTTCTCTTTTCTTTTTTTTTTGAACTTCAGTGAACCCATGCTGTCAGCAGTGTGTCATATTTTCCCAGCCGCTAACAAAAAAATGCAGTCACAGCATTCGTTAGGTCACACTGCACACTAGTTCAGTCTTTGATGGCTCCCTGATTACCTGGCAGAGTCCCCTTGTGATCCAACCAGGAATGTTTTTAAAGGAGTTAGTACGTTTGTGATGGGCTTAAAAATGTTTTGCAGTGACGCAGCACTCTGCTGGAAACTTCTATCCTAATGTCCTCTAAAGGCATTTTAAATATTTCACAACTTAATGGTATTCAAGACTTCAAAGCAATCATGCATGTTCATCTGACTTCTAAAAGGATTAAATCTGAGTCATTTGCAGAATTGTACATGCTGCTCTACTGCTTGCTTATTCAAATGTATTCAATGAACATGAGCACATAGAATCATCAATTCAGAATGGACCTTTCTTTCTCAAGTATTTCCCTTTAGTATTTCACTTTGAGCCGGTTTCATAGCTCGCAGCCACAGCCATTACTTGCAAAACAGTTTGCATTTGTGACCCATGAAAACCTCGGGTAAGCGTCACCAGCAGGAAACAGGAGGTACTGCAACACTCACCAGAACATAGACTGATGCCAGTAGGGCTTGCTGGCTCCGGTCATGTTCTCTCCTGCTAGTCTTCCACTCACAACTGCGTGATCGTGATGCTCCACTCGCCTGCGGCCCAGTCTGATGTCATAGAAACACGCAGCATCTCCAGCCTGAATTCGCAAAGAATGAAAGGTGGGGACACAAGAATAAAATTTCTAACTAGATTACAGCTACATCACATCTCCACAAAGGTGCACTGCTGCGACCATGAGCTGAGTATGCCTGATGAGGGTGCTATAACATAAGATAAGACTTAGAAGGTCAAAGGCATTCATACATCCTTTATGAAACCTTGACTGCAACTCGTCTTGACCTAATGTGTTAAGAAAATATCTTAAAAGTCCAGTATCGTGGATTTTGTTTATGGTAAATTAGAATGTAAGTGCTTTTTACTAGCTCTGACTGAAAGTGCATATACCTATGTATATGTTCATTGCATTGCATGTCAATAAATGACTTACCATGAAGGTTAATCTACTGATTGTGAGTCTCAAACAGCATATTTGCTGCCACAACTATCCCAACTAGTGTACTAGTTATGCTAAATTAAAGGGATAGTTCACCCAAAAATAAAAACTCAGTCAGTTTGCCCAAAAATAAAAATTCAGTCATTATCTACTCATCCTCATGCCGATAGATGATCAGGTGAATTTTTATTTAGTCCACAAAACACTGCTGGACTTTCACAGAAAGTCAGAAAAGGTGTTGCCATCACTCCTAAACAATTGAAGTAAATGGGGACGAGGTTTCAAGAGTAAAAAAATTACTTAATAAATCCATAAAATGCCTCCGTACTTCTCACCCAAAGTAATCCAAGTCTCATGCAGTCTCTACATGCCAAATTGTTTTGAAAAACGTCAGTGACACCAAATTTTTAGTTTCACTGTCCACTGCAGCATGTAGCTCCTGAGATAGGACCCACGTTCACGTGCACGCACACACACATCGTCTGGAGTTGAGGCTTCAGGACACTTGAATTACTTCTGACAAGCAGCATGGAGGCATTTTATGATTTTATGTATTTATTTGCATTGGAAACCTGGTCACTACAGTTCTTTCAGAGATGACTGTGGCACCTTTTCCCTGTGAAACTCTGACTAAAAAACTTCACCTAACCTTCCATCAACATGAGAGTGAATAGATAATGACTGAATTTTCATTTTTGGGTGAACTACCCCCTCAAGTATACATGTTTTCTCATCTCCAAAGTAAGTCCAAATTCGTCACTGTTTTTACAAGGATAGACTTAGTAAATATACTATAATAGTCGCTAATTAGTGACCATTTGAATAGCTGATGAGGAATGACATGTTTTTCAGCTTTCCTCCACAGTTTTTTGTGATCCTGTTAACTGCTGTCTTCGGAGAGTCCAGCTACCTTATAAACATTAACTTACCACCCAAATATTGGATCTAGCCTGCAGCTCTGCATTGACCCGATAACCGCCGAAGTCAGAGTCCACCTCCAGCCCTGCTGACTTAGCAAGTTCGACATTAGGCTCCAGGCCAACTGCTGCAACAATGTGATCTGTTTTCACCTAAAAGATGAAACACAAGATAATCAGTAACTAATAAGGCATGTCCTGAATTACACCAAACTTGTGCATGAACTGGAACCTACCAATCGACCATCTTTCAGCTGGATTTCTAACTTATCATCTTTGCAGGTGACAGATTTCACTAAAGCTTCTGTGATGACTTTCACGCCCTCTAGAAAACCAAAAGGAGAACATTTAGAAAAAGAAAATGTAAAGACGAAAAACTAAGATGGTTCAGACATGCTAGCACACAAAATGGACATTCACCTTTCTTGACTTTTTCTGTTGTCCAGTTGCTTAGATATTCGGGCAACACTTTTCCCATGTTGCCCTTTTCAGTGTACATCTGTATTACTTCCAGGCCAGACTCATTTGCTGAAAAAAGAGAGAGGAAGGATGAGCGATCCAACACAGGAGCAATGAACAAACTCTGTTTAAACATCAGTATTAATATATAAACGGTTTGACAATAATCATATTGTCAAACCGCATATTGTTAAAAAAAATACTGATATTGCATTGGCAGTAAACATAACGTGGTATTGCCCTAAAAAAAGGTCTCTTAAATAATTTACATATCTTTCTTTTCTCATTGCATCACAGTAGGTGGCAGTAATGCACCTTAATGCTTCCAGCCGCCATAAAAAGGAAAATTTTACTGAGAGTGGTTCTTTTTATTCAGATATGGTAACACGCTCTCCCTTCACTCATATTTTCTAGTGCACTTGCCAAAAAAAGAAACAAAACACTCAACTGAAGTTAAAGAGGCTTTTGCCTTTTTTTTCTTTTGAAATTTCTATTGATAAATAATATCATTTATAAAATGTTTAGGCCATAATTATCATGCAGTAAAAATCTGGTTTGTGGTATTCTTACATTTCCTGCCAAGGGCGCAGGCCAGCTCGCTGCCCAAGAAGCCGCCTCCAATAATTGTGATGGACTTGACGGTCCTGGAGACCTTTTCCAAATGCTTGAAGTCCTCGATCTGTGGAGAACAAATTTGCATCACACTGACTTCTTCTGCAGTAATATGTCGCACAGTGAGTTAACCATTAAATTTAGCATTTAGTGCTTTCTTTCCAGCTCACTTATTCTGGATTGTGGAATCTGCACTAAGAGAATATTTCTTGTAACACCACACTTCCATATAACTTCACATTTGTAAACAGTGCCATCTTAATATTTCTATCATGTCATATTTTTCTTATTACTCCCTCTGCTAGGGTATAAAATGCACTATACTATCTGTCAGAAATTCCTAAACTGTAAAAAAAAAAAAAAAAGAACAAGAAAAAAAGGAAAAGAAAAGAGAACGCCCCCTTGTAACTAAACACCGACCTTGCGGAACAATGTTGTCCTCGTCATCACCTCGTCTCCTGCTCTATCGATCACCTGCAGATTTCTTGGCACTCCACCTGAAGAGAGCAGCTAAAATTAGCTTCCTCCAGGTTTTAGCCATGTGTGGTAATGAAAGCATTTAACAGCGACTTACCTGTAGCGATCAAACACTTATCGTATGAAATCTCGGTATCATCGTCCAGTTTCACTTTGTTTCCTCTCACATCCATCTGAACCACCTGAAATGGATTAAATTGTGTTCTCGTTGTCACAAATATCACTGGATATTTTTAGAAAAAAAATTATCTTTACATCATCACTGCTAGTATGAATAATAAGTGCTATCTTGTACTGTCTGTAAGTATAGAGTCAGCACACTGCCAGACAAATATTAACAGATATGCTCCTAACAACTGATTTCCCTGATGTTTTAATGAAAGAAAACATCTAAAATGGAACACAACTTCATCTGTGAGGTTAAACATTGGCATGATAAACAATTATTCTACAACCAAATTGTATTTTTAATCATACAGAACCCTAAATATAAACCAACCCTTTTGCCAGTGAGAACAGCGACTCCTCCATTTTCTGCACTGTCCAGTTCTTCTGGATTAATGTAGAATGATGCTGGCTGGAAGTAGATACTGCAAAAATACAAAAGTATTAAAGTGTTTGAACATTTCTCTCATATTTTATACAAAGTACGCTGAATTTCATTCCTAATTCAGGCAGCAAATACATGCATAAATCAGACAAAACTAATTACAAGTCATCATACAAGATCAGCATCCAAAAGTGTTTGCAGTGAACAGGAAAAGATGCAAATTTTGTTTCGCATCAACAGCGGTTTGTTGTAAATATGGTAAAAAAAGGAAGTCAGTGGTAAGCAAATTAACATGGATGTCTGCTGGAGTAGAAAAAGTGCTTCCAATATATTTGTGACAGGACAACGCTCTCATTACATCACTGTAATGACCTTTTATGATGGCGATAGACAGATGTTGACACAGAACAAACATACACAGACTGCGAGAACAAACATACACAGACTGTGAGAAAAGAAAAAGCAAGAGTGCTTTGGTTTGCACAAACCAAAGCACAGTGCAAGAAACTCAAACACACCTTCTTTCCTTTCCATTCCACTGTTTGAAACGCAGTGTTTCCGTCACACTGGGGTCATCGGAGAACCACAGCTCCTTAGAGAGAGGCGGCCTCATGTATGGAAGGTCTGGCTCATCAGTCACTATCAAAACCTGAGAATAAATATTTTAACATGCATTAACATAAGTAGTGTCACTTATGAGGACAAACACAAAATTTTAACTAAGAAGGGAGAATGAGATGGACAACGAACTGAATTCTGACTGACCTTTGCACCGGGATCTCTGGCTCGAATAGACCGTGCAGCAGCGAAAGAGGCAGTACCTCCACCGATAAGGAGGTAGGGGGTGTGTGAGGGGACCGTGAGAGAGGCAGGTACCAATTCTGCTCCTGGAGTTTGCATGAGAGAGCCACAGCAAGCACGAGAGAGAAATGCAAAAAGCAAAAGCAAAAGAGACAGTCAGTGCGTGATCTTGGATGCTCATCAGTACCCATGACTTAAACAAATACACCTGAAAGAGGCAAATGGGAAAAGAAATAATGTTTAATGTGAGTGAGATTAACCATTATCATTACAAGAACCCAAACGATGTGAAAGGGGTAGGATCAGGGAGGGAGGAAAGCTGTAATGAGAAAAATGTTAAAAACATAATGAGGAAAAAAGTGTTTGAAATTAACAGTATCGTTATCAGAATGGGAGAAAGCATAGGTGTCATGTTTGCCCGCTTCCCCGCTCCAACCGAGACTGGACTGTGGTCTTACCACTCGCTGCCACAACTTCTGGCTGAGGCTCAGGCTCGGGCTGAGGCTCAGGCTGAGGTTCAGGCTGAGGCTCGGGCTGAGGCTCGGGCTGAGGCTCAGGCTCAGGCTGAGGCTCAAGCTCAGGCTGAGGTTCAGGTTGAGGCTCAGGCTCGGGCTGAGGCTCATGCTGAGGTTCGGGTTGAGGCTCATGCTCGGGCTGAGGCTCAGGTGGCTCTGCTGTGGGACTTTCTGCGGCTTCTGCTGTAGGTTCTGTTAGTATAACCGGAGCATTTACCAGTTAAGACAAAATAAACCCTCAGATGTGGGAAATGTACATCACTGCTTCCTGACCGAGTGCTTACCACTCTCTGCAACCGGTGCAGGGGGGGGCTCTGTGATCTCAGGAGGGGACGGCTCGGAAGGAGGTGATGGCTCTGGTAGTGCAGTGGCAAAGTGCAGAATAAACTCTAATGTGCAGCCAATATGTGAACCTATCTTTAGCTGAGCAGTAGTATTTATCTACTCTACAGACTTAGATCAAATCAATACGTCCTTATTTCCAATGGAATGACTGAACTAATTAAATCAGAGAGTCCTTTCCTCTCAGATCTTACCCTCCTGCTCAACTACAGGCACAGCAGGTGAATCTGCTGCCTCTTCTGGAGCTGCTTCTACCACTGGCTCATCTGCTGTTGAGGGCAATTCATAGCATGGGTTAAGATTCAATTCTTCATACGGTAATGAAAGGGGAAGACGGTCAGGATCCATGCACTTATTCAGATTTATCCTCGGAACATTCTGCAGAGCATGCACACTGAAACAGTAACAACTGGAAGCTGCAACATTTGTGGTTTTCACCCTATTGTAGAAGAAACTACAACAATTATATTTGAAGAAACATCACTGCGAAGCCGAGTATGGAGTTGTAACTTTTGTCTCGAGCATGTCTCACCATACTGATGTAATGTTCACAAATATCAGGGATTTTCATGGACTTCCTGTTTATATTAGACCTCACACACAACATGAGGACAGTCTGAAGGTTAAAACTGAAATGCACCTCAAACCGCAGCTTCCAATTATGAAAACACAGTACAGGGAAAAAAAAACAAAACAACAAGTACAAAAACTTTTGATTACTGTCAAAGTTTCACAAAGTATAACATGACAGAAAGTGTCAGAGAGGAGGGATTCCACTTTATATCTCAAATAGGACAACAAAGCAGAGTAGGAGCCAACGTGTTTGTAGAAAATACAGATAACTCCGACCACTTCGTCCCACAAAAACAAGAACATTTACAATTTAAAGTGAAGGTGAGTGAGTGAGTCTCCAAAGGTGCACTGAAACTGTTAATTTACGAGGTTAGAGGACACAAACTAAATTAAACCCAACACACATGACACATGCGCTATACATATAACACAAATAAGTACATGCCAATGCAACAGGAAGTCACAGTTCATGCAGTAAACTTCTCAGCTGCTGGATGTAGACACAACATACAGACAGCACTCACAGAGATAATACATATTTTAAGTAGCTGGGGAGCCTCGTGTATAAATTGTGCTGACCATAAAATTGTATTAACAGACTGATGTGGGACAATGATAAGCAAAGTTTAAAGTGGAGAGAAAAACAGGTGTGTTTTACAGCCTGGTTTTTTTCCTGCACTAACCTGACTTTACAAGTTGGTGTCGCCATTTCTCTTCAAAGATAAGTACGTGTGCAAAGTGTAACGGTGCACATAAGTCCCCACCTAGAATGCTTTTTTTCCACATTATTTTTAGGTTTGAACACTATTTATACAGGAGGACCCTGTTATGCATTCATGTAGGGATTTAGAAAAATATGCAAACAACCTGAGGGTGTTTCAGCTGTTTCACTGGGGGGTGCTGCTTCAGCATCGGGGGCGCCAGGGCTCGGCTCCGCTGGTGAAGGCGCTGCTTCAGGTTCTGGTGAAGGTGGTGCTGGAGGTTTTGGCTCAGAGATGGCTGTCAGAGACAGAATTATTAAACATTAGCTGTGAAATTATTGACTGAGGCTCACAGTCAACATAATTTCTTCTGTGTGGTGTAACACCCAGACGGTTTATTAATTAGAAAGAGAACAGGGTAAAAAGAAAGCCATTTGAATCAATCAACCGCTAATTTAAAGTGAGTTTTCATGCAGTTTTGTAATCTCAAAAATCCTTTGTTTACATGGAAATAAAGAGGAAGCTCATGCACTGCAGAGTCAGCTGATTCCAAGTCTGCACTTTCACCAAGTAACCCTTAACTCGAGTTTTCAGAAAACAAAAATCTCTCTGTCAAAAGAGTGGTACAGCACAGATTGCACATGTATGTTCATTGCTATAAAATCATCTTGTTAAGGTAGTTATCGCCAGATGTGGGGTTCAGTCCATAAATGTCATCAGAAATAAGAGAGAAATCACTCACCCTCTGTCTCAGTGGCTTCCACAGCTAAAGAAAAAAAAAAAATCAAAACAAATAATCAAAACAGAGAAATTCTTAATTGATCATAACTGAAAAACATCACATTTGAATGCTGTAGCTCTGATAGATAATTGATTGGATTAATAGAGCGCCTTTCTATCACTCAAGATATTCGTGGCACTCCACAGGCAAGGGGCGATCTCACTAACCACCACCAGTATACAGCATGTACCTAGATGATGCCCGGCAGCCTTTATGCCCCACACTGCTCACCACACACCAGCTTGAAGGGGTCAGTGGGATGGGAGAATAAGCCAGTTACATGAGGGGCCAGAATGACTGAACCAGGCTGGAAATTTTGGCCATGACATCAGGGAACCCTCGTACTCTTTGCAACAAGTGCCATGGGATCTTTCATGACCACAGTGAGTCGGGACCTTGTTTTAGGGTCTCATCCGTAGGATGGATGAAATATCTTCAGACTTATTCGTAAACAGTCAAAGTTTTATCATCACAAACATCAGTTCATAAAAGTAACTCACCGGGAGGTTCTGACTGGATGGGTGTTGTTTGTTCTAATGCAATGGCTTTATGAGGTCTAGATGAAATCTCATCAATACGCTCCTGATATCTTTGTTTGTCTCCCTTGATAGTTCGGTATGCCTGTGAAAGCAGAAAGAAAAGCTCTGTATTTCCTTTCCTGATCCTGCCGATGCACGGATATCTGCAGGGATTCCAGGTAGGCTGCAGGAGTGCAGGATCTCCCACATAGGACCCAACAAGTGATGCACTTAACAATTTATTCACTGATTTCCAACTGATCGTCATACACAATTTTCAGTGCATGTAGTGCATGTTATGATAGACTAAGCCAACTTACATATACTCCACCAGCGACACAGGCTGCTCCTACCAGGAGGACGTACAGCTGGTTTTCCCTTCCTCCACCTCCTGTCGGCCCAGTGGACATCTGAGCCACAGGTACCTGTGCAGGTATTCTGCCATTGGTCAACCCTGAGAAGAATTAAACGCATAATTATGTAGTCATAGTTGTGCATAGTCATAGTTGCAGTACATCTCCAAGACATGTATGTATACTGCATCATCTTTGTTCATGTTTATATTGATCAGGCCACCAAGCTGCAGCAGTCTGACTGACAACTCTACATCATTAAATGATATATTTACTGTCGACAGCATCTCACTTTTCTGCTTGGATGGACACCAGCAAGGACGAGGTGAGACCTAATACAAAACACGATGTGTTCCAACATCTTTTCTTTATTTTATAGCACGAGAAAAAGCACCTGCAGCTTATGTATAGAATAAGGAAAAACCAACAATATAATCATGACAGCAGCTGTGTAATCGAGCTACCAAGCCAAAAGTGACAGCAACAGGGCAAGTGCTGCTAGCTGGGGCAAAATGTATTAACATGCAGACATGAAGCAAAGCCCCTGCAGAGATTTTTTTTATGTATGTGATGTCTTATGAAGTGAAATGTCTACATGAATGGACTTCTTACATATTCATTTATTTTAGATAACGTCTTTGTTATGTTTTTTTGTCTGCTTGCCCAGCAGGGACATCAGATGCAAATTAGCTGTTAGCTAACTCTGGTGCAATTACTTTTAATTGTGTGCTGCTCCTGTGAAAATAAGTAAAAGAAGAAAAAAAAACAGACAAATTGTTTCAATAAGGTTTGTGCAAACGTTTAGCTGCGTACATGCTGTTGGCTGTATGGTATATTTGCAGAATAAACCTGTGGAACATGTCTCATTACAAGATCTTACTGTGAGCGAGTGACATGTTTATGAACAAAATACTGCATCTCTTTATTGCAGCAGGAGCTTTGACCGGACATTTCCCAAAATAAAAGGACTGGCACGCTTTGATGCACAGGAATCATTGTGCATTTTAATGTGCAGACACACAATTTGAGTTTGGTTTCGAGGCTTGACTCCTGTGCTTCACCTCCCACATGAACTATTTCATGGAAGGACACTGCATGCTTTATCCTGTGGGGATGGTAGAGAGCTAAGAAGTCCACGCAATTCAATTTTTTTTAAAAGGGAAAAAGAAAAAAGCTAAAAGCTGACCTATATATGGATGGTAGAATCTACAAGGTAACAGGACATGGTGCAACACCTGTGATAACCTAACTGCAACACAGCACAACGTGTCAACACATGTGTGACAATGACAGTTGTTTTTTTTTTTTACTGGCCTGCGTTGCTTTCTGACAGGCTGCACGTCAGAGCTAACGTACAACCAATTAGGTGCAATAAGTTCAGGAGTTGACGACACGCCATACACTTCTGCTGCTTGTTTAAAACTGCTAATTAGCTCAGTTAACGATAGCTTTCGAACAGCCCAACGAAGGTCAGAAGACTCAAACTAAGGTCCCAGCAGTTGCCCTGCCCTGTTAAACTAACGGTGTGCATTGCGTAATATCATGTTTCTAGAAATGTATGTCTGAATTAAGGCCAGCTAACCAGGAGGCAGCAAGTTACTGTAACTCTTTAACGTTACTTACCTGTTCGTCTCACATTCTGCCGGCACACAGTTGATGAAGCTCTAGCAAGAGGAGCAAGCTTTTTCCATACGGTTCTACATTTCAGCATTGTGGCTTAGCTCCGCTGTAACGGTCACCAGTTTAACGTTACTAGCCACTTAGTCGGACGAGAGCACTAGCTAGTTAACGCTAGACAAGTCCTACGGCCGGCTCACGCTGACAACTAGCAGCACCGCGCTACTCGCCAAGGCCAGAGACAGGTCATACGTTTCAGAGGGATCTTGGGTAATTGTAGAGACTCTTTCAGCACGCGAGATAAGCCACCGCATGAAGGATGACGCCATTGGAAGAAAGATGGCGTCGCCCGGTAATGATAGTGCTAAACACGGGCTTTGTAAAGTCTGTAACCACTCGACGTCATTTTTGTCTTTATTCATGTGGTACTGCGCAACACAGCACTTTGTGAATCATAGAAATGTTGATGAAATGTCAAATGTTAGCTCTGTATTATTGTTTTTACGCAGAGCCACGGCAGTTGTACGCTCTTTCCTTCAACACTCTTTGGTAGCGTGAACTCGCCTCTTGCTCTTGACTTTCGCACATGGTTTTAATGCAGCCCCGGTGGACTGCTGCCCTCAACAGTTTGTTTCACATATTCGTGTAAGAAAAGATTTCCCGGTAATTTTAGACAACAAAGAAGACAAAAGGAGACAAACAATTAGGCAGGTAACAGAGAAGAATATCCACAATAACATTTTTTTGTACAAGAAATACATAAATAAATACATTTTTTAAGCAAAAAAACCCCAAACCCTACTCATATAAAACACAAGATGGCATAATATTAACAAGAACACTAACGCTTAACCTCTCTCTCTCTCTCTCTCTCTCTCTCTCTCCCCCTCTCTCTC
>JAQLOL010000006.1:8888653-8899331 GCA_029783665.1 Naso thynnoides
TAGTCCAGTTTTATGATGGCTGTTTGCACTTCCTCTGTGCGAATTGAGGAGGAGGACGAGGAGGCGGAGGGGGCATTTGTCAACACTAGTGCAGAGAAAGGGTGGGTGGAGGTGTGCGTGCACGTTGATGGGGTTTGGGGCGGGAAATAGAAACTTATTTTAGCACCCTATGCAAATTCTGTTAATACCACAGAGGAAGGTAAATACATATTTATCTGGCTGTTGTAGAGACAGGAACACTATCTGCCTCATTATTCAAATATGAAAAATTTGATTATCGTGATCATATGTATGTCCGTCTGTGGTGTTTTGAAATGAAATGAAATGAAAATCTACAAAGCACAGAGCTGTAAGGGTGTTAATCTGTTTGGTTGTTGAGTTGCTCAATTCGGCTGCAGGTCTTTGGTTTTTCTCTGACCTTTAGTTTAGAAACAGAAGTGTCAAAACATAGTCGTTTCTGACGTAGAACAACTTCTGTGGTCTCATTTTTTGGTCAACATTGCATTTCCACTTTTTGCCCTGATAAATGTGCTCTTAATGGTTATCTGCAGTGTCCAATCCACTACAGTGTGTGGTTAAGTTGTTTCTTACTCACAGTGTAGTATTTCTTTTCTCGGCACTCATATCAGTTATTGTCATGTCCCTTCAAGGTTACATGAGCTCCTGAATCCTCCACAGTGTTGTTGTTTTGGCTACTGAAAAAATGCACTTTATTATAAAAGCCCTCTGTCCCTCTTTTTATATCATTTCACAATAATAGCCAACTTCCATTCCCAAAGGTCACATAGGAGAAAATCTAAAATAAAATAGTTTAAATACTGTATATAGACATCTGAAGCTCATGCTGATACTACAGTAAGCACGTCAGTGTCCATTGTCAACATCTGCCACATAGGCTACATAAATCCCACACATTTTTCCCAATGTAGCTTTACCTATGAGATATCCTGTTTGTTTACATTTTGTCCATATTCAATCAACGTTACAGAAAGTATCTGAAAAAGCGTGACAATAGCTAAAAGAAAACGTCTGTGTCAGAATCCATCTTCACACTATTGTTTGAGCTAGGAAGACAGCACTTGTATGGAACTGTTTTTTCAGGAATAATAACTTTTGTTTCAGCGGCTCCCTTCTTTCTCTCCTTCAATAATTTTTGACAAAATAAATGCTGATGTTTCCCTTAGATGGTTTAATTACCTGTACCAAGCAACTTTCACGAGTCCTATAGTGTTTCTACACCCTGATTCAACATGAATGACAGTGAGTGGGGTCCAAAAATGCAGTCTGAGATCCATCTGAATTTTAACATTTGTAGAAGATAGGGGCAATCTCTGCTAATGGCAAGAAGTCAAAAAATAGACTGGTATGGTCCTTTAAAGTTGCTGTCATTTTAGCACCAATATTAATTTAGTACAATTCCTCAAAACTCAGATGACTTTGTGGAAGTGTGGCAAAAACTGTGGTCTAAAAATCTGATTCAAATCTTTTGTCTTTATCTCATTTTATGGGTCTTTATTTACATTAAAGTACAGTGTTTATTTTGTACAGGTCCCATAGAACTGGAGGTTGAGTTTCCTCCAGGAACAGGTTCATGTCTTTCAGGTGACAATCATTATGCCGACACAGTTTAAATTAACCCTGTATATATGGTTCACGCAGAACTAATTTGACCTCTGTGTATGAACTGTACTGTAATGGTGCTAAAATGTTAGCTCACATATAGCATCTTTTTATGAGTGATGTTGGCAGCGTTCCCACCTGCGCGTGCACAGGCTGTTTCACTGAAGTCATTCTGACATGTCACAGCAGGCACAGTTCAGGTGTAAACAGACAGATTAATGATAACTAGATTCCACGTAGCGGCTTCACTTTGGGGACTGAATCATTTTAAACACTGGCTCACTGTCACTGACTGTTTATGTTACTGATGACATCCATTCTCCTACTATGCCAAGTCAAAATGTCTGCTGTGAAAAGACCCATTGCTGTTGGAGAACCTGTCAAACTAATAGAATTTAAAAACAACAACAACATTTCAGTTTTCAGCTAATTTTTAATACTTAATCTGTTGAGGAAGGACAGTGAGGTGTTGTCGAAAGCTCAAGCAACCTCAGCAGTGAGTAAACACACAGGCTATGTGACAAAAAGGAAAGTCAACATCAAAGAAAATGGTAAAACCTTTTGAAATGCTCTTTCACTGGCTTTCTATTCTTATGAAAAAGCAAACTTTGGAATATATATATATATATAAAACATGAAAGGCTAAACATTCACATTCTATTTCTATTAGGTGCACCTGTTAAATACAAAACAATGTAGTTTAGTTTATTGCAAACTCCTTATATTCAAAGCCGCCTTCTGTTTAGTTACGGTTTCCTCTTAAATGTAGCCGTGTTATTGGCAGTAAATGTGGTGTATGTACATATTTCCTGGTAAACACACAAAATAGCAACTGACTTGAGCAGGAGCGGATTACCCACACACTCTCACACCACTGAAACATTAGGAGAGGCTTCGCACACACAAAGCCACAAAACCAAGTGTGATCACAATATCAGCAAACATTGCATTACTATTCTTATGAAGTATATTATTTTTAAATACGAAATATGACACCTGGACCACTTAGCTGGCTCTATGCATTGAGGCCTTGGGCATTACATATTAGAAGTAACTCTTTGGTGTTATAAATAATATTTACAGTTTCAGTATTAAGTTTTCAGTAAGTAGTCGGCAGAAAAGCAACTGTATAAATACTACCTCTTTCGTTGTGTTAGACATTTTCTGCTAAATACAGTGAACTTCCTCTTCTCTGTACTTCTGGAAAGTTTGAGTGGAGGTTCCTCTTGCTGACCATATGAAAAGCAAAAAAAGAAAAAAACGAGTTTAAAGTTGCTAAGTTAGCTGTTGTGATTGGGGGCTGTGATCTAATTCCCATGACTGGTCTTGACTAATAAAACAGCGGTTGAGGGTGCAAGGGAGTGGTAACTCTTAGAATTATGCAGCACAGTGAGTGCTATTACAGTTCAAGAGGTAACTCAGTGATGAACGCTGTTTTTTTCTTCCTCAGGCGTGGAGAAAACGCTGGTTTGTGCTCCGAAGAGGTCGCATGAGTGGCGATCCTGATGTTCTGGAGTATTATCAGAGTGAGAACTCCAAAAAGCCGATCCGCATTATTGACCTGAAAGAGTGTGAGGTGGAAATGCTGAATGGGCAACTCAGGATAAAGCGGGACTTCCATGGAAAGCACCTCTTTGTGGTGAAAACGTCATCTCGCATTTTTTACCTGGTGGCCAAAACTGAAGAGGAGATGAACATCTGGATCAGTAGCATCAGTCAGATTTGCCAGTTTGGGAGTCCGGAGGATGCAGGTACATAGACATAAGATTTGATCCTTTTCATTGAAATGTGGTGGTGGTTAACTAGATTTTCTAGCTCTAAAATAAACCCATTTTCATGGAAAGTCATAAGAAAATTGAGTAAACAGAAAGCTGCAATTCAGTAGATTCACTCTGCTTGTCCAGAAGAAATTTGTGTCACTTGTCTCCACGCAGGAAGTGGCTGAAAAACAAACTTGAGAATGAGGTCAAAACTGGTTACTTTGTGTGTTGCAGTTTTCAGGTAAAAGAAAAACAGAAAGGCAGTTTTTGGATGCAGTTTACTGACAGCTCACGTGTGCTTTAAGTATTAAAGTCCTCAGATTTCAAATTGCTGTGTCTTGCTTTAAAAATTGCAGCTTGAACTGAAAGGCTGTGTAAATCTGCTGTACCTGCAGGTCTGTGGATAACCACAAACTCATTTCAGGTTCAGTCATTTTAGTTTCTGGTTTTCCACATACATAATGGACAAAACATCTAGAATAACTCCATGTTGTCCTAAATTTTGGTATTATTTACCAAAAAAAGTGGTATAAAGGCAAGTGTTTTTCCTGAGAGAATTTTAGGGCAAAATCAAGATTTAAAATAGTAAATTATGACTTATCTGATTGATCAGTGTTTGTGGTTGGAGTGCTGAACATTAAAAACATGAACTCAGTGAAAAATGTCTAAAACAGTTGGAAACAGCAGGCTTACCACCAAGCTGTGGTCACGTGGATACATTTCTGTTTAACTGAGCTCTTAAACCAACACAGGTTATGTCACAACATTGTGGTCAAAACCATTTGATACTAATCATATCTGGTTTTCTTCAGCTGAGGCTGCAGCAGCGTAGAGTAAATTCTGCATTGGCTTGAACCTCACACAAGTTTTCTGGTATGGAAATGAATTTAGATGAATTTAGTGCTCCAGTCGAGCAGCACACGTGGTTCATATACTGAAAGACAACCCAGACCTCGTGTTTTACCATGAATCAGACTGCTGTACTGCTGTCTGTGTGCAGAAGATGTTCTCAACAGTTCATAATGATGCTGATGCCACTTGAATGTCACATAGCCGAAAGTTGCAGTGGTATCAGAGGAGATAACAGCACATCAGCAGGGAGCTGCCACGCTGAGGTCATATTCAAATTAACAGATAAATAATGAGAATTTTGTATCACTTACTGAAAGTGCTTTTTTTAATGCATATGATTAAGTCTTGCTCACGCTGCCTTTGATTGTCCTGTGATCAGTGTATTTGTGAGGAGGGACGTGTCTGTTAGAACACTGTCATCTGTGTGAAGGAGATAAAGCAACGGCACAAAGTTGCTGATATGTTGCCCTGCAGGATGCTATAAATCACATTATGCTCTCAGGAAAACACACACAAGTGGTCGATTATGATGCAAATTGCGTATATTCCACACACTGTGATACAGACATCTTGTTGTAGTTCATAGAGAATTTTTAGATTAAAACTTTGCTGCTTTGATTAGGTGTTTTCTTAGGATGTATTACAACAGGGTTCTGCGCGATGGCACCTCATAACTTTTGCAAAGGAATATAAAAGGTTGTTCCACACAGATGAGTGAACACAAACATCTTTTAATGGTAGCAAATGTTTCATGAGAACATGCAAAGACTTTTGGATTCTCTCCTCCGCATGGTTCTGCAGGGAAAATCCTTGACTCGGTGGCCTTGAGTGAAATGGAATGAGACAAATTTCTGAGCGAGAGCCAATGTGACTAAAAGATTAAAGAATATATCAACAAAAGAAGCAACAGGGCTCACATGTGGCTACTTTGAATGTGCTTATACATATATATATATATCTTAAAATTAACCAACTGCATTTGTTGTAAACGTGAGTAAAGGCTGAGAGAAATGTGTATGTGTATGTGTGTGTGTGTGTGTGTGTGTGTGTGTGTGTGTGTACATCTGTGTGTGTGTATGGTTTGCATGCTTTAGCTAGCCTTTGTATCAGCATGATGGGAGTTGTCTTATCACTCCTTAGTGCTTGTAATATTTCATAGCCCTCATGCTCTCTCCCCCTACTTGCTTCTCGTCAACAGAGAGCTCAGAAGAAGGTTTTCCTCACACCCCCACCTCCTTTCAGGCGTCACCTGACAGCTCTGACCGATTGTCTGTATCAAGCCAACCTGAACCCAGTCATCCACCAGACTACCTCCTCCTCACACAGTGTAAGACGGGGAGTGTAAGCATTAGTAGGTACGTACAGTCTGGGAGTCCTTGGATACAAGATGAAGTGATGGCAATATTTCATGTTTAACAAACACAATGTTTTCATTTTTTCCCATATTTGTAGACACGGCAGCTTTTCGAACTCAGAGATCTCTCTGGAGCAGAAGTCGTCAGACAATGCTGTCCAAGACATTGTCCCCTCGCCTCTGTACGCCGACTCCTCCTCATCCTCCATCTCTTATGCCAGCCCCAGCCCGTCTCTTTTCTCCCAAGGGAGATTGACGAACCCTCCCTTCAGCGCTCCATGCCCTTCCTTAACTTTACCGTCATCGTCTTCCTCTCCGCTAAATCACTGCGCCACAAGTGTCTTCCAGTTTGACAAACCTTATTGTTCTGCATCGTTTGATGCCACAAGTGACAGACAAACTCCTCCTCCGCTGCCACCCAAACCCAATCAACCCTCAGAGCACCTCAGTGATGGAGGAATTCACAGGCTGAGGCCGATGAGTGCACGGCATTTCTCAAGTCACACTGCATTATTTCCTCGGAGGACCTCTTACTCAAGCCCGGACCATTTGAGAATGGGTAAGTCCTCAATAGGAAAACAGTCCCACAGTGTTCAGTGTAACACTAAAACTGTGAAACAGTGTCCAACAATGTGAATCATAATCCTAGTGCTATAGTCATGGGGCAGCATGCATATTGTAAACTAACTTTTTAATAAAACATCTTTTTTTCCAGGAGATGCTGATAGATTCATGAGGAACAGGAGGCAGAGTCTTAATTTGGTAAGAGAATCATCAACACTTTAAAATATCTTGCAATATTTTGCTTTTTAGATGAGAGTTAGATGATTAGTTTGATTCTAAGCTCATGTATTTGCCATTGATATGAAACCAAAGCTAGCAGCTGGGTAGCACATGCAGCAACCTTCTGAAGTTCCTGTTGGAGCTAATGCTAATAGCTGGGAGATGACTAATCTAATTATCTCCTGGCTTTAGACATATCATACCATACTTTGAGTCTTCTTTGGTTTCCTGGCAACCTCTTGGTGAAGGCAAGACTCCAGCAAGTTTATGTACCTAGCCAAAAAGTAGTCCATTACATAATGATTCAGAAAGGCATATACATTAGCATCCACAACTTCGAATTCTTTTAACTTGTTAAATAGTGGCCTTTAGAGATGCTGGTGGGCAGATTTTGTGAGTTTTGGCTAGCTGCATCCCCTTGTTCCAAGTCTTGCGCTAAGCTAAGCTAAGCGCAAGCTACGCAGCTGTTTGCTTTACCTTCATCTTTAACATACATCTAGAGCTAGGTATCTAATCTTACTTTTTCATCTAAGTCTCTTGAACTATTCTATTGTAGAGTTTTTATGTTTACAACTGTAGTGTTTTTTTCTACAGATATAATAAGCCATCAGTTTCAAGTTTTAAGAGCCTATAAATAAGCAGATACAAATTCTACATTGTTTTTAACAAATGCTCCTCTTGTACTAAAAGGACCACGCAGTGCATTTTCTGATCTCATGATGCTTGTCTCTCAACAGCCATGCTTAAGTACGGTACGAGTTCAAAGCTCCCAGGATGACTCATATGTCCCCATGAGTTCCCCTTCTCCCTTCATTACCACCACTGAATGTGATGGCTACATTCCCATGAGCCCCAGGACATTTAGTTTTCTCAATACAAACTACAAAGTCGAGTCCTCCACGACTCTCAGCCCACTAATGTATCAACCTGGAGACTGCGCACCACCTCCAATTCACCGGCATCTCAAGCCTCGCTTAAGGAGGGGTAAGAGTTATGACAGCACTGATGGGCGCTTGCTGGCATTGTGTGGAGAAAGCTGTGTTTTTACTTCTCCTCAGCCAAATGAACTCTATCACTAGTGGTCTCTGAGATGTCCTTGTCCTCATGCTAGTTCGACGGCACACAGGAATAGCCTTTAACGTCAATGTGCTAATGATACATATCCATAGAGTCAGTAGAGGATTCATGAAATGTCAAACTCTGCCTTTGTTTACACAGTGATCTTTTATACACGTAACTGTTTGAAAGCTAGCATTTCCATGGCACATTAGAGAATTACAAGCAATTCAATAACTTTGCCCTTTCTTGGTTCACAGTTCGACCTCCACCTCTTGACTTGAGAGGCCTCTCTACAATCACAGAATGTCCCACTCATCTACCTTTGAGCAGAGCAATGACTGAATCATGGTGAGAGAAAAGAGGTCTCTTTCCTTCACATGGTTATTTACAGAGCAGTGCCTAAATATAATAATATAGATGACAAAATAAATATTACCGTGGTAAAACTGCATTTAAGGTCGGATTCTTATTTCTTACTTTTTTCTGACTATATCAATGTGACCTAAGTTAAGTCAGGAGATAATTTATTCCTGCATTTTATGTGTTCCTCAACTGATCATAATTTAAAGCATCTTAAAATATCTAATTCTGATGCTGACATCATCAACAGCTTATAGATTTAAATATTGTCTAGTGTGCATCTAGCGTCCCAACTTTTATGGGATCAGGGTTATATTTGAGAACGTCATAGTTGGCTGCTAAGTTGACAAGAATTCTTCCTAAATTTGTTGTTTTTGTGTATTTGCAGCTTTTCAGTGAACTCTTTACCCCCTGAAAGGAGACATCAGAATGGGGACAGTTCGAGAGATGAAGACACAAACTGCACAACAATGGTAACCTTTCTATTTACAATACCGAACTAATTTTTAGGCCATCTCGACCATCAGACTTGATCAAGCAAAGATTGTAAAGATCTTTTTTACCTTTCTTTCAATCAGAGAATGTAGAATGCCTTCTACACTTGCATTTTTTCACAGATTTATAATTTTAACTTTAATGCATTAACTAGTGTGACTTTGTGTTTCCTTCAATGCACCATAAAGACATAGTGCACTATGACCTAATGACACAAGGAGAAGCTGGATTTAATTTTCTCTTACTCTTTTCAAGCTAAAGATGTTATTGATAAGAACCCATAATTGGAAGTTGCTCTGACAGTAATGTACTTACACTGTAGCTCATCTTTTCATCTCTGCTTGTCATGTCACTTTTTATCGATGGATGAGTCATCCACTTTTCACTTAAAACACCCTTAGAATTAAAAAAAAGATGAGTGGCACTTGATATGTTATCATATTGTCATATATTGTGGTGTCTGTAGCCAAAACATTAACTAACATCTGTTCACTTCACTAGTTTTTGTTTTGCTTAACACTAAAAAAGAACAATATCTGATATTTTTGACCTTGTATAATCATTTGTGAGCATGACGATGAACTCTAAGTTACTGTGCATTTAAATGTTCTGTTGAGCAACTTGTGATCTTTCTGGGGATCTTCCAGGGTGCGACATGTGTAATAGTGTGATGTTGCACAGGGACTGTTCCAGGAAAGGGTGTATACTGAATTCATTTTTTAAAATTAAGATATCAGAGAAGCATCTTTGTTAGCCACACTCTCCCGCTGTACAAAAGCATGAGACAAGCGTCAAGTGGCTGAACTTTGAAAACAAGTAGTTTCTTATGGCTTTTGACAACGTCTGACAATGAACAGTCTGAGTGCAGCCTTTTAGCTATCAATGATTTATTGTTAAAAGCAGCACATATGAAATAGACTGGAAATTTAAAACCGGAAATGTTGATCTTTAAGGAAATACACGTATGTCGAAGAATTTCAACTGGGAACAATAATTATCATGCATCTTTTTCTGTCCCTGCAGGAGTCAATGCAAAAGTTCTGTTTGAGCTTTGATGGAGCTGTTCAAACCTGGGCGAGACGATCAAATCTTGACTATTTGTCTCTGGATTTCAACTCTGCATCCCCCTCACCTGTGCTGAAGGTATGTTTTGATGAGATTAATGATAGTAGCTTGATGAAAGAAACTATACAATATCTTTCAGGGCAGACTCAGTGTTTTGCAGCTTTTTGCAGCTGTAAAATCTGTAGACGGTAACAGATTTCTCGATTGGTCTTAACTGAACAAAAGACTTTGCACTGTTTCTTACACCTTGTCCACCTAAATGCTACAGTTTTGGATGTTGCTAAGCATTTTGCGAAACAACTGAAATGACTGCCTGAAGAGGAGAAAGAACTTTGATCTTTGAAGACCTTTGACATTGTAAAAATAATTTTCTTTTAACAGCTAAGCTTGCCCACACACAGCAGGGATATGTCAGTGCAATCACTACCTACCAACCACTCCACTGACTTTTATATATCACCATTCAAATGACCACATTCAGTGCTCAATCCAAGGGTAAAAAACTCCAACAATTTGCTGAGTAAGCAGTAAGACAATGATAGCATAATAACAATAATAAGTGCATGACCCCAAAGTTTTTTTTACATTACACTTCCAGATATCAATAGTTGAAATACATACAAGTACAACATGATTGTTTGTTCGTACAGTTGGCCTAAAACAGAGCCGTGAGTGTGTTTTGTGAACAGGATTTTTTAAAATTACTTTTCTTCCACTTTTCTTTCTCCTCATCTCCCCCTCTCTATGTCCAGCAGAAGCCTTTTCTGTCTGATGAACACAGAGTGGACTATGTGCAGGTGGATGAGAAGAAGACTCAGGCACTGCAAAACACCAAAATGGAGTGGAAAGATGTTCGCCAGTCAAAAACATAAGTGGAAAATACTGGCCATGGAAAAAAAATCAGCAACCCTTGACTGACTATAACACCAGCACCTGGGACATATATGAAGAGGACCAAAAATGATCGAAAAGCACTTTGAAAAATAGTATTGAAAAAAGCACAAGAGTAAATAAGCAGGCAAATGCTTGTTTGCAGGTGGAAACACAAGATTGCACTGTAAAAACTTAACTCTCAGTATATCTGGACTGTAAATAATACCAGACTGTGCACTGTAACACAATGATTTTTTCCTGTAGCATAAAGTTTAACCAAATGAAAACAAATCAAAAGGGCATCATATGGCTTCAATGTAAAAAAAAAATCTGCTGTAAATGTATTTGTGACTGCAAAGAAAACAAATATTTTAATGATAACATGTTTTTTTTTCTTAATAATTCTCTTCCTCAAGGACCTCCTGAAAAAAAAAAACCATCCTGAGGTTTTTTTGTT
>JAQLOL010000006.1:8911546-8933928 GCA_029783665.1 Naso thynnoides
TTCCTTTCCAATTACTTTCAGTATTGGCAAATTACCAAACACTCATGTAGCTGCCATAACATCAAAATGAAAAAAGCAAGTTAATAGGACTCTTCACTTTAGCTGGACAGGACACACTGAAACAGAGGAGGTTGTAGCTCACAACCCATTTAAAACATTTTTTTGTGTGGTTGTTTCCTTTTTTTTTTTTTTTAAGCTGGAAATTGATACAAATGTCACGAAAATAAATATTGTGATGTACTGCCGTATCACTTTTTTAGCACAGCCCTACTTGATTAGTTTATTTGCTAATCACAACCACCAAAACATAGTCAGAAAGAGAAAACATAACATCTACATAGCCAGGTCAGGTCCTTTTTCCTGTGCTGCTTTGGTTTCGACTTTTGGGTAAGTGACTAATATGTTCCATTTCTCAGATTTTGTCACTTGCCCCGGATGGCTGTGTTTTCCACAGGTGGACAGTTTATTGGTTTACCACAAGTGAGCGTAGGCAGACAAAGACTCTAAGACTACATCTACATTATTTTTCCAAGTGAAATCACTGTGCAGTGTTTCTCATTTACATTTTTTTTTTGTTGTTTTTGTTGTCAGACATCTCAACAGACCTGGGGAAAAAAACCCATAACAGTCATTCCCACAAAGCTGTGCAGTGGTGATAGTGTAAATAAGTTTTTTATTCAAGTGGAGTGTTCCAGCGTGCAACACTTTTAACCGCTTTTCCAAGCAGAAGTTTGAATGTAAGAATTAGGGATTGATTTAATGTTAAGTGAACCCCATGGACCTAATATTACTAATCAAAATTTCCCATTGTGTTTTTTCTCTTTCAGGATTTAATAGTTTGATTTGCCTGCCCATAGAGCAGAGAGCGCATTATTTTGGCTCTACACTAAGAGCCTGTAGTGCTGAAGTCCAGTTGAATATGATATCCTGGTTGCAGTGGAGGTGAGGAAGCATGGGGTGGAAAGCTAAAGTGTCAAGACAAACGTGATGACAGTATGGTCAATGGTGGAGAGGCTCAAAATGGAAAAACGCCCATGGAGGGAGGAGAACATTGACTCAAGTGAGACCCAGCACGCCACTGACGATTCTGAGGATGGAAGCAGCTCAGAAAGTGAATCAGAAGAGCAGCAATGCCAGAGAGTCCAGTTGAACAACAGTGGGTGTAAGAAGAGGGAGCCCTTAGCTGTCACAAAACCCCACCGACAGCTCTGTCGCTCTCCATGCCTTGACCGGCCCAGTTTTTCCCAGAGTAGCACCGCGCAGGATTTTCGTGAGGATGAGACCAGTGCAGGACCAGGGATCAAGACTGCCAGTGACAGGGAGTATCAGACCAAGATGGATTTTGCTTTGAAGTTGGGCTATTCAGGAGAGCAGGTGGAGACTGTGCTTAACAAGCTGGGGGCTGCTGCACTTATTAACGACGTTCTTGCTGAGTTAGTAAGACTTGGAAACAAGGTAGAGCCTGAAAGTCAAGCTTGCAGCAGTGCGGCTATCACATCAATATCCCGGTCCCCGTGTGTTAAAGAGACTGTTAGTCCAGAGGTTTCAGTGGAAGATGACTCTGTGGATACCTACGATAACCTCAGACCCATTGTCATCGATGGCTCAAATGTGGCAATGAGGTGAGACGCTAACAAACGCGCTCATATTTAATTAGTCTGCATGTCATTCAGAATGCTCTTACATTGTAAAACATTTCTGCCACCCTGTTTTGTTTTTTAGCCATGGAAACAAAGAGGTATTCTCATGCCGTGGTATCCAACTTGCTGTTGAATGGTTCTTAGAGAAAGGACACAAAGACATCACTGTGTTTGTCCCAGCCTGGCGAAAGGAACAGTCGAGACCTGATGCCCTCATCACAGGTACTAGAATTATTTTTTAGGCAGTTGCTATTTGAGGTTATAGTTAGCAGTCAGTGAAACCTGTTTCCATAAACTCAGTAGTAATTATCCTTCATGTTAGAAGAATAATGTTGTCGTATTGAACAGAGCTCATGTTAACCAGTAATTAACGGTCTTTGACTTGAAAAATCTATTTAAGTCCAGCATATTCAAATCTCACTAGTCAAAATGGCTGGTGAAATCCTTCTAAAAGGGTCTGAAATTAACACACAACACACGCCAGTTGTTGGTATATTTGTTTTTTCATTTTTGGGAGCCACCTGACTTCAGGGCTGTAAGGCCAGCAGATGTCATGTCTGCTGATGCAACTTTTTATTTAGAATGTTTCAATAAAGAATATTATTGGCTAAATCTACATGCCTTTACAATGGCATTCTTAACTTCTTTTTTTTAAAATCTCAATAATGTTTGGCTGGACTTTTTACAATCTGTCTGGGAAATCAATATCTTTCAGGACAGTGAGCGGCGCCAAATTTTTCTAGCGTAAGCCCTGGTATTTTAAGTATGTGACTAAAGCATGACCTTGTGTGGTTAAGGTCAGTATGAAGGGAGTGCTGGGACTCTCCCTACCACGTATTATCATAAAAATTATACGTGGTATACACACTAATCCATATAATTGCTACCCTGAACACATTCTACTTTTATTTAATTTTAATTAATTTATGATGAGCTCTTAATGAAATGTTAATAAACATTAAAACTTACTTCAATTTCCTCTTTCAGATCAAGAAATATTACGCAAGCTTGAAAAAGAAAAGATCCTGGTTTTCACGCCATCTCGGAGAGTTCAAGGCAGGAGAGTGGTGTGCTATGATGATCGCTTCATAGTGAAGCTGGCTTATGATTCTGATGGAATTATTGTGTCAAATGACAACTACAGAGACTTACAAAATGAGAAGCCAGAGTGGAAGAAGTTTATAGAAGAGCGTCTCCTAATGTACTCATTTGTCAATGACAAGTAGGTAACCATAATAAATTCTCCTGCCAGCTAAAATGTTCTCTAAATTAATAATTTTGGGGATATGATCTTTTTCAAAAATTGACAAACTTTTAGAATCAAGTTGGTAAATTGTATATATGTATAGATCTTTACTCAAAGCATTTTAATTTCTTTTTTTCTTTTATTACAATATTGGAAGGAGACAGTTAATTGATAATGTCGAAAGGATTGTTAATGCTGGCGATAATAAGGTGACATATATATTATAACATATTTTGAAAAGGTTCATGCCACCTGATGATCCACTGGGAAGACATGGTCCAAGTCTAGAAAATTTCCTCCGCAAACGTCCCGTTGTTCCAGAGCACAAAAAACAACCTTGCCCCTATGGTAAGTTCCCTTAATGCATTTTTAGAGCTATGTCTGAATAATGTTGCATTTCTGTCAGCTAAGTTAAGTTAAGTGTTTCATTGTCTTAACTTGGTCTGCTCTTTCTTAAAACAAGGAAAAAAGTGCACATATGGACATAAGTGCAAGTACTATCATCCAGAGCGGGTCAACCAGCCACAGCGGTCAGTGGCTGATGAACTACGGGCCTTTGCCAAATTGTCTGCGGTGAAGACAATGAGTGAGGGGGCTTTAGCTAAATGTGGTATTGGTCCAGTAACCATGAAGGGGGACAGCACCTCCGAGGCCAAACGTGTGGCACCCAAACGTCAATCTGACCCAAGTATTCGCTCAGTGGCCTGTGAACCTCCAGAGGCACTGTCCGTCATTAGGAAGTCTGAGACAAATTCAGTGCCTTCCCTTGTGTCTGCTCTCAGTGTGCCCACCATGCAGCCTGCCAAGAGCCACGCAGCTGGAGCCTTGAACACACGATCAGCCAGCAGCCCAGTGCCAGGTTCTTTGCAGTTCGCACACAGTTCCCTGGAGCACATGTCAAGTGTACAGTACCCTCCTATTTTAGTTACCAACAGTCATGGCGCCTCTGTTACATACAGTGAACAGTTCCCGAAGTATGACTCAGTTAGCGACCATGGATATTATTCACTGCACAGTGATTTTTCAAACATGAGCATGAGCAGCATGCATAATGTCGACAGTTTCTGTAGCATGGAGCACGAGCATGGTGTGTATCAGAGAAATCCCAGCCACTGTCCTGAATCCTGCCTCAGCCATTCAAACAGTGACTCATTCTCCTCTTATGGGGACATGTACCCAAGCTCTGTGGACAGTAGCTTAGAGGAGAGCATGAAGGGGCAGCAGCAGTCTTCTGCACAAGGTAGAATGCAAGCTTTCTCCCATGGGTTTCGTCATGAGGCACTGACTAGGGTGCAGAGTTACGGACCAGAGGAACCCAAGCAAGGCCCCCGTAAGCAGTCTGGATCTCATTTAGCACCGCATATCCAGCATGTTGCAGTGGGAGCCAGGTCAAGCTGTCCTGGAGACTATCCGCTAACTCAGAATATCCTCCCACCTTTGTCCTCACAGCCCACGCGGTCTCTCGGTATGACTCGTATGGACAGCATATCAGATTCAAGGCTATATGATAGCAACCCAATGAAACAGAGGCGACCTCCACTGTGCCGTGAGCAGCATGCAAGCTGGGACCCTCTGCCTTGTGGTAATGAGTCCTATGGATATCATTCATATCCTCTGAGTAACAGCTTGATGCCGTGTTGCGAGCGAGTGATGGTCCGCAGCATGCCAGACAAGATGGAACAAATCTGGAACTCACCATGGGAGGTGCCATCTGCAGCTGAACACCAAGAGCGGTATGTCATCCCAGACCACCTGTATCAAACATATCGGAACCTTTGTAACATCTTTCCTGCTTATGTAGTTCATTCGGTGATGGAGAAGAACCCTCATTTGACAGATCCACAACAACTCGCCGCTGTCATTGTTACAAAACTGAGGTCGTGCAATTGAGCGGTTAATCTTACTAAACATTCAAGAGTGATGCGATAAGGGAAATAAGGATTTTGATTGCAAAACATAGGCACTTGTTAAATGTTGCTGTATGTGCAACATCTGCCCTCAGGATTTTTTTTTTAATGTGTCGGGTGGGAAATCTGGCAAACAGACTTCACATCACTAAGATGAAATAGGAATCAGCCTAGAGGAAGTTTTGTCTGATAAGTTTATCTCAAATTGTAAGATGTTTCATATATGAAAGCTATGTTTTAATATGAAGTGTGGTAGGGCTGTACCAAATAGCTTGAAGTTTCGAAGCTTTGTACCATTGACATTTGAATTCTAAATCAACATTTGACTACGTACCGCAGGGCTTTGCAGAGTGGTGGAGAACTGTGTGGAGCTGAGGGACAGTTACTAGCAGAAAGCTGCCAATAGCCGAGGAGCTCAATCAGTCTCTCATCTTTGACTAATTAACTTACTGGAGGGGATATGTACTTAATCAACACGCAGAGAGGAAGAAGAAAAGAGACTAGAAAGAAATAAAAAAGAATCAGAGGTTGGTGAGTGATCAGTTCTGTTCTTTAAACAAACAAGCTGGTGCTCGCTTACAGCTAATATACATTGTATAGCTGTTTTTGAAGTGAATAAAACAAATGATTCTGCTAATGGACTGGCATGAGAATTACAAGGCAAAAAAATAATTTTTAAAACGCATCAAAGTATGTTGATAGACATTTGAAACATCATTCCAAAATCTCAATCAAAGCTTTTGATGTTTTAAAAAAAAAAGAATTTGGTACAGCCCTTAGCTGTGGTGCAGCTGATATGAGGTAATACCTTATTAGAACTCTGGTTTATAACACATTCATACTACCTGAGCAGGAGCTGCATAGCGGCTTAGTACCTGATACATGATTAACTCAACTGTTGTACAACATCTAGACGAGAAACTAGAAAAAAGAAATCACTGTTGAATGTCCCTTTTATCTGGATTGTTTTCATTTTGATTGAAATGGTTACACATTGTGCGAAAATTATAAATAGAACCCCAAGGTGCTCATTATTCAATAAATAAGTAATAATGAAATAATCAAGCAACCAAGCTTAACAACTGCCCCCAGCTACTATCATTCTGAATCAACTATCTAGCTGGTGCTATAAATAAAGACAGTACTCAGACACACAAGCTAACATCTCCTTTTATTTATTTCTTTTAGCAAGGCTGCTACCTTTGTGATTGACTGCTAAGAACTTGGTCTGTTGCTAGGAATTTAAGCAAAGAGTCGAGCAGTTCACGTAATTCACACTGACCCCATCATTTTGAATCAAGTAATACTCTTAGCCTGCCAACCAAGCTAGTTAGGTAAGCGGCATTATCAGACTTGTGAAGTTTAGCCTTAAAAGCTGACGAGGTTTAGGCAATGTGTCTGTGTGCTGTGTTTGTTTACCTAGCAGCAGTCTCCAATTGATAACTTTGGCACTGTTGCTTTGGGTAACAGGTGCTAACTGGCTAAATTTGGCAGCAGTTGTTGAGCTTACTGGCTTGACATTGACTGCATGGTGTTTTTAAAAAAAAAAGTATTACAAGAAGAAAAAATTTGAGTAACTTCATACTTAATCATACTGAATTTTTAAAAAAATTGCTGTTTCATAAGTATCTTACACAGTTTATTCACGTTTATTTCATTCATTCATGTATTTAATTAGTATCGATCACTTTGGGGTGTCTGTAGTTACGATAGCCAGCTGAATAATCACCATCATTTAAAATGAACGTAAACTATAATTTAATCCGACCTATAAGAAGTCATGAAATACTGAACCCTCATGTGAATAATGTGAGCCAAATGGATTAATGAATAGGTTAGCTACGTGGCAACACAGTCAAAATAGAATGTAAGACCTCCACAGTATTTAACACATTTGCGTTATTGAGTCAGACATAAAAGTACGTCATCATTGATCACCATGTAGCTTTTCTAAAGATCTTGTTCAGGCCCTGTGAATGTGTTATGAAAGGCATGTTAAGTGTGTCTGGTGCAGTGGAACTAAAAATAACCTTGCTTAGGTCTGCCTCTGCTGTAAATAATTCTTGTGAGTTTTTTGTGCATTTATTTTAAAGAGATTAGTAAGAGGGAGGTAGATGCATACCTCACAGCATGAACTATGACATTTAATGGCCTTATATCTGAATGACCTCACGCTTCAGTCATTGTCTGATTGGTTTCAGTGAAAGTCTTAGTCATTGAAGCCTCCTATTTTCAAATGTAAAGCACTATCTCAGTATCTAAAGAGATATATTTTCTCAGCCTCACTTAACAAAGCTACTATTTTGGTAGATTTTGACAGTGCACAAAGCAAGCCAAAAAAGAGATTTGACTTGTGTACATGTGCACATATTTGTGTATATATAATCACACAAAAGCCATTATTTCAAAGTCATTTATAAGCTGCTAAATAATGCCAAAAAAAGAGATAGATTTTATATAGTGTCAGTATTCTACATAATTTTACATTTACATACAGAATCAATTGGATTACAGGACAAACTAACATCTGTGTTTGTATAATTTCTTATGGTGTACTGTATAGTTACCTTTCTGATTTATTGGATGCTATGTCCACGATATCCTATTTATATATTTGTCATATTGTCGTGCTGACTCTTTTCAATGTAAAAATATTCAAAGTATCTTTGTTTCAAACAGTAGCTCTAATGGACTCCTTCAAGTTGTCAGCGAGGCAGTTTGTTTCCAGGAGCAGGTTAATTTGATTTCAAAGACTACTTTCACACGCTCTGAAGGAGTCAGGTGATTTTCAGTTTTTTTTTTCCCTACAATGCAGAAATTAGATTTTTTTTTTTCTTATTAGTGTGGCGTATTAATAGCTACTTGGTTAACCCAACTAGATGTCTGATTGGATTTGACAGTTTGTACACTTTGTGAATTTTTTTTTTTTTTTTAAACCTGGACTAGGGTGCATGACACCAGCCCAGGACAGGGATTGCATTGCCTCTGTGGGGACGCTAGCAGGATTAGAGGCAGATCGGTTAATTTTACTCATGCATTATTGCCCCCAAGTGTTGTTACTGTACATCCAAAATTCAGTCAATGCTAAGCCGCCTATTGATTGCCTTTTATTAAATTGTTTTTAAAGATGAACAGTAAATAAGAGCCCATCCCCTACCTGTGTCCTATTGACACGTTTCTTAGTTAACATACAATGTTTCATACACTTAATTTAAAACATGGCTAACTCCAAAATGTGGAAAGGGAAGGGGGGGATCCTGCTTACTGACAAACTACCTGTAAACTGTAGTATTAAATAAGTCAGATTATTGCAGTGCATCTAACGAGATGTCCAGTTTCATGCTTTGTTCTTATTTCTGACGGTTACCTGGCTTCTTTTGTGCATCTAAAAGTAGAGAACTTTGAAAATATTTTCACTTGGCTATGTTGTGACTTAGGCAGGTACAAGTTGTAGAAATTTACTATTAGAGATGGAAACTGTTTACCATAACGTTTAATTGTTTGCACAAGGAATTCTGCAAAAGACTGAATATTTACCTGATGTTACATTTGTCAGATAAATGAGAAGGTTATAACAGACTGCGGAGTGAGTTAAATATTTGACTCAGTTTGTGATCTTGTAGAGATTTCAATATATTGTACAAAAAAAAATGAAGTGAACGCTAAAAAGGATGTTAAAGATCACATTTACTGTATGGCTTTTTACGGGAGACTGAATTGCTCTTATACAGATGCACAGTACACAAACATGCAGCTAGTCTTCAAGGATGGTGGAAGGGGTTGGCTGTGCCTTGCAGCACACTGCTCTCAGGATGCTTTCAATTTTCTAACTTTAAGTCTTGCCCTGCCAAAAACCAGTGGCTACTGGCAAGAGTCTACTCTGATCTAGTAGTGATATATTTTGTGAAAATCCTACATGTAACATGTAGTTCCTTAAAGTTAGTTATGTACAGTTGACATGTGGACACGGCATTGCAAAACTTTGTACTTTTTATGTATATCCTTGTTATGCACCTTGAGATCTAGAGAATTGGGCTAATGGGGTGGCTTTACATAGTGCAGCTTTAGTCTGACAAAGTAAAGCTGGCGTCCATGAGGGTACAAAGTTTCCATCAAAAATGGGTGTTTAAAAACTGCTTAAAGACCATTAAATTAGCCCATATTTTTATAATATGCAGAAGGGCAGTTGTTGAGCCACTAATCTTGATTGAACCATTACATTTTACCCATACTGGGGCTTAAGCAGCTCATGAAGTTTGGTACCGCCCCAACCAACATTATCAGGACGAACTGATGACTTGCTCACCAAAAATGTCCACATTTTCATCAGTTTTGCTGAGCGCATTTATGCTCCCAAGAGGATCAACTCTCCTGACTTAAACAACCCCATTGCCTTTCCGCTACCCCCACCCTCAGGACAAAGTGCTGCTGGCAACATTCAGCCTACAATTGCAGAGAAGTTGTTTCATGTAAAGCCAACCTTACTAGCAAGCTCATGCTTTGAGTGCCTTTAAAGGGAAATGCCACTTAGTTTCAGGGTCTAAAATGAAATTGCATGACTGAACATTAAAAAAAATCATTTAGTGTAATGCATGTGAAGAAGACGAGATCATGGAATAGAGTATTGTTTTGATCTTTTATTACCTTAATAATAAAAAGGACAAACAGTGAATTGATGTTTAGCTCAAAAAGAATGTCTTAAAAGTTAGATTTGTTCGCATTAAATGGACCAGACTCTGGGTTTTGAAGAACTCATTTGATCGAGGAAAGTGGTCATGATAACGAAGGAAAAAAATGTATATGAAGTATTAAACTGAGTGGTATTACTCTTTAACTTGGCCAATTATGTGAGCCTGACTGTCTCATTGGTGGTGCTTCAGAAATATATATTTCTTTATAATGTTTAGGTACAACCGTGGCGTATGAACATAAAGAAAAAAAATATTTGAATGTGTTTTGCCCAAATGGATTTTGGGCTTTGCTGACTTTGTTTTTTCATGAAAAAAGACAAGGCCACTTTAGGCTGGCTGTCTGTTCATGAGAAGGTGAAACAAACTGCCTAAATGTTTCTTCATGTGAAACAATCAGATTGCAAGGCTGCTGTCAAGGTTGTTTCTGGCATTTTGCTAAAAGTTTGCGTGCTGTCCTTATTTCCTTGAGATAGTCGAATTGTCAAGAAAATTGATTTCTCAGTGCAAAAAGATTTAATAACTGTTTGCCATCACTAATCCGAGAAATACCTCTCTGCAGATTCAGTGACCAAATTAGAGGAACTGACTTTTTATACTGTATTAATGTTGTATAATAATGTCTTCTAGTAATAGTGACATCCTCTGTTTACACTGGAGTAGTCAATTGCCCTGATAAACTCAGACTAAATTAACTCAGCTTTTAAAATAATTAGTAAATGTAATGTAGGTGACAACTCATGTTTACCAAAATGAAAAATGTCTGGGCTCGTTATATTGATTTGTATTCACTGTGGGAATTATCTTAGAAATCGTATTATGGGTATAAATTGGTAAATCAGTGGCCACACTGAGTAATGTTCACAGAAAACTGAAGCAGTTTATGACAACATGCACTATGTATACTTATAATGAGATTACAGTACATAAGATTAGTGTCAAAACTACTTAAACTTGAGAAATCTCATATTGCCCTTAAAATCTCATTATATTGTCAAGTTTATGGTTTCACGAGGACGTCATTTTCAATGCAGTTTTTGCTCACTAGCTTAAGTGCTACCATTTCTGGCACAGTGCCACATTGCTAGCACTTCTCTGTAATTACCAGTTGATAAAATGCACTCGTGGACAATGTGGGCTTAACAACTATTAGGTCAAATTGACATCCGAAGCCCAGCAGTTCATAATGCTGAAATTGTATTGATGGCCACTGCCCTAATCCTAAAGGTTGTTTTGACAAATTCCATCTGGACGTTTTCTCCACGTCAACAAAAGGGAAGAGAATTATAGAGACAAATATGTTGTCACCATCTCTTTCATTCATTTTCTTTTCTCTTTATTTGAAACGTCTCAATTGTGTCACTGTTCTTCCAAAAAGTTTATCGGACAATAGACTACTTCCAGGCCAAAATTAAAACACTATCGGCACCAATCGTTTATTTTATTGCTTTGCCGAAAGGTTACTCTAAAGGCAAAGAATGGTGGTTCATTGTCCCCACCCTCCCTTTTGAAAGAGCCGCAAACAACAAAGCCGCAAATGTCTAGAATTGACTTTTGCTTGTTGATACAAATTGTATCTATACCTTGAATGTAAAAAATATGAAATGTAAAATATGAAAATAGTTTTATTTAAATAAAGGGGGAAAATTCAATGACATAATGTTTGTGACACTGTGTGTCACTGGGAGTAGCCCATCGGTATGTACTAATTCTTACTGGGTACAGTAGTTAACTAACAGGGACATTTACGTGCTCCGTAAAAGTGCACAGATTCCCTGTGTACGGCAGTAAGCATCATGTCCTCTCTGTAAATATTCACACGTGTGTGTGTACATATAGAAAGCAATCTTTAAATGTAACGGTAAAAGTTACTTCAGTTGTTCAGATACTTAGATAATTTCTGTGTTGTAACCTGTGCACCTTGGTTAAGTGCATCTATTTCCTCTGAATTGACATGTCTGCTTCATGCTATTTTAATGGAAATTTCAATATTTTTGAATATATTTTGCCTAATAAAACATGCCAAAGTTAATCTTGGTTTGCTTTGTCAAATATAAATTCCTGTGATTCAACACATGGGTTGTCATGCAAGTTCTGTTTCCAGGGACAGATGATTTCTTTTCCACACAATGTAAAAGAGTAACTTGACACCAAACACAAATCTGTGTAGCCTGACAGCTAGAAAAAAATCGGAAAAAAAATCAAAACGGTTAAATTGCAGTAGCAGTGTCAGCTGCGTACTAAATGGGGAAAATTTAGCACCAATTTTTCTCTCAGATTCGTGTTTGATGTTTAAGCTCTTGAAGACAGATTCTTTTAAAAAAGGAATTAATGGGAATGTTTGGCTGTTGATTTAATGACAAACCCTCTATGTTGACAAAGCAAAGTGTTGAATTGTAATTTATTCTACTATTGAATTAATAACCAATTGTAGTTTTGTCACTTTGGGCCGGTTTTCATAATGTTGTTTGAAATGAAAAGCCTGTAGGTTTTAGCTGGCCCTATGGGAATTAGACTAGTGCTACTTTGATGTAAAGACTGGTATTGTCAATATAATATTAATTTAAGTTCTGTATCACTTGTTAATGGCTAAAATCAAGACCAAAGTGATTTTTGATGTGCACATGTCACGTACCTGTTATAATACTTGGTTCACACACACACACACACACACACACACACACACACACACACACACACAAACCATCGTGGTCAAATTAATGTGAACCACTTGAAGTGTTGCAGTTCTGCCACCGTGTAATTCACAAGTTGAATTATCCGTGTACAAAAATCACCAAGAAGAGGTCCACACGTTTGAGCATGACTGTACATATATACAGCATAATACTCAGGTTAAATCACACAAACATTTGAAATCACATACTTGGTTGTTTTCTAATATTGAAAAATCCAGTGGTCACATTTCTGAAGTCGTGTAGGTCTTCTGTATGAATAGACCTTCGTGTCTGCAATGTAAAAAGGGAAATTTAAAGCAAGTTCTTTTTGTGTTGTGATGATCTGCAGTATTGTTATCCATACTGACTGGAAAGCATTGCTTTTATAGACCAAATAAACAAAAAATAGACTATTTGGGTCCGTGGGCTCAAACAAAATGTAAGTCTTAATGACAAAATGTGTTTCTCTCCATAAATAAAGCAAAACTCTGTTCAAATTGTGTTTTATTGTTTTTAATCAAACAGGAAAGAGACCAGGCAGTGTTGCATAAACAACTGTGTTGAAAGGTTTGTGTGGCAACCATTGTTATAAAAACTGCATATTGTCATGCCACTTTGGAAATTATGGTGTCTGAGGTGAAGAAAGATACAAAAATGTCCGTCTCTGTCGAATGCTTGTGTACGCTTAATACTAAATACACCAAGTATTCAATGTTTTTTATTAAAAACAGTCTCTATTGTTTGTTAAAGGAAGGTAAATAAAAGGAAACAATGGTGCCAAAGATCGTAATGTCTTACTTCTGGGCAACGAATCAAAACCTAATGTTGAATATTTAGTCAAAAGATGCAAATGTTTACCAATGTGAGAGCAAAAACAACAATTTATGACCTTTGGCAGTGAGTCAGTTTTGTTGGTTCGTTTGCAGAATATTTCCATGCAGTGTCTTTAAAATTAGAATGTAAAACATAAATCCATCTTGCATTCTGTGACACATTTAAGTCATATGGACACAACCAAGGCCATGTTGTGACTTTGCTTCCAGCATATCTTATGCCTTCAACCCATCCCTGAATGTCAGCAGCTGCCATTGTTCAACAGGTTACACAGCACATGCACACCATCTGCTGGTCAAATGGTGTAATAGCTCAGGCAACGTGTCATCAAGACAGAGGCGTGTCATGGTTTGGGAACAAACACTAAAAAGGCCTTTTTAACTGATGTTGTATATTTGAAAGTGAAAACTTCTGCTGCTTTTCCTTTTTTCTAACAAGTTAAAATATTTCCCCTTTAACGGTCCAGTGTGTGGGAAGTAGCAGGATCTGTTTGTATGGCAATAAGGCAGAAATGGAATAAAATATCCACAAGTAAGTTTTCATTAGTGTATAATTGCCTAAATATAAGAATTTCTGTTGTCATTACCTTAGAGTAAGCTGTTTATATTATAAAATATATAACATTATTGGAGCGGGGTCCTCTTCCACACAGTCAGCCATGTTGCACCAGCATGTTTTGTCAGAATGGACGAACCAAATGCTGACACTCGAGACTTTTTTTGCATTAAAGGCTGCCACTAAATCCTGCACACTGGACATTTAAATCAACATATAGAAAAACCATATAGAGCTCATAATTTTCTATATTTTATATCTGCTCTCAGGTTTGCTAAAAAAAGATGTGCAGTGTTGACACGTACACGACATGCTGACAGAATCATAACTAGAATCTTGATGTTATCACTTTGAAGCTCAGTCCTCAAGTCAGAATCTTAAAACCCTTTTCTCAGTTTCACTGTCAATGTATAAAAATACAGTGATCTGACATAACACTGAATTCCTAATGACCTTTAACTACTGCACAAAAACTGTCTTTTTTTAGTATTTAACCCCGAAATGTTCTTTTAAGTACCACAGACAAGAAGTATTCCATTGAAAGAAAAATGTGAATATATGATAAGAACTACATTCTGTTTTAATTTCATTAACACATCACAGTATTAAACCCACAAATTCTGTTTTCAGGATTAATTTAAGCAGTACATCTGTTGAGTTTTTACAGTACAGTACTGTGTGGTGTGAGTGTGACACAGATCCTATAGACTGTGGTGCGTTCCACTCAGCAATCATGACGAAAGAGATTTGCACGTCTTTCTACAAAGGTAACAGAAGCACAACCTCCCTGTTAATATTAAAGTTAAAGCAACCAGGTGGTCTCCAGGGACTCCTACATTGTCACTTTTGGACTTTAAATCTTGAGTGCTGTCATTATTTCAACTCCCACATTTTAAAAGCGCATATTCAGCATTACACTCTTGTTTTGCATATGTTTTTGTGTGAAATTACAATTTAAATATGTATAGAAAACCAATATATTTGGAGGCTACAGGCGAAGTTTTACTAAACTTACATCAAGTACTTAAACTCAATTGTCACTGAGTTTCATGTGGACATACAATGCCTGAGCGACAGCAGGGGTTAAAGAGAAGCTGAAAGAGACAGAGGTTAGGACAAAACCAGCTAGAGGTTGCTGTAGAGGGAAACTTGTAACTGTGCAATGATCCGAGCTGCAACGAAAAGGAGACTGGCAACTCAGACGCTGTTGTCGACAGTTTCTCAATCTGGTCACGCCGGAAATTTCATCCAGAGCTGCCAGACGCAGATGCTATGACTATGTTATAGAGCGTGTATTACATACACACACAAAAGAGGCTTGTTGGTGAAGAGGTACAAATGACAGATTTAAGTTGGCCGAGCAGTGGGGAAAAGTTGGATGAGTCATCAGGCTAGTGCACTTATGAAGAAGTCATGAGGCCTGAAGTCTTATCACCCATGATAAACTTATCTAGACAGTCAGTTGGGGTCAGCTGAACCTCTGATAGAAGACAGTGGATGATTATTAAGTGCAATGCTAATCTGACTGATTAGACTCAGCCTCCTGAGTGTTTATCCCTCTGCAGGACGTAAGGGGTCACAGAACATTTTGATAACAATGAAAGCAACTTTGACAACACATCATACTCAGCTACTAACCCGGTCATCACGCTGAAGCCCAGCTGGAGGTTTCGGCAGAAGTGTCTGAATGTTTCCATCACTGCAACTGCCACATCACATTATGTTGTTCCTTTTTTTTGGTGTTGCAGAAAGCCTGCAGTATTAATAATACTAATAATTTAGCTTTTGCGCATTTACAGAAGTTTAAATTGATGTATATTCCATGCATTAGTCTGTCTACTTCATGCAGACCGATGAAAATGTCATTACAGATTCAAACCCTCGTTATCTGGATTAAGATGCAGTATCTCTGCATTGTCTCTTACATGATTGCATTTGGTTCCACTGGGACTGCATTGTGCATTCACATATTTTATGTCTGAGACTGACAGAGCACACAGATTTAAGTTAGAGGCACTGAAACAGATTGATTGGAAAAGGCGAATCTAGCCATACCCAGAACAAATAGCAATGTGCGGACACACAAAGACGAATCAGATTTTCATGATAAATACAAAAAACACTATGTACAGTATTCTGTCAGGTCTCTAATACAATGTCATAGGTGTGCGCAATTATTGCAGCCCAATAAACAAGTGGAACAGTCGCTGTGTGCACGTAAATATCTGTATATGGTGCAGGACTGGTAAGAAAGAATATATGCTGGATAAAACTCCCAATACTTTAACTGACTTTCGAGCATCTTTTCAATCCAACAGGGTCTTCATCAGGCAAAAATGCTTTGATTCAAAAGGTATATTTGATGTGCAGTTGTTCTTTCCAACATCCATAAGAAACAAGGCCATCAGTTTAAATAAAAATACAAATCTGGAAATATAGGTTGGAAATATGCACTTAAACTGAAGCCAATGCCAACGACTTAATATTTAAGATTGAAAGTGTTTTTTTGGTTCAACATGTTTAGTAGTTTATGTAAACACTTGGAATGATTTTAGGGTTATTATTCATCATATACTTTGTGTTTATTTCATAGTATCACACGGGATGAATTCCTGTGAGTAAGGAACTGCGCATTAATCTGTTTGAAACGTGTCTACGGAGAGTGAGAGTGAACTTTTTGGCTGACACTGCAGCCATGATGATGCGGCGGCTGCAGGCGGAGTCTGCTGGCTCTCTCTTTCAGTCTGGCTGGCTGCTGTCCTGTCATCGGCCTGGGTGTGGTTTTTTTTGCAGTCGGGGGTACCGTTAGCAGGAAATCAAGCTCCAGTCCGTCTCTTTCCGTGGCAAAACAAAGAAAAATACACCGTGTTTAGCGTCAGGTTGAAAATAGTTCTTCGTACTCCAACGGTAGCTAGTGACGTGACTAGCGTTAGCTTCCTCGAGACGGGAAGGCGTTTGATGGGCGCCGTTGTTCTGATGGGAAAAAGTTTTCTCCTGGTTTCGCTAACTGATCTGAATTAAGAACTTTTTTTTTACTACAAAACCCGAAGCGGACTTAAAAGAAAGGAAAGATGCCGAAGACGGTAAGAATGGAACTTGCTTTACCGTAATCATGTAAAAACTAAGTTACCATCTTTTTGTCTGCCTCTCTCTCTCTCTCTCTCTCTTATCTTCATCAAATTCCGATTGATACGTAACATTACGGTTTGTCGCTGGTATTTCACAGTAACCTTAAAACACTGCATCTCTGTTGCTTAACGTTGCTATTGTGTGTTTAAATACATCCTCTGAGGCTCGCCCGAGGGTCACCGGGGTACTTTCCGTTAGGTACGTGCGCGTGCGCGCTCCCGCCTGTGTGGTAATTAAAATTAGCGCCGTAAATCTGATCATTCATTCAGGCGCTCACACGCTCACCAGTGGAGAGAAGTTCAGAAGTATCCCGCTCCTATGAACACCTCTCCACGAATGAACACTGTGAAATCTCAGTGTTAGAGTCGGTGTCCGGCAGAAGCCGTTATGTGGCCTGCAGTAGCCGGCGAGCTAGTCCACCACCCAGGCCTCCTCTCAGTCTGCGCCACCGAGGAGGGATTCACACTGACACTCAGGCCAGCTGTGACGGACCAAATGACCGCCAGTTTAAAACAGGAAGGTCGCGTAAGGAGAGGCACTATTTTACCTTACGTACGCCACACGTTTACGCCACATTTTTTTTTTGCTCTGAGCTGTGCTATCAAGTGAGGACACATCATGTCAGTTAGCCCTGCAGATTTGTCCCGGTGCTGGTGTAGTTGTGAACAAAGAGAGGAATGGCCGCACACACATTTGACTATTTCTTGTGCCAGGCATCACTTGTAAAGACAGAGCCGAAGGGTTTCTGCCACTGACAAGCAGAAGTGAAAGTGATTTTTTTATACATGCACACACACACACGCCCTGCAAAAAGCACAGGATGGGCTCTGACTCAGCACAATGTTTGTCTTTAATTAGAATATTACAGAGGTTTCAGTATTAAATATAAGAGAGTAACTGTAAATACTTATAATGCATGTGGATTAATCAATGACGACATGCAATGAAAACTAACCTGTGAACCCCTGACCTTCCCAGACACAAACACAAATGGTACCAAGGGTTTGGTTTGCTTTTTTCCGGCAGTATTGTTTTTGCCACAACTGCCTTGATATTTTTTCCAGCTGTCAACCAGAGTTTTTTTTTTCTCTCTCTCTCTCTTTGCAGCATCCTGTCATTAAAGTGTATGTTTAAAGAGCCTTCATTACCCTAAAAAAAAAAAAAGATTTAGCCTAATTGCAGTAGCTTTTTTTTTTTCTTCTTTTTTTAAGGCTTTTTAAATTTTGTGGAATCCCTTTTTATTAAATAGTCACAATTGCGCTAGTGGGACAGTCAGTCAAAGTCAGTCAAACTATGGATTACTAAGTAGTTGAGGAGGATAAAGCATTAACATCATATTTTATTCAGTGTAAGTGCTTACTGTGCACTTGGTATGTATTTCAGTCCTTCCCTCAGTGTTAGTGTTTGTGCCAAATCTCTGCAGAGAGCAGCCGGGCAACTGTTAGCATCAACAACACCAGAGTAGTAACTCACAGAATGTTTAGCAGTTACCGAAGTAACAGGGACCCCTCAAAAACTCAAAAGAAGCTTTTGGGCACTTTTGATCACTTCACAGGGGCGACGATATTGTAGAGAGAATGCAGCTGTTTTGCGCAGAGCAACATAATAAAGGGTTAGAAAAGAGGAAACTAGTTGTAGACAGAATAGATGGTCAAGAGGAAGCAGCAGGATCTCCTGAAAATAAACAAAGCAATGAATGACGACCGGAATGGATCATGGGGCATTTTAAATCCTGAGGCTTATATCCACAAACACAACAGGTAGCCTTTGATTTGTCATGACAAAAACCAAAAAGTAGGAGCCACTACGAGTTAGGCTATATTGTGCCATTTGTGGAGATGCAGATCGGGTGATGTAATCCGTTCACAGGATCAATCATTAGGGGTCTACTTCCTTTAGTAAAGCGTGCGGTGCCATGTGAACATGCAGTAGACAAGCATGTGAAAGAAGGAAGCTGCATTTTCTGATTCAGCAAATGGTTCAAAATTCTACACCCAGTGAAAGTTATGTACCCTTTTTGTAATGACACCCACAAAAGCTGCTCAGGAAGTGAAAGATTCAGAGCTTGGACTTTTTTTTTTTTTTTTTTTTCCATGAACTGTTTTGCTGACCCAGTTTTAAAATTTATTTTGTGTTTATCTGACTGTACCCACCTTAATGTTTCTTAAAAGCAGTAATTATCGAGAAACTCTGCCTTTGCTGGACTTCTCTTGGCAGTGCCTCAGTTTCCCAAGGAAGTCATGTTGTGACTCAAGGTTTCTGTGCTTACATCAGTTCCTCTCTGGTAATTTCCTTGACTGCAGCCTTATATGGACTTGCACATCACAGTCTGGCTGTTCTCCTCCCTACTTTCCCCTAGCGTGGTCCTCAGATGCCATGCTTCACTTTAGATTGCATTGCAGCAGTGATGCAGTTTTTTTGATTCACTGGAGGTCTATGTTTGTCCTTATTTCGAGTGTTATTTTAAAATTTAGGGAAGCTGCATTAGCTTAGAGCATTTACATGTTGCTGTGTGTGCAGTCATGGTTTATTATCTACTTTATTAAGGAAATACCCTCCTAGCTACATAAAATTACATATGAGACAGGCTAGATTTTTTCCAAGCACTAAACAAATTGCTCAAAGCTGACACCATGTTTTAATGAAAAGATTTATTTCCCCATTTTACTGATACTGAACAGTTCACTCTTATTTTCCTACTTGCTGTTTGAGCTAGAGGAGCCATTTTAGTGTTAGTGCAGCAGATGATCAGAATCAGTTTTGCAGTATTCATCATTGAATAATCTTAACTATATTTAGAACTTTATCCACAAATACAGTAACAACCATTTATTAAGACACAGAGCTTGGGCTTAACTTACCATTTTGGTCCATTTTGTAGAAATCGTAACAGATGCAGTTTTCTTGTCCAAACCTTTTGACAAGTGTCACTATGGGGAAATGGTAAATGGAAAGACCCAGAGGTATGCAAGCAGGGGATTAAATGAGTTTTGTATGCGCATAGCAGGGCAGATTAGCAGTGTGTCGAGGTAGCAGTGGTGGACAAACTACAATCAGAACTTCTGGTGTTTTTATACAAACAACTAGTTCAATGTTTTCTGTGTGGAGGTTGTGAGAAAATTAAACTCCTGAAAGTAAGTTCTTTGTTGATATTTATCTTATATATGTACTTAATATCCCATGTTTTTTCTCTGATTGTGTGTCTGTCTTGAGTACTTTTTCTTCCTAAATCATCTAATGTTTTGTACAGGATCTAATCTACCGTTATAGACATTAACATCGTTGTTATTGATGCTAATTGATGTTATAATGACACAAGCAAAGAATAAATCATTTTTATTTGGCCCTTATCATAGTTTAAATTGTGTAATGCAACCTTCAAGCCAGCAAAGCTGAGCTGTGTACATAATTAATAGTATAAGCAAATCACTACAGTGACCATTTGTCAGCGTAACAGAGGAGCTGGTGGTTTGTATCACATCTTGTGTTTGTGTGGTAAATGTGCTGTCCTGCTCTGTATCTGCTGATCAGGCCAGGCCATCTAGATCTGCCATTGATTTTTAAGGTTGCAGAAGGAACAAATCATTAACATTTTTTCACAGATAATTTGATTAAATTAATACCTCACTGCCCTGCTAAAAGAGGGTTTAGCTTGGATCTACCAGAATTAATAAGATTTATTGCTACAAACCAAACAAATAGGGCATGAGGCTGCTGTACAGGTATTTGATATATTGGAAACGTTAAATTACCATAGTTACAGTATATGAAGAGTTGTGTTAGGTGAGTGAACATGTATATTTAGCTAGTACTCAATTGAAATCAGCAATGCAGCTTCTTTGCCTTTATGAACCAAACAGAGGAGGAAAAGAGGCTTTATTAAAATATTTTCACGACTTTTTTTTCTTTATATTCTGTTGGTGTATTACAAGTACTGAAGTTGACGATTACATTATACCTCCTTTATTAACTGGAATGTGCGAAAGAAGCTTCCGTAGGCTGCCATTAATGTGATGTCAGACAACTGTTTCACCCGGGGGTCAGGGTTGATAAATTTGTCTCGAGTTTACAAGCACAATATCTGATATTGAGTTGTGTTTCATTGTGTTTTTCTAGCAGGAAGTCAGAATTTTTGAGTTCAGTTTTGTCTGGAAAGCGGCATTATACGGGCATTAGTGCCTTCATGTTGCTGCCTGATCTTTTTGTTTGGTCTACATATTTTTGTGTTTGTGGCTTTAATGCTATAACACAAAATTTAACAGTCCTTACTTGGTCTGTAAAAGTTGGCAACATGATGGCTGGCATAGTTAGCCAACAAATAGTCAAAAGTAGGGCCCGACCAATATGGGATTTTTGGGACTGATACCAATATTAGGGAGTAAGAAAATTCCGATAAATCAGCTGATATTTTATGTATGATATTTTGAATGTAGTAATCAAATACGTGTGCCAAAGACATATAATGAAGGCAGGGTATCTAATAAACTTTATTCCAAACATCAGTGCACTGAGCAGTAAACACTTCATTTACTTCCAATCGAATAATGGATCTCTCTCTGCTGAAAAAACTGCCTGATTACGCCATTTTAAATGACTAGCCCAACAATTTTTCCAGCCTTAAGAAAAACTTTTAATATTGGCACATATTGGAGAATATATCTGCGATGGGCCAATATCGGCCAATAACATCGGCAAACCGATATATCGGTCAGGCCCCAGTCAAAATGCAATATTTTACCAGAATAAAGGCAGGTAGAACAGAGCATGTGTTTCAAAGCTCAGGGAACAGTCACTTTGGCAAGATGGAGTAGAATCTAACTTAAATAATACAAGGAGTATCGGGGGAGTATCGGGGGTTGGTGTGCAAGCTAGTAACAAGTCAGTCGAACCTTGACAGCGAAGGAATTATGAGAGTCAATCAACAGGATGTAGAAGACAGGAAATGATGAAGCAGCAGTTTTGAGTGGCTGTTTTTTTTGGTTATTGTTTTAAGAAAACCATGTATGATGCTGCAGTGACATGATTTGATTCATTTGAAAAAGTGGTCTGAGAAACCCGCTCTGAGAAACGCCCTTTTGCCTTTACATACACTTTCACTTACTCAGAACGAAACCTCATCCTCCTCACTGCCCTTCTTCTTCCTGTTCAACTAGTTGCTTCTATTCGGCCATAGGGTTTCTTCAGCGCAACGCTGAGCAGCACACAAAACTAATCTAAGGGCTGGCGGGAATCAGGACTTGATCATTTTTTATTCCACAGGCATTCAGTGGTAATGCGGCAGACAGGTGTAGGAATTTTATCTTCATCAGACCTCAAACAAAATAGCAAAGACCTCTGAAATAAGATTGCTCACATTTTTACAGACTAGAAACTTTGGCTGTCGCAATATCAGATTTTCACTACAAGATTATTGTGTCCTAAAGAATTCACAATAACTAGGCTGTTTGTTAATATTGCCGTTAAAATAGTGAATTCCAAGTAGGGGCGATGTATATACATCACATCCCTTCTAGGAACAAACTGCAATGTTTTTTGGAACATAGATCATTTCCTGTTGGCTCACTGCAAACTCAAAACATTTATATATTGGCTTTAGAGGATAAAAACACGGTTGTTGTCTTGCTCACAAGTCTTTTCACATGATTTCACTTGTATTAATGGCTTTAAGCGATATTGATAACAAGGCTGTCTTCACACCTCATATTCAC
>JAQLOL010000006.1:8934028-8948634 GCA_029783665.1 Naso thynnoides
TGCAAGTTACTGTGTACGCTCTGGGTAGTCTTTATACATCACATCTCATTATATTGATAATTTAACTGACAAATTGCGTTAAAGCATTTTAATTCAAAATTTCCCTTCCAGTTGATTTGAATGGCATTGGAAAATTACCAAACAGACTGATGAAGCTGCCATGACATCAAAATGAAAAATGACATTTAAGTGCACTCTGGCACTTTAACTGGACACACTGAAAATGAAAGTATGAAAATAAATAACGTAAGTGTCTCTTGTGTCACTGAACTTTAAGGCTAGGTTTTGGTAAGGACTTCACAATGTGATGCGTATCACGATAAATGGGTCTCGATACGATACAGATACAATGAAAAAAAAGAAAAGCACTGATGCAAGTTTGATTTGGTTGGGTCAGATAAATGTATTATTAAGTCCTCCGTCTTTGCTCACTATATGTTTGCGTTTCTTACCTTTAGGTGTGCATAAACTGCACGTTATGATGAAATAAGTTTTTAAATTCCAAACTATTAAAATTATCCGACTTCTACCGTTTGTCTTTCTGATAAGATGATCAGTTAGTGGTAGATGTCACTTGCATGGTTGCCATGGTAACAAGTGGGGAGCCATTGTCAAAGAGTTGTGGACCTTAGTTTCTGACTTTGACTATTATGAAAGGCATGACTCTGATGTAGGTACCATCCAATACATAGTTACTTTTACGTGTACACAGTGATGGGACCATTCTGTTCATGTCATGTCATGCCATCCCCATTCATAAGGATGCTGGTGGTCAGCATATTTGTTCCCTCTTGCTCTGAAAACCACTTGGCGGTATCTCCTTTGTTGTCTCAGCCTTGGTTGGGAGGATTGTGATTGTCAACAACACTGAGATAACACAGTGTGGGAATGTAAGGGTGGTGGCTAAATGCTGGCCAAGAGGGTTTCCAGTGAATGTTTCAACTGTAAGTCTCCTCATCTAACTGGGATTTTCTCACATACAGGATATGAAGTTTATCTCAATGAAGGAAAAAATTAATACTAGCGTGTATTTACATTACGTCAGGTCTGTGAGTGTTGGTAGTTTCGTTTCCGCTTCCTGGCAAGTTCACCTGGTGTGTTTCCAGGGTTGGCCTTTGGGTGAAGTTCTCTATTGTTGCATATGCATATCAATGACCATATAATTCTGAACCTACCCATTCCCACAGATGATAATGAATTTTTTCAGTCAGTCATAAGGTTATCTTGTGATTTCTTTTTAAAATCATAGCCAAGTTGACTTATTCGGTCGGTTTTCAGCATTAGAATTTGTATTTAAAACAGAGCTGTAATTTAGTGTATACTTATAAATCTTTATCTTTTTTAGACTATTGTCATTTTCATAGACTTTCTTTCGTTCACATTTCCGAGCATGGCCCTACGGCAGCAGCTTGCAGTGACTGGTCTATTAGTTTTTTTGATCCATTGCTTTGGTTCAAATTGAAATGATAGCCATGGGATGGATTATTATCCTTCAACTTAGACATTTATGCTCCCCACAGGATAGATTTTAGTACTTTGGCAAACCCCTAAACTTTCATCTAGCACCTTCAGCAGCTCAAAAATTCAATTTGTCTGTTACCTGGTTGTGCTTTGTGTTAACTAAAAATGTTAGCATGCTAACTGGTAATGTGAAATCAAATGGTAAGGAGAAACAGAGCAAGGGTTTATTGAAGACCAATGATTTTTTTTACTGGTCAGCTTTCATGATATCTCCAAATTAGATATGAGTTATCATACAATTTACTCATATTCTAAATAATTCTAAAATATGATTTAGTATCAGTAGGTTTCTGTTTATAAAAATGATGTGTTACTTTTTTTGGTCAAGTGAGGGGTTATTGAGTGATGAGTTGGTCTGATAAAGTCAAAGACCGGTTACTTTCCTCTGCTAACATGAGAGGAAATGAGACCTTATGATTTCCCTGGGGCCAACAGTCATGGTTGAACACAGCAGTATGAGTAAGACAAAAGAAGTTATTAAAAAAAAAAAAAATCTATCTCAGACAGTGAAGCAGAGGATTCTTGAGGAAAGTTTAATATTGCGCAGGCAAATTATTAGATACAGCCCTGTCACAAAGTTTGACTTTAGATAGGCTTCTGAATGTACAGCTTGTTAAAAGTTGAAGAATTTACGTCTGAAGTATAGTTTTGGTGTGATAAAAAGAAGGTAAAAATAAGTCATGGAAACATGACACGTGGGCCTGAGAGGGGTGTTTTTGAGCATGTGCTAATAATAGTCTGTTAAGTGTTTTTGAATTCTGGCCATGAGAGACACACCCAAGCCAGGCAGAGAATGTATGAGTGTAGTTCCTTTTTCATGCAACATTTGCTGTTCTGACTCAGGAAATGAAACCGCTTAAACCCCAGCAGGGTGGTCATGAACAGAACTCTTGTGCGCACCAGTGAAAAGATGTTCACAAAGTTCATAATTGTCAGTTCAAATAGTGGTAATGTCTAGACGCCTCGCATCTGTGTCGAAGGTCAGTGTGTACCCTGATTGTAGGTTTCAGTACACGCTTAAATGCTGGTGATGACAGGAGGTTACAAGAGTGGCAAGTGTCCTGAGCAGTAAATGGGGTTCTGCTGACATAAATGGGAAAGAACGCAACTCTAATCAGCCCAACAACTGGGAAATAATGCGCACTATTGTTGCTCCAGGCAGGCGTGGGCCTCAGTCTGCCCAGTTATTTCCCAATAGTCATGCATGCTGCTGTTTTGGTCATGTCAGGGCAGACAATTGCCTCCATGGTCAGCAAACAAAGTAAAGAATAAATTTATTCTCTGAAGACATCACTGAGGGGGATTTTAAGGTTGCATAAATGTACTCAACTTCTGACATAATTTTGCACCACACAAACATTTCAAGTCATTGCAGCAGTGGCTAAATAACCAGCTGAAAGGACAATCCTGCTTTAGAATTAACTGCGCTCCTGGTATAGCAGATAGCAGAAAGCCGACAGGTTGCTTGATACATGACAGGATGTAGGCCCCTCTCCGGAGAGCTCAGCGTTCAGCAGCAGGGCCCCGCTAGGCCCAGCCACCAGAGGATGTGGTTACTTCCTGTAGATAATGTTCTATACTGAGACCGAGCCAGATTGGCACGTTTGTCATACACACTGTGAGAGATAGCAAAAGAAATGAGACCTGACCTTTCATGAATTGTATCATACAAAAGTGTCATTCTTTTTGATATGATGATGGTTTGAATTTTGATTGTTCACCGTTGGACTGATTATTCAGTGTAGTTTTCTGAGGAACGTGTGTGCTTCGTTTCTGCTTTTTCACAGCCATGTTTATTCAAAACTTAACCAACGGTTTAATTTAAAATCAGCTGATGAACCAGTGTTTATAGAAATATATCTAAATATAGCATATTGCCATTTTTCTTGTGGCATTAGTCTGTCAAATTGATGGGTTTTTTCTAGCCACCACTAGGTGGCACCATTTAGATATGTTCAAATTCTATTAACAGCTTTAATAATAAACGTGATTCTCTGATCACGCCAAGAATAATAATCAAGCTCCCTCTGATACTGATTTGACTTGATCCAAAATGCTTCCAAGTCAATTTAGATTTTAAAAATCACTCACTTTTTCAACTTGCTCTCTTCCTCAGATTAGCGTGAGAGTCACCACAATGGACGCTGAACTGGAGTTTGCCATTCAGCCAAATACAACAGGAAAGCAACTCTTTGACCAGGTATGGACACGTCTCACTCTTGATTAATGTGATCTTATAATGACCGTTAAAGGAAAAAAAAGAAGAATCCGGCTTGATTTAAAAGCACAAGCTATGGGCGTTGTTTGTCTACACATGTAGTGTAGGAGGTTCTTGGTTCAAGCAAAACACTTTTTAAGGGTGTTAAAATGATTCGTATTTGTTGTCTCTGTGTTTAGTGATTGTAAGAGCATGTGAACAAAAAAACTTACTGTAGCGTGACCAAAAAGCAGCTGTTGCCCGCAGTTGACTATTCCTAGAACTGATAAAGCACAAACTGTGCTAATGTTCTTGTGAGGAGACACTTTAATAACTTTTGCTCTGTTGTTTTAAGGTTGTTAAGACCATTGGGCTGCGAGAAGTTTGGTACTTTGGACTACAGTACCAGGATACAAAGGGTTTCTATACTTGGCTCAAGCTCAATAAGAAGGTGAGTTCAATATTTTGCCTCAGGACAATGTCTAATACACAGTTTTGCCCTTTTTTGTTAAGACTGAATTACTCTGTTGACCCCAGTTCTATTTACAAAAGTGTGACCTCTGCCCGTCACTCGTGTCACGTCTTATTTTAGGTGACAGCCCAGGATGTGAGGAAGGAAAGCCCGCTGCTGTTTAAGTTCCGTGCCAAGTTCTACCCTGAGGATGTGTCTGAGGAGTTAATCCAGGACGCCACACAGCGGCTGTTCTTCCTGCAGGTGAAAGAGGGAATCTTAAATGACGACATCTACTGCCCCCCAGAGACAGCGGTCCTCCTGGCCTCCTACGCAGTGCAGGCCAAATATGGCGACTACAACAAGGAGGTCCACACACCAGGCTACCTGTCCAGTGAACAACTGCTCCCTCAGAGGTAAAACATGTTTCATCACTAGCTTGATCTGGCAGTTTATCAGATAAATGTCTCCGTATTAGCCAGTTTGTCTGCTTAATGCTCTAACACGATCGTCTTCATGCTCTCAGAGTTCTGGACCAGCACAAGCTCAACAAGGACCAATGGGAGGAGAGGATTCAAGTATGGCACGAAGAACATAAGGGCATGATGAGGTAACTACTGACACACCCGTTCACATCCTCTATAATGTTCAAAGTTCAATATTTATAGCACAGTTGTTTTGTTCTTTTTTGTATATACTGTGTATATATTGTTTATTTTTTTTACTTACATTATTTTATAAGTGCCTTGTTTTTTATACTGTCCTGTTTTCCAGTGATGCTGCTCACGTGCCTTAAATTGCCCCCCTGGGGACAAATAAAGTTTTCTAAATCTGATCTGTGCACTACAGTGTGGCGTTTTAACATATTTACATGATAAGTTTCGCTATTGATGGCAGGTCATCGCGTGTATTTACTGCGCCACCAACGACTTGTGATGACGTATCAGAGCCTCGAAGGGCTGTCCCATTTCATAAGGGAATATTTTGGCCCCTTCCCCTTCCAACTCCATTTCACGAGCTGAGGGGAAGGGGTAGGGGTGAAAATAAGAATTGGGATTTGGCCTTTCACTCTCTTTCTACAAAAAGGCTAACTGAAATGTGTAATATTTGGTTGAATTATGCATCACAGTTGCATCTATTTCTGCCTGACCGGATGATCTGCAAAACTATTTCTCACTTGGTCACAATCTAATTTATCATCTCAGAAATGTGTAGCTTTTCCCCCATTGTCTTTCACTTCTCAAGGCTCATTTTCAGCCTTTAGTTGTGCATTAAACATCTCAGACATGCAACCTTGTGTTCAGTGTTGTCTGATTAGGTCCGTGTTCAGATCAGAGACGGGCAGAGTGCAGACCACCCTGCTCTTCAAACTCACAGCTCCAACATTTCAGGCTTTTGTTTTGTTGTTTTTTTGTAGTTAAAGGCAGGTTTTGTTTGTCCACAGAGAGGAGTCCATGATGGAGTATCTCAAGATCGCTCAAGATCTCGAGATGTACGGAGTCAACTATTTCAACATCAAGAATAAGAAAGGAACAGAACTGTTTTTGGGAGTCGATGCTTTGGGGCTCAACATTTACGAACAGAATGACAAGTAAGTGGTTCCACAACAATGTAAGAATTGAAATCGCTGTAAAAGTTTTTATTACTGATGGAGTGTTTGGCAAATTGACATGTTTGATTTAATGAATTCAGAGTTTTTGTAAAGTGTGCTGATGGGCTCAGCCAGAAATTTTTGGTTATTTTATAAGTAACAGTGATTAGGAACAGCAAAACAAAGACAAAGTCACTATCAGCATCCTTATCATTGTCGTCATTTTTTTTTTGTTGTCGTTGTTGCTGTTCTTCATCTGTTTGTTTTTTGCCTTGTATGTTGTTTTTGTTTTTTCGTTGTATGTGTTGTTGTTTGTGGTTGTGATGTACTCCAACTGTCATCGTTGTTGCTGATGTTATATGTTTTATGTAATTTGTCCTCTATCATTTACGAAAATTAAAAAGAAAGAAAGAAAGAAAGAAAGGAAAGAAATTGCTGTGAAAGTGCATTCTTAGCATAAGTGGGAGTTCCTATCATTATTGATGCTAATAATACCTACTCATCTATTTTTTGTTTTTGCATTGTCTTCAACAGAATGACGCCCAAAATTGGTTTTCCTTGGAGTGAAATCAGGAACATTTCCTTCAACGACAAGAAGTTCGTCATCAAGCCGATTGACAAGAAAGCACCAGTATGTTAACACAGGACGACAACTTGAGAACAACGGATTAATTATTTGTCTTTGTATTACTCCTAATAAATATCTCTGATATTGCTGTTTTAGGACTTTGTGTTCTATGCTCCGAGACTGCGCATCAACAAGCGCATTCTGGCTCTTTGCATGGGCAACCATGAGCTGTACATGCGCCGCCGCAAACCTGACACCATTGAAGTGCAGCAGATGAAGGCTCAGGCTCGGGAGGAGAAGAACCACAAGAAGATGGAGAGGTAAGAGTCACAAGCTGTCATCAGAAGACGTGGGACATTTCACACATAGATTTGATTTCAGTATGTGTCATTTGATGAGTGATGCCATGCAGAAAAAAACAGTATGTATTGTAATTTAGTAATTTTAATTCAAACACCAAAACCCTGCAATGTGTGTGACGGTTTTGTTGACTTTTTAAATACTGTTGTCATCTGCTCTACTTTCAAAAGATCATCCTGATCACTGATCGGTCCTATACAACATGTTTCTTTTTCCCTTAGAGCTCTGCTGGAGAATGAAAAGAGGAAACGTGAACTGGCAGAGAAGGAAAAGGAAAAGATTGAGAGGGAAAAGGAGGAATTAATGGAGAGGTTAAAGCAGATTGAGGAGCAGACGAAGAAAGCCCAGCAAGGTGGGTGACCTGTTAGTATTCTGAAAGCTCGTGCTGGAATGAATGGTGATGTTTACCTTCAGTGCTTCTGTGTCTGCACAGAGCTGGAGGAGCAAACACAAAAGGCTCTGGAGCTAGAGTGTGAGAGGAAACGAGCTCAGGAGGAGGCTGAACGCCTAGAGGGGGATTTGAAGTCTGCTGAGGACGCCAAGGTGGCACTGCTGCAACAGTCCGAGAACCAGATGAAGAACCAAGAACACCTGGTCAGTCACTGGAAACTGTCCGGTTATAAGCATTCAAACTGGGAAATGTAAAAGGCTGATGGCTAAAAAAATTGAATGTTATCATACAATATCAGTATCAGCAAGTGTAAAGGAAAGCGTTGTCTGTTTTAGGCCACAGAGCTGGCTGACCTGACATCAAAGATTTCTATGATGGAAGATGCCAAGAAGAAGAAGGAAGAAGAGGCGGTGCAGTGGCAGCAGAAGGTTTGATTTAAATTACTCTCTTTTCATAATAACCCCGTATTGATCTTCCTTTAATAGCAGTTGAAAACAACATGTATAAAGAGTGATTTTTTGACAAAAGGATGTTTTAATCAAGGGGGTTAATACTTCCTGCATTGCTGCACTCACTTTTTTATGCGTGAGACGTCAAATGACAACACGTGATCAGCAATCGTAGCATTCAGAATGAGCTCGGTACATGTGTGCATCATCTCCGTCTGATACTCTTCCGATCACGTTGCCCCTCCCCCTGCGACACAGTGAGCACAGACATTCCTGAGGTCTTGTTGTCATGTGTTTTCGGGGGGAGGGGAGGAGGCTCACCGCTCGGCCCATGTCTTTTTTGGTAAAAGCCATGTGTACCAGCCCCTTCATATTGATGCTCAAGCTGTGACTCATGCTGTTTGTGGTGGTGACGGCTGTCATTGTGTGAAAGGAAATCCTGTTTAACTCTGTTGTACCATTATGATATTATAGCAAGGCTGCTGGGCTGAGTGCTGCTTTCCATGTTGTTCATTTTTGGCAAACGATCAGTTGAAATTCCAGTCTTACTCATAATTGGCACTTATCCCTAGCCGCACATAACAGACACATTCAGACTTAAACTGTGTTTATCTGTATCTCCAAGGTATTGAAGAAATAAAGAGGTAGTAAAGGAAATAAAACAACATAACAGGGTAGAGTTAGAAGATACAGCTGATGAGAGTAAAATATATTTTTTAAGTAACTTATAGTTAAATTTGAGATAGGGTTTTTTTAAACTTTTGTAGCACAAGTTGTCTTCTAAGGCCCTATGGCTGAAGTGGATTGTTGGTGTATGTAATAGGTTGTCTAAATTAATTTCCATTGCTCAAAATGATTTTAAAAAACATGCTGCATATCCAACAGGGTGGATTTTAAATGTTGAAACAGAAGAACTTTTCCGACCACAGCGAGGTCTGGACAGCCAAGCCTTTTCTCCTCATGTGTTTTTCCTGACATTGCAGCCTTGTGCTCATACGGACAATTTCTCTGCATCAGCTAGCTGAAAAAATCCACCTTAAGTAGTATCCAGTATTTTCTCTGCCCCCACAGGCCACCATGGTGCAGGAGGACCTGGAGAAGACCAAAGAAGAACTGAAAAACAAAGTGATGGCAGCTCATGTTCAGGAGCCCCTCAACGCAGAGAACGAGCACGATGAGAATGACGAAAGCAGCGCCGAGGCCAGCGCCGAGTTCACAGCTGCTGCCACATACAAAGACCGCAGTGAAGAGGAGCGCATGACCGAAGCTGAGAAGAACGAACGTCTGCAGAAACACCTGCTGGTAAGAATTTGCTCAAATATTCCAATCACTAAGTCACTATGTAAAGTAATTTGATCTGTCAGTTAATTATCGGATGTGTAGATGAGAACAATAGTTGTATCATTTCAGTCATGGAGGACACATACGCTTTTTAAGTGATTTTTCATCAGTTTTTTAACTAAAAAAACAAGATTGAAAATGGGCACTTGGATGTCATTTGATGCTGTAATTAATGATTATTTTCATTATCAACTAGGCAAACATTAATGAAAAATGCTCTTCACAGTTTCCTAAAAGAAAAAAATGAAAAAATTTTCTTCTGTTGGACATTTTTGCTTGAAAAATTACTTAATCAGTTGTCTGAAATGTTTACAGTTAATTTCCTTTCCATCGATTAATCGACATATCGCTCCAGCTCTAATCCCCTTACTGCTTTCCTGTTGTTCAATATCAGTGTGTTGCTACTAGTATGTCAGGTTAAAGCTTCTGGGTTTTGATTCAGTAAAGTAATATGAATGCCCTAAAAATTAGGTGCACTTCTTTCAGTGAATTCTCTTTAATGAAAAAATTTCAATTACAAAGGAGGAGAGAAAGAAGAAGAGAAGCAGATGATTTGGAGAATTTGTTTGAGTCACACAAGTAAAGTTTTTTCTTAGTTCATAATAAGGTCATGGTGTGAGATGTATTAATGCTGCGGCGACTGTGTTTCCAGGCTTTAAGCTCAGAGCTGGAAAATGCTCGGGATGAGACCAAGAAAACAGTGAACGACATCATCCACGCTGAGAACATGAAAGCAGGGCGAGACAAGTACAAGACCCTGAGACAGATCCGGTCAGGAAACACCAAACAGCGTATCGACGAGTTCGAGTGCATGTGATGTGTGCATTCACCGATGCAAAGGCCCACACCGATGGGCCTTTCTGCCTGGACTGCAGTCCTGCCTCACTCAAGCTGTTTCCTCTGTACCCAAAAAAATCAGATCCACAACATGACGTGGTTGCACAAGCACAGCACAATGTACAAATATGGATCTGCAAAGCTCCATTTGTTATCATTCCTAACTTTGAATTTAGGCAAGTCACTGGTTGAAAAGGGACATACTGTATTTTATTAGTTCATTCCTCTCAAGGGGGTTTATGTAGCATAGTAGTAATGGGCTCACGCCTGATTTCATGACACATTGAGTAAGCATTTTTCATTTTCTCTTCATGTTTCTGCCACATTTCTGGATCATGATTTCAAAATAAAAGGCTTAAAAACCATTCCAAAATGTTCACATAGTGTGGTTCATCACAGCAAGCTGGATTTTTCAGACAGTAATTATTCACCAGTGATTCGCTGTCTATTGTTTAAAACCAAATGCGCTGTAATCTACGCAAGACAACATCTAAAATATGACCCCAAAATGTTTGTGTGGAGCATTAACAGAGCAGTATTTTTTTTTGTAAATTTACAAATAATTTTCCTTTCAGTTGACTGTAACTGTGACAAATCCTGCAGTATTTACATCCCACTCACAAGGTGGTTTAAAAAATCCCTTGCGTTCAAATTTTGTTGTGTTTTTACATTCCAGAACAGTTTCAAGTCAGTTTGTAACTGCAAGACTTTGATGTAAATGTGGCTAAGACTCAAAACAACTGATTTCCTTTTAAAATCTGAATGGCAAAAAACCTGAATTGTAGGAGGGACAGTTGAAATTTTATCTACAAAATCAAATTAAAATTGACTTTATCCAAAATTCAATGCAGTCCACATGTCAGTGTTTACTTTTTCTAAATTGTTTTGGTAAATAAGTCTCATCATTTTAATTCAGCATTTAGATAAACTAATTTGATATTTGAAGTTGATTTTACTGCTCCTTTAAGAGTTTCATTCCTCTGCGTGGTTTTTTACTTAAGCTTATCAATGTTTCTTGATAATTAAATGCCTTTTTTTTTTTTACATTAATAACCAACCCAGCATAAGGAATTACACTGTAATTGTTCATGTCAGGTTGGTATTTGTTGGTGAACAAATGCCAATGAAGCTGTCTGTAAAGGTAAAAGTTGTAGTTTAATCTTGAATACTCCGTCATGGGTTTTCTTCTCAGAAGAAAACATTTCTTACCACAAAATCTTTTTGGAATTTGATGCATAAAATCATTTCAATCAACATGCACTGGAAAACCACAGTTTACCTTCGCTAAAACAGTCAAAACAGACTTACTATCCTCTATGGGCACCATTTCCAATGCATGCATTTTTGATATACTGTATGTATTTAATTACATTTGTGTATTTTGTAATTTGGATTTTTCAAATGTAATAAAATTATGTAAGGTGAAAAGATAGACACCACTTAGGATATTTTTGTATTATAAAATCTAGAAGTACTGGTCAAAGGTTTTTGTTCAGAAAGAACAGCATTTTGAAAACAGTGTTTTGTTGTAAACTAATTGAACAGCTCGTGGCTGTGATAGAGAGCTGATGGAACAAGCAACACCCTGAAGCCTTTGATACGACTAATGAAAAAAACCAGACGCTACAGGAAAATCTGTTCATGCGATCCAGGCTAAGCATTTTGCATCAAAATTAAAATAAGACGTCCTTGTGCTTTTTTAAAAAATTACATTTTCCATCCAAGGGTTTTGCTTGTTCTCATATTTAGGAATTAGTGTTTTAAAAGATTTATTTACACTATTTTGCAGGTTCAAAGTGAATGTATGACAAATATTTCTTTTTTTAATTTGGATTTGCCTTGTTGAATGGACATTTTGTCAATTTTACCGAGATGCATTTTGATATACAGCATTCTTACCCATTGCTGCCCATTCTTCTTTTATCTGCCATGAAAGACAAAAATGCAGTTGTTGCTACTTTGGAAACCTTTCCATGCCTGTGACAGTAACTTTCATAATGCTGCACTGGATGTTCTAACAGAAGCACCATGTATTGACAACCTTCTTTTAAGAATCAGCGTGTAATCTGGACTCGAGTCATTATGTGTGAAAGAAATTTATTAAAAGATGCTTCTCAATATTTTGTCTTGAATCAAAAAGGACTGAAATGTAATTGATCTTGTACATGACAGACAGTGCCTTGGCCAGGTTTTTCATAAGATCCTGCTGCTTCAAGTCTTCCTTTTACCAATGAATAAAATCAAACTTAACTGTATGGTTTTTTCCTGTCAGTGTCTGTATTTTATAACTGTTATAATTATAGATATTGTTGCTAACGTGTGCCTGCTAAAGTACAGAACAAGTTTATTTTATGCCTCTCGAGCCTCCTTATACTCCTTATCTCTTAATTTTATTCATACATTTACATACTGTGATTGTAAATTGATGATTCTGTATTTCATTAATCATATTCTTAAGGTACACTTCTGGCCCCGTGTTTAACCACCTTTAAAAGTTAAAATTACCATCCTGCTGTTGCACTTGTCCTTGCAGTCTCATAATGAGCCACATGGTGGCAGGATATCCTCAATCTACAAAGGGTTGACATGGCAACAAATAAAGTTGATTCATTCACGTCAATGAACATTTAGTCAGCAACTGAGATCGACTTGAATGCAATAAGTAAACTATCAATAGTGGACATATTTGTACAATGTTTGTAGATTTAGAGAATTATAATTCTGAACTTCATTTTTTCTGTTTCAACAAAGACAAGTTCTTTAAGTAGAATTTTAAAACAAGCACAATCTCATTCACCAGATAAGAGAACATGACTACACGGAAGATCCATTCAAACAGCTGCCGGATGTTAAAATTTATTTTGCAAAAAAATTTTCTTAAACATTTTTAAATCGTGAGCAGCATTCACTAGAATATATCCCAGAGTTGATTGTTCAGTGTGTGTATGTGTGTGTGTGCGTGTGTGTGTGTATGTGTTTGTGTGTGTGTGTGTGTGTGTGTGGGGGGTGTTAAGACTCAAATGTTTCATATTTTTTCCCCCCTGAAATTCTACTTGGCATATTCAGGTTTAGACTCAAAACTAAAATATATAATAAACACACTGACTGACAGGCAAGCAGAAGCAGAGGAATGTTCCACTCGCATTTTGATTTGCAGTTTCCAATTTGTGAATCTGGTTGCAGAGGCAGACAGCTTCTGCCTTCTCTATTTAAATAGGAGCACATTTCCCCTGCCTCAAGCTCCTACCACAATGTATAGCCTTTAGTTAGATTTTGTCTTTTATATTATTAATAAAAAAGACTTGAATTTTTTTTTTTTTTGCTGTATGTGCACAGCACTTCCATTTCTATTTGTGTTAGTTAAATGTTATAGATCATTAATTCACTCAGTCCTTGCAACTATATACATTTTTCACCCCCCAAAAAGTTAAGGTAATATTTCCAGCTATTTTACAGGACAGTCAGTTGCTTTTTGTTAAATGAGTTGATGAAAATCAACCTTCTCTTTCTCAACACCAAAGCTAAGTGGTGTTTTCTCATCTCTAACTTCCCCTATATTTGTGGTGTTAGTGGTCTAAAAGGGGTGTTGAAATTGGTTCACACTCTAAACTGCCATTTAGAGATAGGTTGTCATGAGTCTGGCCGTGTGAACAAAACGTAACTTCGGTATTGTACAGTGAGGGTTAGTGTATATAACTTTCTTTGCTTTTGTTTTTTTGTTTTTTTTTCAGCTTGTCAGACCAGTATTTCTTCACGTCATAGGGTTTTGTCTGACGGCTAGATATTTTCAACTTTTCACAGCAAATATAGGCACAAAGCTGTGTCATTTTATTAATAGATTAATTTATTTTATGCAGAAAAAGTTTAAAAGTAACATTATAAAAGTAACAGTTAAACGGGCCTGACTCAGTTAAAGCAGGTTTACAGCCGATTCCTGTTCTGCATTTCACTATATACTATTATACTATACAATTCTATTCTATGCTATGCTATGCTATACAATACTATGCTATATTGTACTTTTCTATGCCATACTATACTATTTATAATACTACTATAATATTCGGTACCATGGTACAGGCCAAAAAAACTATACTGTAATATACTATGCAGGGTTGGGAATGCTACTTTGGATATTTAACAGGTCACAGATTACTAGTTACCCTATTTAAATGTAATAAGTAATGTAACTATTTAACCACTTTAGCAAAGTAATGAAACTGATTATATTTGATTACTTTTTGATGACTTTTCTTAATTTCTAAGGTATGTTTTCAACTGTTAACCATTTTCAACTGTTTAAACCAGACAGTGTTTACCTCACAGCAGTACTCAACACTGATAGGCGACATACTGTACCTGCAGATGTCTGTTCAGGTTTGACATGGAAACTCTCAATGTCAATAACATTTTACCGGCTCTTAAACATATTTTGCATTGCACTGTTCTGTTCGAGCCCTCTTTTGATTTCTGAATGAAATGTTCTTTTAATTTCCAAAACTGGAACAAGTTTTTATTTATAGACATGATGACATCTCTCAGACAGGTTGTTTAGCTTTGAGCAGTAATGTGGATGGATTCAACTGGCAGACTTTTATTTTTGGGGCCTTTATTTCTTTGGACAGGACAGCTGAAGAGTAGACAGGAAACAGGGGAGAGAGAGAGGGAGGGGGAATGACATGCAGCAAAGGAATCGAACCTGGGTCTGCTGCGGCAAGGACACAGCCTCTGTATATGGGGCGCCTGCTCTACCGACTGAGCCACCAAGCGCTCCAGGTGCTGCAAATTCAAACAAGAGAACCAATCAAAAGTATCAGAATAGCATCACACTTTACTAATACTACTAATACTAACACTTTACCATACCATACTATACTATACTATACTATACTATACTATA
>JAQLOL010000006.1:8962064-8974291 GCA_029783665.1 Naso thynnoides
TAAACCGGATTACTTTTATTTCCATCGGTGTAATCAATACAGATATATAGAATATATATATATATATATATAATCATTTATTAACCTGTACTGTACATGTGGTTATTAACCACATGTAACCTCTGGTTTCTATGTCCACATAGGCAAACAGAAATACCTGTGTGCAAGCAAAAATGACTGCACTATCGATAAGCTAAGAAGAAAGAACTGTCCGTCCTGCCGGCTGCGAAAATGTTTTGAAGCCGGAATGACTCTTGGAGGTAGGCTGGACTAATGTACTGAAATCTGCTTTTACAGGAAACCATCCATCATCCATTCTTTTATAATAATGTTACTAACCACTGGCTATTTTATTAGTAATACTTGGATCATTGCTTGGATTTACTGCAGGCATAGAATCGAATGTGTGCAGTAGAAATATGCATTCAAAATAAATACATTTGCACTGTAAAGATTATAATAAACACTGTGCACTGCATGCTGCATGTTTGAACAAATCACGCTTTTGAAAAAGTAAAGTCCCAAAAGTTAAAGTATTAATGGTTTCCTAAGACCAAGTGCTTTTATTCTTTCTCCACTGCACATCTTCGCTGGCTCTCCCAATTGCAGCATCATCACAATAGGGGATGTTACTGATAATCAAGCCCCTGACTGAGCTGCCATGCAATTTAGACCTATTCCATTCACTTCCCCTTACTGTCACCCAGACCTGCTCGTCATATTAGGCTGTAAAGATTGACATGTGGTGGACTAATTTTAGTCCTGTGTTCAATTTTCACTCTCTTCCATTTTCTCATTCTGTTATCGGTGAAAATTGTAGTGGAAGCACAAAGCTGACATGAGACATGTGAATTAAGAGCAGCAGACATGCTGGCAATTTTTGCCACCAGTCACTGACAAACCCATGGAAGGAAAATGTGATCTAATGCTGTGATTGTAAGTAAAAAGGCACACCTTTTCTAGTTGTTGCTAAGAAGAGCCTCCTTTTACTCATGTTCTCATTCTAGACATGTAATTCACCAGCGGCATTTCACAGGAAAATTTATCACAATCATTTGTGAAAGTGGAAGCAGACAAATTAGACATTTGGTCCTGATATTCCCGAGGTTTTAACTCAAAAGACTTAGAAGCTAAGTCAGAAAATACTCTAAGGAAAAAAGTTGCTAGTTCCACTAGTTGAATTTTGATGCATTTATCACAAGACTGTGAAAGTATTGGCAATAAATATCAGTTAGTTCATAAACATTGCATCCTTAAATCATATTAATAATATTGGAAGCCCTGAACAGAAGCAGAAATCTCTGAATCTTGTGTTTGTATGGTGCGGCATCTGTTCACAACTGAAGAGCGCAGTTATTATAAATTGATTGAGAGTTTCATCTTTCTAACTTGAATTCAAAGTTATTCCTGGAATCTTAATTACATCTCCAAACAGAGGCTGAGCAGGGAGGTTACTGTTGCCAAACCATGATAGTCTCATTTTGCACATCTGCACTTCTTCTTTCACATCATTGATTTTTCTTGAAGCTGGAGGCTCTTTTCACGAAGGTTCCAGACCAAATGTTGTCTCTAACCCAAACTGCACCCAAAAAAAAAAAAAAAATCACTTCAGGCCCAGTTTTACAAGAGTTAAACTTTAATGCAATTAATCATACAGGTTACCTTTTCTCTCCAGCTTCTTGGTGGAAAAAAAGCCGTTGTGGTGATGTAAGACTGTCTGTGTGTCACACCACTGCAACTTTAAATGTGGAACTTGTTCCAACAGTGTTTTATATTTCTAAAACAGTCAGTCCATTTAATGACATGATTAAATCTCTTGAATGAATGACCACAGCTATTCAGTCCTGCAGCTAGTGGAGAGTTTTATGTGGACTCTTTTGTGATGAACAGAAAGAGCTTTATCAAAAAAAAAAAAAAAAAAACGGTAATAGCTGCTGTGACACGACAGGAATTTCACAATGGTTTTTTAAGTGTTAATATATGTATATCTTTTAAATGAACACTCCACATTGCAACCTAAATGTCCTTTTCCTGTGAAAGTCCATGTAACTTCTGCCTGAGGGAGCCCAAAGTGTTCTTGAACCAGCTGAAAGCTCTAAACTCTGTAGCATGATCTCATCTGTGTTAGGGTCTTTAGCCAGCTGGTCGTTGAGAGAAAGGCGGCTAACAGGCACTTCTACCTGCTTTAAATGCAAAGCAGCAGTGAGTCAGTGTTAAGGTCCTTGTGAATTACTGAACTCAAAGTCCTGTGCATTACAGTCTGTCATAATGGAATTACAAGGCCACTAACTATGAAATATACTACACATAAAGTAAGAGTAATATGCACTTAGAATGTATCGGCACTATGAAACAAAATGTTTAAGGTAATTTTCGGTAATTATTCTAATAAATGATAGAAAAAGTGTCAGTAATAAGTGATGTAACAAAGAGAGGGGCAATAAAGGGTTTGTTTGTTTGTTGCAATTTCCCAGAATCCAAGCAGAAATCTTTTTTTGTCCGAATGTCAGTTAAAGACATAAGATATAAAATAAAGATATAATATGAGACAGATGAGAGCATGAAATCCTTAGAAGCTGCAAAAAGAGCACTTATGCTATTCTTTTTTAGAAAATGTCGCAGCAATTAAACGATCATCAAAAAAATTTCCACTTGATTTTCTGTCAGTAAACAAAGTCATTAAAGCAGCTACAAGGAACTTTCATGTTTTGTTTGATTCTGGCGGCCCCTGTGGACAAAAGTGGCATTTCATGCCCCGACTTTGGTTACTGAATAGAAACTTAAATGCATTTCCAGAAAATGAGGCCTTGGCATTTAAAGTTTTATCATTGATAAAAATGTGAAATTAAGAAGACACATTTAATTTAGCATTTTCAGCCCTGATTCAAGGATATTTCATTAAAATTGTCTTGTAATAAGATTTTAATATCAGCCCATTATAAGCAAAAGGTATATATTACCTTTTATTACAGAGCTCTAATGTAAAATTTTACACACTGAGTGCTGTTTATTTCAACGATGTGAAGCTACAGTTTCAAAATGACTAAACTTATTTTAATTGGAAAATTCAAGTGTTTATCTATATTATGCCTGGTATGTTGACTACAGAGCAACCAGAATGTGGTGGAGGAGGTTTTTAAGTGACAGATGACTTTGCTTACAGGTTGTATTGTGTCTGACTCTCTCCCTCAAACCCTTTCAGACACACAGCTCACATTAGTGAACTAATGATGTAATATTATCTATAATCTGGACACCAAAGTGTGATCTGTAAAGGCACAAATTACACAAAGGCAACAGACATAAAGATGGTGGTTATAATGATGTTGAGACGTGTTATGACATGGAAGAAGGTGAATAAAAATGTAAATGCATTGAGCAGAAAATGTCCAATAAAACTTAAATTATGCAAAAGATTTGAGTGGAAATGGGCTGGTAATTGATATGTCTGCGGCTTTTTCACTGGAAGTCAGTCTTGGCCAGAAGCACTATTTGAGACTCACAAGGAATGAAACAAAATATTGATACGTATGAATGTATCACATCAGTTTCTCTTGTGATGCACTATCAAAACTCTGGCGCCAAATACAGATATTTTTAGTAGAGCATGCAGACTCTGAAGGGATTCCCCTTCAACAGGATTGCCAGAGTCATTATTTCATAAAATCCTCCTCCTCATTTTTCTGCTTTTGAGCATCAAGGCCTTTTGGCAGTTTATGGCCTTGGAATGATTGTACGTGAACATGAATAAATCGTAGTTAGTGTGTGTTAACAGGGTACCGAGCTAAGACTGAGTTTACTTTTGCCGGACCCAGAGGGGGCAAACGTCTCAGGGTCTCACTGGCTTGCTGGTTGGAAAACAGGGCGACTGACTTCTCACTGCTGAAACACACGAGTGACTTTTGAGCTGAGGCTGCAGAGGAGGACTAAAGCTGCTGATCCTCTCGATCTTGGACTGTAAATATATCACTTATTAAATTTCTAAAAATTTTTCAGGGGAGAAAGTAATCAAGGTACTCAGTATGTGGTCAGTTTATCAAAATGTCTGTTTCAAAAGTTTTGCTTACATTTTCAGAGATTTTTATGAAGCCTTGGTGAGAAATGAACTGAATTCTGGTTGTTTACAAAAAAAACCCCTAAATAAAGAAAAACATGGAAGGGATATTATGAACAATTGTGGTGCTTTCGATTTTATACAACAATGTCCCCCCTTATCAGCCTACATTTAACTGTAGCCTACTTTAACGTGCTGGGACCAGAGTAGCTTCTGCTTTTATATGTTATTTCATTTCATTTCAATCAGAGGAGGTACATGGTAGTGGTCACACATTCCCCCCGACCCCCCGACCCCAAGCGAGAAGGGAACAGGAAGAAGAAAATCTTATATATACCTGCCCTTTTGTCCCAACAGCGAATTTCAAAACTAGTTAATTAAGTACACCATCTTCAAAGAGAAAAATACATTTATGAAAAGCACAAATCCATGTACAAAATCATTCACTCACATTTCGGATATAGTTTATCCAAATAACGTTTGTTTGGAAATTGCTGCAACATTTTCAGAGCTGTGCTGATCGGCTCTGATGTCTAATACGTGACACCCATCTGAATTAATTCTTTTCTCAGACTGAGAGCACCTGCACCCATGTTGATCCTCATTTCACAGCATCGTAATGTGGGAATGTGCTTTTTAAATTATGTTGAGCAGCATCAGCTTTTAAAGGTGATTGCTTTATTTTGAATGGTATTGATGTACGAGTGTTTTCTAACGATTTACCTTAAATGTTAGAGCGGCTTCTTAAGTAATTTAAAACGTTTGCATGCATATAGTAATATTATTGCAGCCTCTCTAATAGACCATGGTGAGACATGTTAGTTTTATCCTACTGATGATGTGTTGCTGCAATAGTAATCCGTAAATCGTAAAACATCTGTGTTAGATAGTGGGTCGCAGATAGTTGTGTACATTAATCATGATTCATCAACACATATCCTCACTGGCATAACCAGGCTTACCTTGTCTTTGTTGTACATATTTCAATTTAGTTTTCAAATTCTATGAGAGAAAACACAGTACAGACCACAATACAGTGAATAAACAGCATGTGGCACCTTTGGACCTGAATAATAAAGCAAACGCAGAAGTACTAAAAAAAAAAGTTAAAAGTTGTTGATAGCCACTTGAGGGTCAAAAAGTGAGCTGTTTCCCATTGAGCCCCATATTAACATGCAGCTGAAATAAACATCCTTACTGTCTGGTACAAAAAATGTTTTTCACCATATACCAGATTTCTTCTTTTATGACTTTAGAGAGGGATCAATATTTAAAAAGCCACTTCTTCATATTACATGAAGTCTTGGAGTTACGCATAATTAAGGGTGGTCTGTTTCTAGCGACTGCTGCAAGCTGTCTGCTGGACGCCACACAGTCACTGGTAGCAAGCGATACGTATCCTCCTCGGCTTCACTCTCTTGACCAAATATGGTCACTTTTGGCTAAAAAATTTAAGATGGCAAGGGCTGAAATGCTAAACTTGAGGCATCAAACTGGTAGGAAACACGTCAATGGGTAATGTCAAGAGGCTCTGTCCGTTTTTTAAAATACTGTTAATAATAAACATAAATTCTGGCTTTTCTCCTTTTTAGACATCACAGACATCATGTTGTATTGTTGATGACTGTCTTATAAATGTTGTAGAATCGCTGTATTATGTTGTTGTGAGGAAACTTATCGTTAAAGCATGGTATCATGTGTTACTCTGTGATTTCCACTCTTTATATTGACATCACAGCTCACACTGCTGGTCAGCAAAATTACACTGACTCTTTGTACAACTGACCACTTCTTGCATAATTACTTGTCTCTCAAAAAGGAGAGTTTGAAGACAACAAAAGCCGTGCTTGACTTCATTGTTTGCATGTCAACCTCCTGTTTAGACTGGCTTCAACTCAAGCATGGTGATCTTAAAGTTAGCTCAACCCAACTTATTTACACTGTGCTCTGCAAAGATCAGATGGCTGCCTGAGTCACAACTAAGAATCCCTGGAAAGAATTTTTAATTAGCCACTTTTATTTGAAATGTTTGTTATTGGATCAGATGTAGAAATTTGAGACTTGCAAATTACCCGTCTTTTATAATTTGCAATTTGTTTTAACCCTGCTACTTGGGAGAGAGACTTAAGTTGTGTCTATAACTGGAAATTCAATATTTATCCAACTGAACTGAAAAGTCAGCCTGAAGTTTTAATGAGACGTTCTCGATACAGAAGCTGCAAGAGGCGACTGCAAGACAATTAACAGTAAGTTTTTACAGTTAGTCCACATAGATAAAATGGATTAAATTAAAAATACATGGCCTCATATTAAAATGTAGAGCTTTAACCTCGACAAAAAAAGCTTAACAAATTATTTGATAAATAAATTAGATTACAGCTATTTTAAAGACTCTGTTCATCCTTTTGTCATGCCTGGAACCTTTAACTGAACAACAGAGATGTCTGTTCTTTAATGCACTCAGCACATGGTCACCGTCTGCATTTGTCTGTCACTCACTCTCTAGTGCAGCTGTCATTTTGAAATAACAGGCTGAGCTGAAGCTCAAAATGCACAGCTCTAACACTTGTGGAAATAAAACAGAAACAGTTATTCCGTGCAGGAAATGTTTGCCGTTCTTATGTCTTATGACTGTCAAAGAACCAGACATATTGGGCAGCTGTTTAGCAAAACGAAATTATTCCAATCAAATAGTATTGCTACTTACTGCACATGACAATCGACTTCAACGACATGATCCAATTTAGTTTGGATTTCAGGTTGTCATTTTGAGCAGCGGCCTCGGAAGTTTCAGCATTTCTGGGGAAAGGAATCAAAGCTTTGTCATTGCATTAATGGGCCGTTTGTAACATGCAGTATTTCTTAGGGAGCATTTGGCTGTCTCTCAATCCTTCTATGTGTTTTAGTACATATGGAAACAGAAATGTAATGCAAACATGCATGACTGAGTGAGTGTTGTAATTCATGGATATCTTTTCCACACTCTTCAAAACCCTGTAAGGAGAAAAAATGTAGTAACGGGGGGGGGGGAAATCATTTCTATATCTTTAACACAGGCAAAGCTCTCACACATGATGACCACAGGTCTTTCTGCCAGATGAGGCTCATCTGTTCAGAGATTTTTCTTTCAAATGGAATATGATTCAATATCTTCAAAGCTATTAGTAGAACAGTCAGAGTATTGTTGGGCAAAATTGATATTTCCCTTAAAAGGTTACTTAAAATCTCCAGCAGCAGTATGAGACATTTCTAACAGACGGTTTAGAATTTACAAAGTTGAATCACATTAATTCTCAGAGCGGTCGCGATGATTGCACAAGTTTCCTCAAATATTCACAAGACAAGACATTTAGCCACGGTACACATATCGTATGCCCAGACTGTCTTATTTAGCAATGATGGCCTGAGAGGATTAAATTAATAGATTTTAATGAAGAGCTTTGTGCTAATAAAGACAGATTTGTACTTCAATCCATGATTGTGATGATTTTTTTGAAAGGGGAACCCTCTGGCTTCATCGTCTCTTCACTCTGCATGCTGCATTTAGATATAATGGGTCCAATTGAGCAGCAAAAGATCCTAAAATCAAAGGCAGAATTTCAATCATTGCACATTTCTTTAAAGCAAGGGTAGTCAGTCAAAATCAGTGAAATGTGTCTGATCTGGTGGAATTAAACTCATTTTAACTCTTTTTTTCTCTTTTGCATAGTGTACAATTCCATGTGGGAGAGATACCTGTAAAATCGTTCAGTCTCATTCGCATTACACATGATAAGACCCTGAAAACTTTCAGTGGTTGTATCACAAAATAAACATTAATTGAAACCCTTGCATAAATGAACTGATTCTTAATTTCTTGGTTTTGTTTGTAGCACGTAAGCTAAAGAAAATCGGACAACAGAAGAACTTTGAGGAGGATCAACCAGTTCAGGAGCCTTTGGAAATTATCCAGAATGCATCTCCCAAGTCTGGCCTCAGCTTCAATTCCCAAGCCTTCTTCTTCAACATCCTCGAGTCCATAGAGCCCGAGGTGGTGAACGCAGGACACGACTACGGCCAACCGGACTCAGCCGCCACGCTGCTCACCAGCCTGAACGAGCTGGGAGAGAGACAACTGGTCAAAGTGGTCAAATGGGCAAAAGGACTGCCAGGTATGACACTAGCAAAGCTTTATGTTTTGTTCATTTTTTTAGCCATGTTTTCATTAAAACAAAAGTTTAGTTACAAAATAGACAACTAATGTTACAATGTGAATCCCAGAAGTGATTTTCTGGCCACTTGGGGGCAGCAGAAACAAGCTGTAAAGACAACACAGACACATTATCACCTTTTAGGTTTGTTTGACCAACTTGTTCACAAACAGCAGCTAAATTACACATGCAGCTGACAGAGAGCAACATTAATATTCATTCAAAGTCATGTTTTTGCCATCTGATACATGTTAGTTCGACGTTTATGCCTCTGTTAACTCTGTTTTGCTCTTCACAAACTCCTGGGAAAAATAGTTACTAGTTTCACAGACAAGTAGTGTTATTTGATCTTGTTTAAACTGATTAAAGTGTTCATCCTTGTATGCTAACAGATGGGATACTGAATATGATTTATCTCAAATGAGCTTTTAAACCTAATCGCATTGAACCAGCTTTCTTGTGACATTTTTCTGATGTGGCTCTTTAATCGTACTCCATACATCTGTGGCCTTTCACATTTGTTAGATGGGGAAACATGAAAAGAGTAAAGAAGTATTCTTGTGCTTACAAACCGCTTAAATCTAACCGGGGGACTATGGCGGGCGGTATACTTCAATTATTCCTTAACAACTCAGACATTTAGTTATTCTTCAATCACAGAAAATCATCCTTTTCTTCCTAAACATAGTTAGAGAAGCAGACTGCAGGCTAAATGTTATCAGTAATAAACAATACAAGTTAATACTGAAACAGCAGCAATTGTATTGTGGTTTGTCAAGTTTTCAGTATGACATAACAATAAAACAGCAAGTCTGGCCACAAATGCACACAGAAGGCTCCCTCTTACAATGTAAATAACAATAAAATTACTTGAAATTGTTGCACTTTGTGCTTAAGCCTAAAACATTAAAGTTTGCATTACAATTTAAGAAAAAACAGAGACGCAAAAGCACTTCAGTGTGTGTGTGTGTATGTGTGTGTGTGTGTGTGTGTGTGTGTGTGTGTGTGTGTGTGTGTGTGTGTGTGTGTGTATGTGTGTTTATGAGGTTAAAATAACTGCCAACATCAGGCTGTTAAATGGAGACAGACTTTCTAGGATTTTCACCATCGGCCAACAACGCCCCTGCCCCCATATAACCCCATACCACAGATTCATAGAGTGCAAGAACTGAAAGTGAAAGGACTTTTATCGAATAGATTTAATCACTTTGATAACATCTGCTTGTGTTTAACACATGTTGGTAATGTTTATCCCGCGATGCTCTACGGTCTGACAAATCTTACAGAAATCATGGTGTTTGCTATTTATGTCTAGCTGTTAGAATGGGATTCTTTAAAACACAGTTTCAGATTTGTTAGAGAGAGAGAGAGAGAGAGAGAGATTGCCTACAGACACATTGGACCAGGTCCCGACTGAAAACCACTATTCTTAGACTTTTCAGACCTGGGCTAGATTATCCTTGAAAAGCCACCAACCCTTTAAAACAAAGTTTTAGATTTCGTAAGCAATTTGGTAATCTACTCAAGATCAGACAAGTTGAAATTTAGAGGTCCCTCGATTATTTTGGTTAATATGTAAAAAAAAAAAAAAAAAAACCTGTAGAATCTCTCCTTTTTTTGAATCATTGCAAAGTGAATAAAGGTTTTACATATTTCAAATGGGGCTTTGACTTGTGAGTGTTTAGACAGAGGATCAATCGCTCAGCAATTTCAGTTAAGTTTCCCAAAACTGCTGAATCAAATCCAAAGCGAAGTTTGTGATTAACAGGATAAAAATACCAATCAGAAGCACAGCGGGATAAAGGGTTAAAATTAAGGAGAAGTCAACAGGTATCGGGGAAGCTGCAGGTCGCTTGTAATGATGGTAACTAATATCTTCCTCAGCAAAGTGAAGAAAATTGTAGTAATTTAAAAGTTGTACTAGTCACAGGATGTGTTTTCATAACTGAGGAATGTAGTTATGATTACACTCATAATGTACTGTAATTTTTATGTGTTAAAAAACCAGCAACACTCATCCAAACATTCAAATCCTGCCAGGCCAAGCCCATTTCACCTCATTCAGCAGGCTGACTGGGAAGCAAGCAAACAGCAAGCTGGTGAACTGTGTGAAGCATCAGCTGGAAGATGCAGATGAGGCTGGAATGACCGGCTCAGGAGAAATGGGATTTGGAGCAGTGCTTGCTAAAGACTTCCACTGTAACAATGCCCATGCAAACCCAGGAACCACTTCCAGATGGTAGGCAGGCCCTCCAGGAAGCCTGGCTCTTAAATGAGGAAAATTTCCTTAGTCACTCCAAATTCACGTCAAGAAAATGGCAGGCAGGGCTGATGATTGCCTGCTGAGTTCCTAACTGGCCAGATTTACGCTGTCAAGTGTGTTTATGAGAGAGCAACAAGAGTGACCCACATGCAGACACGCAGGCAGGCGGGAACAATTCAGTCATTTTAACGGTAGAACAATAAATAAGCATTAAGCGTTTAAAAATACATTTCAACATCAATACAATATGTATTACAATACACGGTTGGTGATATGATACAAGAATAATATGGGCTCATTTAGAGCGATGCAATATGCTACGATACAATGACTAGAAATCGATATAGTAACATTTTTTGCCAAAAATAGAGGCAAAGAAAGTGCTTATTTCTATGCAGTAGTCGAGGAGGTAAAACACTGGAAAAGGTCGATACGCTTAACTACACAAACATTCAGTGCAAGACCTCTATTTAGCCCGCAAAGGTAGACTGAAAAACTGTGATTTTCCATTCTCCTGGTCTTCCCCGCCATGATCCGTCATTATCTGAAGCGACACTGCTGACGCAATACTCATGCCCAGGATGTCGGAGAATGAACTGCAGTAACGTGCACAACAATTTTATATTATAACCGCAAAAAATACATCCACATAATGGTTGACTTGCTAAATACAAGCCAGAAATTCTTAGTATCAATCGATTTTTGCTTTGAAAAACAATTTTACATTGATACAAGTCACACTAGAAGGATGGTTTGCAGTTTACTTATTGATTTAGTTGTATCATAAAAATATAAATAGATGTAACCCTACACTCCTAATAAGCTTAGAGTTAGAGGTCCAACAAAAGTGTCAGGGAATCCTCAGGTTAACAAGAAGATTGCTTGTAAAAGGTAAAGGCAGGCAAGTGGGCAGGAACAGATCCAGGTTAAAGTTAATGAGGCTGGATCACAAAGGCGCTAAACAAAATTGAGTATGCAGCCAATTTTTTGGAACAAGGGACTGATATTAATACTATAGGGGATAACTTGGGAACTAGAAACAGATGAGCAGGTGGATTGGGACAGCTGGGAAAGTCTGAATGCCTGTGGTGGACAGGTGAAGAATGGCTGTGACAGCAGAGTATAGAAATGCAGAGACAACGGGTATGTGGTTGTAAGGAGGGACAGAGAGGCAGAGTCAAGAAGAGAAGCGACAATATAAACTTTTTTTTGGACAAAATTTATTTGATCAAATTTTCCACTTATTAAAGGAATTGCAGCAAAGACATATGACAAAGAACAGTAAAGAACAAGTAAGGTTATACAGACATTCCGAGATTTGTTTGTGAACGATACTTTTCGCTAGTTTTCCCACCTTGGTCTCCAAATTCTCCCTGCCTCTATCCCATCTTTTCCGCTATTTTCAGGTGAGGCATTATGTCTTCTCCCTTTTTTCTAGCTTCCCTGCTCTACCTTAAAAAACAACCCTGGGAAGACCTTCTAACATTACTGCCCTGTCAGAGGGCTATTTCCTAGATTTATTCACTTATTTCGTCTCTTAATCCTTCTTCTACAAATAATACAAAAGATGCTTGGTCACGGGAGCTGGGGATTGATCTCTCTGAGGAATGTTGGCATTGGGATCCACAGATGAAGACGTTCATTTTAGGGATTTCAACAGGACTGTTTTTGAATAAACATGTTTCTCATCTGCCACAAAGGAAGCTATGGACTGAGCTCA
>JAQLOL010000006.1:8974391-8991249 GCA_029783665.1 Naso thynnoides
TTGTGTAATAAAGGCTTTTAAAACTACATGTTGTCTGTTTAATGTTGTACAAGAGTGAAAGTTGCCAACTTCTTCACTGACAAGAACTCTGAAAACCTTCAACCTTTACTAGCTGTAACATGGTGATTTGATTTTAGTTAAGTTAATTATTGATCAAATTCCAAATTGACAGTTAAGTATTTTTATGAGACTGAATTATCTATGATAATTATTAATTAATTTTGATAGCCAAAATATTAAGTTGCAAAATCCCAACAGTGGGATAAGGCAGTGACTGGGGTGTGTACTATTTCCTCCTGTGCTTATTCAATTAAAAGTTTTGTGTAGGTTGCATTTTTCCAAATCTAGGTTAGTGAGGATATATTCGAATGTAAGTGACAAATGTGACAAATGCCAGATGTCTCCTTGTGATCCTATTCATATGTCCGCTCTCTGTCCTAAATTACAAACCTATTGGAACTTAGTCTTTAAAATATTTTCTGATGTTCCTTGGATTATTCTTCAGCCATGCCCTCTCACAACCATTTTTGGTGTCCCCTCTGATCCGTCTCTGTTGACCCCTAAACAAGCACATGTCATCGCTTTCACAACCCTACTGGCTCGCCACAGGATTCTTCTCAAATGGAAGTCTGTACAGCCTTCCTCAATTTCCAACTGGCTTACTGATGTGATGTATTTTCTTAAGCTTGAGAAAATTATGCACTCTTTAAGCGGCTCCAATGATAAATTTATCACAAAATGGAGGTTATTTATTTCATTTTTTAATGCCCTACAAAGGCTTACATCTGATTAAGGGCTGTGGTTTGCAGAGTCTAATTATTACCTCTTGTTAGGTCAGTGCTAAATGGTTCCCACAATTTTTCTTTCTTTCTTTCTTCTTTTCTCTTTCCCTTTTCTTTTTCCTCTTTTCTTTTTCTTTTGTCTTTCTTCGTGCCTCCCATTTTACATGTTAAACTACGCACTGCTCATCATTGCAAGAGTGTCAGTTTTGGAATATGTTTAATCCTATGTATCCTGTGCCTTTTGACTACCATATGGATGATTTGTAATACGACCTCAGCTTCATGTTGGTGAATATACTACTTGTAACAGTGATTTTTTATCCACTCTCTTTACATTGTCATTATTATTACTACAATTACTACTACTACTATTGATATTATTTCTTCTTATTATTATATTATTATTATTATTTCTTTTCTTTTCTCTCTCTCCCTCCCTCCACTTTTTACTGTTAGGGGTTGTGACGGGGTTTGTTGTTATTTGTATTGTCTTTTCTATATTGCAAAATCCCAATAAAAAGATTTTGAAAAAAAAAACAAAAAAACAAGCAAGGTGCCAAGCAGTAGGTTCACAGTAAGGCAGATATGTACAGTATAAACTACTACAACAGAACAACACATTAAGTTCCAGTCCAAGAATCCAAAGTAGGTATCAGCATATATGTCCAACAGAGAGTATAGCATCACAGCAAAATAACAGCTGTCATCTCACAATAACAATTTGGTCAATAAAAAAATAAAAATTTACCCATTATCATAAAAGTAAGTTTTTCCAGGGCTAGGCAATTTGACAATGCCAAGTTTACAACCAGGCTTGTAAACTTGGTCTGCTAATTGATTGCCAGGAATTGGCTATGTTGTGTTTTACTTTTAACAATCAGTAGACTGTCATTGTCTTATTTTCCTTGTTTAGTTTGCATTCAACGGAAAAATTCCCAGGATACACAATTTTGGGCATAATTTTATCCTCACACCTGTGATAAATGAAAGTACGTTTGGAACTTCTGTCCAGAGAGTCTGGATTTGTGGGCATTCCCATGGGCAGCGAATTAATGTGCCCTTCGCTCCACATTGAACATATACCTTTGGGGTATTGGGCTCAAATTTATTCAACAAGGTTGGTGTTACATAAGTCCTCATTAACCACTTGTATTGGATTAAATTAAAATGAGAATTAATGGATTGTGTATGAGCTTTTAAACAAGCTTTCTGCCAATCCTCAACTGATATTACACTATTCAAGTCCTAATATAAAATTTTTTAAAATGAGAATACACTAAAAGGAAATTATTAAACACAATTTCAATAATGAACTTTAAACATTCTAATCACAAGTCAGGCTGAATGGTTAGTCTTAAGTTGATGTTAAAAGCTGGTAACACTGCGCTCAGATTGTTTATCCACTGAAAAATATAAGAGCCCTCACAAAATGTTTGTCCTGCACTTTGGAGCAGCTAAGAGATTTGTTGTCAGAGGACCTGAGGGGCCGTCCTGGTTTACACATTGCAAGCATATCACAAAAACAGTCTGGTATGAGACTGTGAGGTGCTTTAAAAACAAGTTTAAAAAAAAAATCAATACAAAAACTAACAGTCAGCAAATAAAAGGACTTTAAACATAATGCAATGTGTAACACACACCTAACTGTACATACACATATAGGCATGTCTAATAATATTAACCTTAATTACAGTTAATGTCGTAAAGCTTTGGTCACATTAAAGTGCCTTTGAGAAACTTCCAGGTATTTATGAAACAGTCTAATGATTCTTTGGATGATTATAAATTTCCTGTAACAGCCAACAAGACCCTCAGCGAAAAGACGGCAATTTTTATTTAGTTACTTTTAACGCCCGGGGTCAGGTCAGAATTCCTGCAAACTTAGATAAAACTTTTTTTTTCTTTTTAAAAAAAAATTCATTGTTCTGTGCAATGACAATACGATAATTATATTCAATGCCTACGGCTGTTAGTTTGCACCAAAATTAATGCATATAGCTGTGTAGTGTTAGCCTACAGAAAACAGAAGTAACAGGTCTCGGGGACATTACTGCCTTAAAACTGGCTCATAACTTATTTCTCTGTCACATATAAATATATTATCCTATTGCCATCCATCTTGAGGTCTCTCTTTCACTCAGTTCCAAAACAAACGCACGTGTTGCCGGTGTTATGCCGAGTTCTGCCTGCCTGGCATGCACTAGCAAAGATCTTTATGACAGTAGGTGCTTGTGTCACTACCGCTTTTGTCCAAAGGGGCCACTAGAATCAACAAAAACTGGAAGTCTCGTAGTCGCTTTAAGCTGTATGTCATCAGTACAGCTACTGAATGAGATGCCTGGCCCTCCCATGTCACCACAAGAGTTATAATACAGAGATTAAAAAGCTGTTGCACTAAAATGGATTCTTGGGAAACCCGACAAGTTATCTGGTAGTTTTTTAAATTATTGAAATGATCATCTATATAGACAAAGAACTCTTTGGGAGAGAGAGAGAGTAGGAGGTAGACTAATTAAAAACTATTTCAGAAAGATTGATGTGTTCCCTAGTTTATATAAATGGATTGTTAGACACTCCAAAGATTTTGGGTGTTGTTTTACTTTGTACTGTCATATTGTAGCATTTTTCTGATGCAATTTTTTGTGCTCAGGTTTTAGAAATCTGCATGTGGACGACCAAATGACTGTCATTCAGCATTCATGGATGGGGGTGATGGTGTTTGCTCTTGGATGGAGGTCGTACAAGAATGCCAACTGCAGGATGCTTTATTTTGCCCCGGACCTCGTGTTTAATGAGTACGTACAGCTCTGAATTCCTGGATTCAATGACTATCTCTAAAGTGATTTTATCAGGGGGACTTACATGCCGTGCTACTAACTACATATAAGCTTGTGGGTCGATTCTTTCTGTCTTCATCTATTTCTCATTTGCTCTCCTGCTCATGCTCAAACCAAAGACATCTCCAAAATTTTAGAAATTGAAGTAGATGTGGCTGCAGGCGTTTCAGAAACATTCTCATGCAGTTTCTTGAGGTGTTTTTTTTCCCTTGCTGTGAGATTAAAAAGAGGAACATTGGTTTTCAGCATTCGAACTTTCACAGCTCTGTTGAGTGAAGCTAATTCAAATCTGAAAATTACTCATGACTGACAACAACAGCAGTGAGGTCAGTCTGACTGTTAGGGAGGAATATTAATGGTCGCATTTAGTTCCATCAAATGTTTACTGCTTACATTCGTGGGAGTTGATAAAATGAGAAATTAAGTGTTTAATGTAAGTGTAAACTGATCATATAAAGAATGTAGAATTTTTTACACAATATTTTTTAGACAAGTATAATATATAACAGCACCACTGTTTAGGCTACACTTCCATTTTCTGTACATGAATTCCTATGTGTGCTTTAATTGCAATTTAGCCATTGATCTCTTGCAACTGAACAAATGTATGCATTTTGTCATCTCTACCACATTTTAGTATTGCACTGACTTGACAATGAAGCACATGTATACATTTATAGAGCTGGTTTTAGTGCTGGAACTGATTAACACTATTTATACAAAGACATTGATTTGGCACCACTACTTCCTCCTTTGACGCACAGACAGAACCTCCATTCTGCCTTCATAACTTAGTGAAGCACAATGAAGGCACAACACTCCCACCTTGAAAGGGATGTGTAAAAGAGGCTTGCATGTAAAATGCAAAGCCTCCCTGTCAGAAAAGTTCTCTAACATGTGGTTAAACTTGTAAAGTAGTCATACTTTTAACATGTATTTATCATGAAATGACAGCCGTTTGGTCAGCTTAAGGAAAAAAAAAATCACTGAGTTTTGTGTTTACTGGGATTTGAACCCCACTCTCCCAAAGCTCCTGTGTGTTACCCATCTGTCTCCCCTAAACCTCAAAGTTATACCAACAAAATCCTGACCCAGCTTCCATATGCGACCAGTTGAAAGTAAACAGGCTGTTTATAGCAAGCTTTTGTACTGATTAAAGTAATGGATCTATAACTGTGACCAGTTTTTTAAAAGCCAAACCTGCCATGTGTTAAGATTTGGGCAACATCTGTTCATGATGAATATCATATTTACTTCTAATGGGCCCAATCGTGCAGAAATAGATCTTGAAATGTATTAAGCAACATCAAGGTCCATCAAGATAGATGTAATTATCTAGACGTAAGTTTTAATAGAGAACAGATAGATTGATCCATCCCATTTTGACAAAACTGAACTGAGTCCTTTAATAAACCATAAAATATTTACTCATTTGCAATTCACTTGTCAGTGCAAACCATATCTAGATATCTTGTAGTATCTCTGGACCTTGCATGTCAAAGAATTGCAACAAGAATTTATAGTTATGAACGTAATTATATGTTTAGATTAGCAGCCTTTAAATGAGCAATAATGAGCAATAAACTGCTGCGCTGAGGTTGATCAGTGAGTGACAGACAGCAGTGATCATGATGGTGTAACTGTGTGAGTGAATGTCTGGCAGCATCATTTGCACACAGCAAACCTGCAATGAGCAAATACAGCTTTAAATAGCAGCTGTTTAAAGTATCCAGGTAGCGAAGCATCAGGAAATATGAGAATTTACTGAAATCAAATTATAACAAAACTATACTGAGCCATTTGCATTTAATTATATGTAGGCTTTAGCTATTAGAGGCTCTGTGGCTGCTGTTTGGTCTACTAAACCCAAACTGTCTCACTTAATAAATCAGAGAGGTCCATTGGTGAGTTGTTAACTTTTCTGTTTTTCAGTCTGACCTTGAATGTGACACCAGAATCATAATGCAGGATTATCAGCAAAGTTTTTCTCAAACTGTGGAAATGGACGGTCTGAATGTGTCTGTCCTGGCAAGTAGCATCGACATTTATTACACCATTGAGTGGGCACACCTGCACAGATTTACCAGATGTTTAGATCAGTTCCTGCAGTGATTTTGTAAACCCTGATGTGGAATTTTTTGGTTATTAGTTTATTTGGACACTAATGCAGTTTATGCAGTTCGCTGTGTTTACAAGCTTTTGCAACATTTTCACATAAACAGTCACTGTTTGCATTATTGTGTGTATTTTTTTCCTCTTTTTGTAAAATTTGGATCCCTAAAATCTTTGTGGCAGGTGTTTAAATGTGTCCGCCAGACAGTGCATTTTGTTAAATCAACTCTGACCAGTGAGAGGTCATGTGTAGATAATCAGGATGTTATCATCATTATGTTAATTTTGTCAGACTTGAGCAGATTATACCACTGTTTTGCAGAATGAATAATAATCCATTTGACAAGTAAACTGAACTTGATGTTTCTCTTTAATGATTTTGTTTCTTCTTACTATAGTTTCAGTTAATCAAAAAAAACTGGAATATCTGCTAATAGACAAGATGACATTGCATCTTTAAAGTATAGAGAGCATATTTTTTAAAAAACAAAACAAGAAAGTCCTCACAATCATTTCCTATGTAATGAATTTCCGCCAATTCTTATAATAATTCTTATAGTTTTCTCTGTACTCGCTGAATGCTGCTTTTGACCAAACAGTTGAACAGTTGTTAATTATTCTTTCTGTTCAATTACTGACTCAAAGCAGGAGAGAGCTGCAACACTGCGATTAATTCAGTTTCCCTGCTTCACACTTGTTGTCACACCACAAGTGTTTGCCTTTGGTTGCTGTCATAAAACACCTGTGTTTCTCTCAGCACGAGGCTTAGAGCAGGTGGAAAACATCAGGAAATTCCCAACAAATTTCAGTTGAAAGTTTCAGATAACGACTGCAAGGACATTTTAATTGTTTCCCTCAAACTTTTCATAATCTTCGCTGGGGCCAAGGTCCACATCTTGGAAACGTGGTTAATGTGGTAGAAGTCAACTTATGCAGCTGTTGAAGGTGTGTTGGATCAGTAGTTTAGATTTTGAGAAGTAAATTAGGGCCGGTGGAGGCTTTATTAATCAGGGACGTGGATAATTGAAGCTATTTGAGAGAAATGCGAGCATAAAGTGGTCATGGGCTGAAGTGCTCCTTGTCATCTTATAAATTTGCTGCTTACCTTCAACTGCCAAGATAAGTCTGTCCTTCAAGACGGTTGAAAACCCAGCCTGCCATGGTAATAGGAGACTGAAATAAGGGGGGAAATTGTCAGGCTTGTTAACTGAACAAAAGGTGCAGGTGGTACTTTTATACTTCACCTCGCCTTTATAAAACAGGACAGTCCCATCAGTTACACAGCTTCCTGTTTTGTCTTAATTTTACAACAAAATAGGTTTATCCTCTAAAAGTAATAAATCAGCAAAAATCTTTATCTTTTGAGATAAATATCAGATCTAAGATGTTTGTATAGGTTTGCCTGCAGTTTCTTGTTGTCATAGCAACACTTCTGGCTACTGACTGACTTTAAGCGGCAGTTTGACATTTTGGAAAATACTCATATTTGTTTTCCTGCTAGGAGCTAGATGATAAGATTGATGCAAACTCTTTTCTGTGCAGTAAATATAGTCAGCAGGTAGCTTAGCTGAGCAAAAAGGCGGGAAAAACTAGAAAAGGTTTGGTATAGTATGTAACACCTCCATAAAATGAACAGTTTTTACATTTTTGTTTTTGAACAGATTAAACAACAATGATAGAACATGTTTTATTTTATCATTAGCTAGCTTTATCAGTGCTAGCTGGCAGATTTAATCCCTTTTGGACAGAGCTAGGCTAGCTGCTTCCCCAGTTACAACTGTTACGCTAAGCTACATTATGCTAACTGGCTGGTTGCCTCAGCTGTATATTTATCAGACAGACATGAGAGTGATATCAATTTCGTCCAACTTTGGCAGGAATGTTATTAAGCATATTTTTCCAAAATTCTACGCTTACAGTTAATTAAACTTACATATTTTCTATCTTTTAAATCTGTTATTTAAGGTATGTCTTTGGTGCTTTTGACCTGTTTAGTGACAAAGTGACTGCTCTGTTTTTGTGAGACATTACAAATCACCAGTCTCCACATTGATTTGATGAAATCTGAAGCCACAAAGGTCAGTCATCTGCCCAGATTGATGATGAGGCTTTGAAAGTGACATACAGTTGGTTATTAAAAGCAGGTTTAGCAGCTCAGTGTACAAGAAATCTGATCAGTGTTTGAAGTTGAGTTTCAGTTTAGCAACATCATCTCCCCAAAAGACCTTTTTGTGGCCAAACTTTCTGTATTTTGACTCTCTAAGTTTATCAAGAAACTTTGCAGCAATTTGATTCTGTACACTGGTCTATGAGAATTATACATGTATTTATTCTTTTCTAGAGAGATGGAGAACAGTCAGCTCTATTAAACGTTATTTCATCCCGTTTTTGCTTTCAGTTTGGGCTCGTCTTGTTTCACGGAACCAGTTTCTTTAATATGCCTTATTTCACCTTCATCTTTACAGCGTGTTACAAACTGCTTTTTCCTGATTAATAATAAAGGTAGGATCAGATAGCAAACTTTCTTTTCCTTTTCCCATGCTCACTAAAATAACTGGAGCTTGATGAACGATATGTCCAATCACCTCGTAAAATATTAGGATAAAACATTTCAGTGACCGATTTTGGCGAAACAGAATGATGTTTTTAACATCTTGGTACAAATGTCAAAGATCACGCAGTAGAAATATATTGTATTGGTTACAAAGGTAATTCAGTATCAATGCCCCCATTACACCATTTATAGTTCTGGATCTAAACTTTAACATTCTCTCCTCTCTCCTCAGCAGTTATTCATTTCAGAATAAATGTCCAAGGTGTAAAGCAAATTTACCTTTGCCTCTTTGATTTAAACATTTCCATTATTTCACATTTCTCACTGTGACCTTTTTATGTCTGCAGACATCGCATGCACATTTCCACCATGTACGAACACTGTGTACGGATGAGACACATCTCACAGGAGTTCCTGCTGCTGCAGATCACTCAAGAAGAGTTCCTCTGTATGAAGGCCTTGCTTCTCTTCAGCATTAGTAAGTTCTGTCTTATGTGTTGAGCATCAAAGGTCAAACCAAACTGCTTCCCTTTAACCAAGAAATAGACATGCAGTAGATTGGACAAAGTCAGAAATTTAACTGCTGAGAATGCTGTCAAAGCAGCCTTCTCTGTTTCCAACAGTTCCCATTGAAGGTCTGAAGAGTCAGAAGTACTTTGATGAGCTGCGTCTCACCTACATCAATGAACTCGATCGGCTCATCAACTATCGAACGACAAGCAATTGTTCTCAGAGGTTCTACCAACTCACACGACTCCTGGACACTCTGCAGATGGTGAGACTGACTTCATCCATGACTTCATTGCGCACCTGCATGTCTTTCCCTAACAGAAAATCTAATGTGCATGCACTTGACCAAATGAGACAAGCCAGAAAGGCAGTGAAAAGGAGGGTTTGTAATTCTGCTAATTTGCATTAAACATTTCTTGGCAGATGTGGCATTAAATCAAAGGGGGTGCTGCTGCTTTTCATTGTGCTGCAAGCAGAATCTAAAACTTTAAAATTTAACCTAAAATAAAACAACAGGGTAGAGAAGAGGTGATAAATGAGTTCAGTATGATTCAGAGCTCTTCAGTCCTCACATTTTTTGGCCATGCAGCCTGTTTTAGGAAGGCGTTAATTGGATTTAGCTTATATTTTGATGAGTCATGTTTCCTGAGTCATTGTCAAAACACTGCTCGTAGTAAATTCTTTTTAAATAATGTCGCTTGTTTGTGTTTTTCTTCTCTTTCAGACGGTAAAGAAACTCCATCAGTTCACATTCGACCTTTTTGTCCAGGCTCAGTCGCTCCACACCAAGGTCAGCTTTCCAGAGATGATTGGAGAGATCATTTCTGTGCATGTACCAAAGATCCTGGCAGGTTTGGCTAAACCGATCTTGTTTCACGAGTAGATGGATTTCTGAAATCAAAAAGTGACTCATCTTTGCTGCCTCCATAAACTTTGATGAAGGCACTGTTTCCCCACATCTTCAGTCTAATAGCTCTTAGCCTTTCCTGGAATGTTTTTTTCCTTTTAGCCATAATTGTGATAGTTTGATGAGAACTATTAAAGCTTTTATGTGAGGCACTGCAAGGCATCACCTGTTGACAGCTCTGCTTTTTTCAAGTGCAGAGTTATTGTTTTTAGCTGGATCAGAGATGCTGCTTTACATATGCAGCAAGTCTGTAAACCATGATTGCATCATCCTAAAAGTAGCAGGGTTAACAAGATGAGGTGCACTTGACCTCATCATACACTTACACACATGAAAACTAAAAAATGAGAGAAGACTCGGAGACAGAAAACATTACCCATTTTCCATCAACGTACCTCTACCTGTTTGTCTAAGTGCTGCCTCCAGGAGCACCTACTTAGTTCCTACTTGTGAAATTGAGAGTGGTAAATACAGTTTTGGAGGCATTTAAGTGTTTAAGTGCCTTAAAATAATAACTGAAGATCTCAGATTTGTTTTTTCTTTAGCACCATTTTTATTAAGCTTTCTAGCTGTGTGCGAAATCCTGAGATCCTGGTGTGACATTTAAGGGTTGCACCATTTTGCATAAATTATGACGATGACAATCAGTGAAGGGAGTCAAGTATTCCAACTGCAAAACTTAAAACTTAAAGTGCCACGTTTTAGCTTGTGTACAGTAAACCTTAAATATAGTGAAAACCAGTAAAGTGTTAGTTGTTCATGTAGAAAAACAACTATGTAATAATTAATTACATATTTGTTAATACCACTTAGGGGCTCGTATACGTCTCCATAACCAGGATCACAGAAAATATACTTGATATACTGCACGCTCGACTGAAGTGGTCCTGACAGAAATCAAAGGCAGCTGAAATATCACTATCTGTTCAACAGTAAAAATTATTATATGGCAGATTGTATTCATTCAGTATTCACCTCAAATCAAACAATTAGAAATTTAATCTGCCGCTGTCAAGATGAAAGGTCATGTAAGGTTTAGAAAATTTGTTCTGCCTGATAGCACCCATCTAAAACCTCACACTGTGTACTTAACAGATAGGCCTATAAAATATTTCACCTGGTTAGTACTGTTATTTGCAGAAGCCCTGAAATGCAAATGATGATCAATTTTCTAAGTGGGATCTAAACTGTTTTCTCTCCTGTGCTTATGAGTTAAGAAAAGAGAATAAACAAAAGTTTTGCCGAGACATTAAATACGCAAATGCATACAGATGCAGCCTTTTGTCCGTAATTTCATCCGTATTTCCACACGTTCACCGGGAGCTTGCGGATACGGTTGAAATAAAGCAATACCTTCAACCAAGGTGTGAAATCAGAGGGCCAGTTTAAAGAATCGTCCAGGTGAGACCAAAGCAAGACACGACAAGAAGAGAAAGAGCAAGATACAAAAAACTCAAGTGAATAAAAATTCTCCCTCCACATTGCACAATGTCGTCACAACCACCATTAACAATGCTGCCTCCTCTTTTGTCTCTTTCTCAAGAGGTTCATGATAATCTCCCCTCCTTCGTTGTGTTTGTTGTTTGTTGTTGATTTTCCACTTTCGTTATTGACCATATGCAGAAATAACAAAAAGTTGTCAAGTGAAAAAAAGGGGTTTTTTTTGTTTTTGTTTTTGTTTTTTTTATAGGGTTGTTTTTCCCCTGTGGGGGAAAAATGGCACATAATAGAAAACTATTGACAACAGACTTCAAAAGTGGAACACTAGAATTTTTTTTCCATTTGCTTCTTATGGCTTTCATAACTGCTCTTTCATGCATAGTCAGTAGCGCAACTCTTGTAAAGCACAGCATAAAATTCAATATCACATAAAATTTCAGGAAAAAAGAAAAATCATGACAGAAACAAACTAGCTACACAGTTCACTGTTTAACTGTAAATAGTACATTGCCCTCATAAGATTGAGCCCTTTCAGCAGAATGCAGACATCTCCAGAACAAACTGCATGCTTATCGTCACACTTTTATTGCGCTTAACTTGTTTTTGCATCATGTTGGCAGCCAATGTTTGAAGCTTTTTTTTTTAAACTAAAATTTTAAAAAAATGTTTACTTACAAGTATTCAGTGAGTATACTTGTTAAAGCAGATTGAATTTGAGGATAGTTTTGATACTTTATTTCTCCACTCCACAGCTTCAAAGTTATTTATAACTACAAATTAAAAGACCATACCAGTCTTACTACATGTCATTGTCCTTTGTCAGCATCGGCCACATAGGTTACATGAACCCCTTCTGTTTTTCCAAAATAGCTTTATCCATGTAATATCATGTTTGTCTACATTTCGTCCATATTCAGTAAACCTTACAGAAAGTACTTGAAAATGTGTGACTTTTTTGTAAAAGAAAATCTGTGTAAAAATGCTCCTTTACACACCTTTGTTTGAGCTAGGGAGGCAGCACTTGTAAGGAACTATTTTTTCAGGCATAATAAGTTTTATCTCAACAGCTCCTGGCTCCTCTCTCTCTCTCTCTTTCTCTCGCTCTGCTATTTTTTAGAAAATAAGGTAAAGGTTGAATTACTTATCACGAGCAACTTTAACGTATCCTATAGTGTCTCTATTCCTTATTTCAACATGAATAGCTGTGAATAGAGTGTAAAAATGCAGTTTGAGATCTACTAAAGTATACACATGGTTGAAATTTGAGATGGATGGGGAAATCTCTGCTGATGGGGAGAAGTCAAAAATAGACTGGTATGGTCCTTTAAGACGAGTTTACAGTCCAATCCAAAGGCAACCTCAGTTAGCTGTTAAAAGTTAATAAAAAAGTACCCTCAGATTATTTTTGTATGACTATAAAGCCTGTAAAGTCAAAGCAAAGGCATGCAGTGAATTACAAGCTAATGATTCATCGATAAAAACACATACTCCAATGCAAAGTGCAGAGTTCCACATGCAGCATATACAGCTCTTCATCCAACTACAACCTCCCCAGCTGGTATTAACAGTGAGCAGCAGGGACTGGAGGACTTGTAGGTAACAAGGAAGAAAACGTGGCGCCAAATACAAGGCAGTAATAAATGAGAACCTGATTCAGAGTGCCTGAGATCTTAGGTTAGGGCAGTAATGTTCCAACAAGACAACAAACAGAAACTTAGAGCCAACTCAAAACTGGAAGGGCTTCAGATGTTGATTGTTAAGTCCTTGAGGGGCTGTGCCAAACCAAGATGAAAACCAAGAAACAATCTGAGGAATGCCTTGAAGATAACTAATCGCAGACACTTGAGTTAATCTGCTGAGAAGTTGAAAACAATTATCGGTTTTATCTAATTTAAAAACCTCAAATCAAGATAGTAAAAACACAAGCACACACAACTTGGTCGACATGATGCAAAGTGTAAATTAGACTTAAACATCTTTCACTAAATGAAGGAGAATTTTAGCAGCTAAACTTATCACAATCAAACACAGACAGTATTTAAAATTAACTTTTCTGTAATATTCTGTCTGAATTGATCAGTGATTTTCAGCAATGTTTTATAGCTCTGTTAATGTGACAGTTTGTAACAACTCTTTTACAAACTTGTAGATGCATGCATCATGTGTTTGTATAACTGTTTGCTATTAGCAGCCGTATGTAATTTTTAGCTTTACAGTGAACAACGTACAGTCTGGAAGTCCCTGTATTCCTCCATGCTTCGTGTATACTGACTGAAAATGTCATCACTGCTCAGTGCATGAGATATTTGCCGAAGGTAAAGTTAACATTTTTGGCGTATACGTCTCTCTGCAACCAATTTGTTTGTTTGTAACTCACTGATAAACTTCAGTGGAGCGTTTAGAGTACTTTACTTCTTCTGCATAAATGAATGTTTTCATCTTGTCTGGTCTTATCAGTATTTGCCATGTGAAGAGGAAATAAAGTACCTTTGGACAAATACAGGTGAAACATTCTCAACGCCCACATTTCAAGTCATGTATTTAAAGTCATTTGAGAATTAAAGCAGCAGTTCAGGTTTAAGATGAAAAAACTACGCAGGAGTCTAATAAAGACAGGATGAGTACCCAGATTTTATAGATTTGCATGAGCAAAAAGCAGCTATTTATCAAGTCCTCTCACATTTCCCAATGCACTATTTTGTAAAACTGTTGTTACAGTAAACATTTTACTCTTTATCCTTGAAATTCAGTTAGTTCTATAATGTTGCAGTTTATTTATGCTGTAATGGCTTTATTATGTATTTAACAGTGCCAGATGATCATACACCTCAATGACCCACATAGAATTACCTGTAAATTTTTAATACTGATATGATTCATTAAAGTTGGCTTCAGTGTTTGTACTCTGTTGACAATATCTGGTCTGTGCCCAGTGTACTGCATATTAACCTGGTTCTGTGTACATGCTACAGTGACTGTATATATTGATTAGCTCAATGTCTGTTTTGGTGTCCAAACACTTGACTTTCAAAGTCATCTCTTGTATGATTTATACCTTATGTGACGCGTTTTTTCAATATATGGGTTTTTTCCAAAGTGTAAAGCTGCATCATCTTTTAAAAGGCAATTAAAATAATTCTGACTCTGAGTGGCATTAAGAGTTTGTTTGAAAGTTCAAGCCATTGTAAAACGCCCGCACATAAAGCAGTGGAGGAGTAATTGCATCATTTTAACTCTAAATACAGGTTATGTCTCCGAATGAAGGAGGAGAATGCTGCAAATAACTCAGATTTGAGTTATACAGGGGTTTAGCTTTTACTTTATTTTTTATTGTTTGGATTTTAACTCACAGATGCAGCACAAAATCTGCGTAAAGGAGGAGATTAAACATGAAACAGACAGTATGTAGTAACACTCACATCTTTATAACAGAGAAATGTACCATAGACAGCTAGCAAGGCATATATGATGCTGCTAACTAAGAAATAGAGAAGTGATTAAACAAGTATCAGGTTGTACAGTTGCAAAGTAAAGCTGTAGGGAAATACATTAGCACCAAATACATGTTAAATTCAGCTGTAAACAGTGAGCTTGTTCTTTGTTGATGTGAGAACACGTTCTTTTATTCTTATGTGTGTGTGCTCTCTTTTTAAGAGTTTTATACTTGGCCGCACATTAATTTCTTGAGGCACGAGGTCATAAGAGTTGGCCTGAAATCTGCCAGGGAAATTCCACTGTCCCCTGATGGGAGCCAGTGAGCCACCAAGCCCAGTTCTGAGGCCTTTACAGAAGCTGTTAGAGATGCAGGTACAAGCTGGCAGATTTAAACGTGGAATGAAAAAGGGCAGCGGAGAGGAGGCAAGGCTCCAACTGGCAGTGAAGGTTGGAATGTCGTGGGAGGAATGGATGGCAAAATAAATACAATATGTCTGACTGCAAACAGGTTCGTAACAGATGGAGGTTTGACAGCTACACTGGATTATTGAGAGCATCATTCTAGGAATTACTGTTTCCTAATTTTCACATGAAATTTTCATCTAAAGTGTGCAGGCCTAATTGGCTAATTTCCTCCTGAAACTGTATATCCTGTTGAAACAGGACATTTAGAAAAAAAATGATTAGAGGCAAAACTTTGTCAAGATACATGACTGTGCTCCTCAAGGGCAGCTTTGTGAAGTTTTTGAAAAGATTATGATCGCAGTCAGATGGCTGTGTGAGGTTGAATGCCACAGAGATGGACTGGAGCAAAACACAGTATTTAGATCGAACAAAAAGGTTTGACCTTTTCATTGATAAATCCTAACCCTGGGCTGCACATGCATGTGACATTACCAGCGGCAGTGCCATTATAATCCCGTGAAATCAATATTCACAGTAAATAATTCCTTTCCAGTGGGCTACAAATCATTATTTATTAACAAACTAGCTATCCTTCAGACATCATGGCCTAAATCACGGGACTGAGCCCATCTGGTCCCCGATTACATGATTTTGCAAAGAATATGCATACAATTCTAATAAGCTGTTACTGGAAAGCCTCATAAAGTTTCATAGCAACAGAGAGCATCTTGGTATCCATAGTAACACGCTCACTCCTGCCTGCCAGAGCAAAGTGCAGAGGAGAGGGAGAGATGCCGCAAGACTCGAAACAACTTCAGCAGATGGATAAAAACTTCAAGCAGCCCCAAACCTCTCATTAGATTTAATTGTGCCATAGATGAAATATTAGACCCTTTTGAGCATGTCACTGTCAGACCAACATCATTTTGAAGTAAATCAGTAAAAATATAATGGATGGGAGGGGGTCAAAAATAGAGTTAAAACAGATGTGAAAAACAGAAAGAAGAGTTGAACATGTTTTATCATTCAGATTTGCTGCAAAATTAATTTTACTCTATATTCTTGACTGCAATCCACAGTCTTGCTGATATGTGGCCTGGCTAAGTCATTATTCAGTGAAAGCTGTTTATAAGATGGTGAAAAACTTTAGCAGATTTTGATACTGCTGTGACGTATTTTTGTTACTTAATTCAACACATTTCATGATGTGTTTTTGTAGGGTTGGCTCAAGGGGAGACAACAAATTTCTATTTTGGGTCTTCAGCTGAAAATATTTGGGAACTTCTCAAAAGACAGGAGAATATGGATGGATGGATGTGTATAAATATATTATTAATTCATTGACTTTGCCTGCAGTGCCATCAGTAGGTTGACTTTTACAAGTTTGGGTGAAATGTCTCAGAATCTTTTATGCAGGTTGCCATGAGATACTGCAATGATTTGGGGTTTGTTAGTTTTGTATTAAAAGAGAATCTTTCATGTCATGTCAGAGTTTTGATTATACTAATCATCCATTTTATTTATGGGCGCCTTTCAAGACACTTAAGGTCACCTTACAGAAACAAATAATAATAACAGCACAGTAATAAAAACAGCAGTAAAACAGTAAAAACTATAAAAATATGAATTGCAAAAACAGTAAATATGGAGGACAATCAAAGGTGTGGTGAGAAGTTAGGATTATGAGGATGTGAGAGTCTAGGAAGGAGTGTAAATCTGGAGGAGGTCAGTTAGGTACAGAGGTGCCAGTTTTTGTTTCGTTTTACCTCCTGACTGTAAGTGTTTTGCCACCTGATATTTAATTATTCTCCTGTGTAGCATTTAATCAGTGTGTTCTTCTCCCATCGCTCTTTGTTTGCCTGGTTTCTGATCTGCA
>JAQLOL010000006.1:9001171-9012867 GCA_029783665.1 Naso thynnoides
TGTGACAGAGTAAAAAAAAAAAAAAAGAAAAACAATGGATATGCCTTTACATTATATTTAACATAAAACCTAAAATGGCTTGTTGTGACATGTGCTTTCTATCATTGTATAATGAGAAACATGGGGCCACAAGTACATCAGGGTTACTCGCAAAAGAGGACAACGCCGCCCCACCTGTCCCTCCCCTGTGGAACACCAAGAAAGCAGCAGCCCATCACAATCTCCACGTGCCCAGCGTTTGTTTATAATGCTCTTAGTCACGACCACTTTCAGCACACAGACAGTAATTGCAAAACTGTTAAAAGTAAATAAATAAACAATAATACAAATGAATAAAAAATAAGAATAGGAATTTTACACAGCAATTTAAGTAATCAATTAAGTGAATAAATTTATGATGGCTGAAATCCATGAAGCCACTCTAGTTCCAGCTGGTGAATGCTGGCTCACTGTCATACTGTCTCACTGACTTACTGGGATAAATAAATAGAACAGAGTCACTCGTGATGTTTCCAGTAACAGCTGTGTTTTTCTGACCGTGACAAGTCAAAATTTGTGAAACTAAGTATAAAAGTTTCCCTCTACTGACACAATTCTCTTCTGTGTGTTCCTACGGTGGAATGTTTGAGCTGCACAGATTGAAGTTCGTGCGAAGTTTGACACAAGAACAATGTTTGAGCATCATCTGCTGAAACTGCAAAGTTTCTATAAAATCTATTGTTATAGTGGCTGGCCTACGAGTATAATTAGTGACACCAGAAACAGTTTGGAAGCCATTGTGGTCCAATATTCGACTGAAGTGTGATGTGGAGACTTGAAGCACTCACTGAGAGTGCACCTTACAGTGTGAAAGGAAACACCTGTTGCTGAGCAGTTTAATTAAATTTTTATGTATCCTGGATTTTTAATAAAAAAAATGAGCAGATGTCATTTCAAACTGCTTTTAGCAAGATAATAAACTTTGTTTCCGAAAGGAACATATTATATACAGTTTATTATTACTAAAGTAGTTCAATTTATGTGCATTCAAAAACATGTCAGAAAAGGGTCTTTGAATAGCCCAGGCCGAGACCAGAGACTACGCCCACTCCACTGAGTGGGCTTGATGCTTTGTTGGTTGAAATGTCGGATAGTTTAATCCCGCCCATGGCTACCCACCCACGGCGCTCATTGAATAATTGCCTTTTCAACCAAGAGAACCACAGTTTCAAAGCACAATGCCAGACCAAGAGAATCAAGTCCGGAGTCCGGGCGGAGTCTCTGATCTGGGCACTGGCTAATCTTTGATACTTGAAACCTGCAATGATTTGGCCCGTTAGGGGCAGCAGACAAGCCATGAAACACTCAAAAAAAATCACCTTCCAATCCAGTGTTCACTCTGTTTTTAGTTTCCACAGACTTCCGATTGAAATGTCTACTTCTACAGTGGCTCCACTATTAGGGATGTCCCAATCAAATTTTTTTCACCTGATTCCAATCAGTTATTTAATATTGAGTATCTGCCGATGCCCCATCCTGATCCGACACTTGTGCATTGCATTAATAATACAAAAAAATTGTTGCATCCAAGTCTTTACTTAATGTTATTTTATTTAAATAAGAAAGTCAACAACCCCAAAATCTTTTATAACAAAATCCAACTGACAGCATGTAATGGTGGTTAACTGATGCCAAAACTTTAATCTCGCCCAGGGCCCCAAAATGTCTAGGACTGGCCCTGTTGTGACAGGCTGTTAGCAGCTGCGAAGGGAGAGACTCTAGGTTATGAGAGGGATGTTGCACACTTTACTTTCTCTTGACTTTACTTTCTGTGACTGTGTGGAAATGTGACGTTTTACAATCACACACTGGATTCTAACAGAGTGACAGCAGATCAACACAAAGAGTCCAACGTGGGTAAAATGTGCAACGATAAATCAGATAATAAAGGCGACGTCTCATGTATGAATCTCTGAATCTTCTTCATGACGCTGCATGTTCACAGACTTTTGGTCAAGGGTCATCTTCACCTCCTGTCGAGGCCCCAAAGAGAGCAGTACGGGCCTCGCGGGTAAATGTAGTAATGTGTTTAATAATAACCGTGTATATATTAAGGAAACGGATCAGCTGCAAAACATATTGACATTTTGTTCTGCTGTGGCGGTCACAGCAGAACGTTACGAGCTGCCGTTACTGCTCCTGCTTCACGCAATGATGCACTGTTCTCTCTACTCCTCTCCGCGGACCTCCAGTAAAATTTATGAATGCGTGTAATAATAACCTTTTACTGCATCTTATTTATGGCACACGATGTAAAACACGGGATCGGCTTCCATTGGTGTTCAATCCGATCTGATCCGGATCACTTTAAAAATCACAAAGACCGGATCAGGACATCCCTATCCACTATCATTATAAGCCCTGTTTGTTTCTTTTGTGTTGAGCTGGAAATGTTTAGCAGGTTTTTGGAGCCATTTTACTAAAAAAAATCTTCTGGCCGCAGCCCAAACATGAAGCTGTGAGAGCAGCAAGACTTTTGTGAACCACAACATTAAAGTTAAGCTTAAAAAAAAACCCAGTGAAATGTGTTTTAAGACTCTACAAAGCTCAGTTGAGTGAAACAGCAGAGCCTGGCGATAATTCTCTGTCGGTCTGCCACTATAAGTGGCACCCTTTTAAAAATATACAAGTTATAGCCACTTAGAGGCAGGAGCCCTGTGAGTCAGCAACCTGCGGATATTTTGTCGTCACTCACAGACAAGCCTCAAAAAAGCTGCAGGACCTGTTGTGTCGGACAGTCAGGTAGGCCAGCCTAGGTGCATGGTCAGATGTAGAACATGTTCACAGGATTACTGTCTTACCAAAGAAGGCGTTTAAAAGCTTCTGCACTTGGATGTTGCTGCCAACTGTTCTGTACACTCCTTCTTGTGTGATTCCTGAAGAGATGAGGAGGAGAGAAGGGGGGTTAAGAAGAGAGAAGAGGAGTATAATCTGAACAAACACAGAGCGATGGAAATGCACCATATGGTCTCCCTCAGCGTCTGCAGGAGCCAGATGTTAAGATACAGATGTTATTGCCGGATAATGAATGTTTCATGGACCGCTTAAACCACCTTTAAACTGAAGAGTGCTTAATGTTTGGATCATGACTCGGATTACATGTTTTATTCCATTCTTGTAAAATAAATCCCTGTAGAGTTGGGATATTGGTCTTTAAAGTTTTAGCATGCATGCAGGTAGATTTGGTGAAAGAAATAACAGTGAAAAATTAATCTTTGAAAAAACCTGACAGGCAGAACTACATAGTGTGTGATAAAGATGTGATAATTAAAGGCCTGTACAAAGTGAAAAAGACTATTATTTCAGACTAATGGTGTTGAAATGAAGGAAATTTTTTTCCCTGAGAGCAGACTTGGAGGCAACATGTAACCTACAACTCAACTACGCCCCCCTCAGGGCAACTGACAGAACTAACGACAGCTGGGATAAACCTCTAATTAGACCCTTTACCTTTTGTTTCAATGTAATTGATGCACTTTCGCACAAACTTGAATCCAATTTCATTCAGTTCCACTGTGAAAGTAAAAAATATGAAAAAGATTTAACAGCATATAATCATTTTAAGACAGTTTTTCTAATTGCTACGACACGAACACAGATGCACTTAGTGACATGGCGTGTAATAAATTGAGACAACACAGTGTGACTGCGTGATGTCTGTCTACATCTCAAAACATCAGCGCCACAAAATCAGACTTTGAGGGCAATGACTGACTTACTTTCAGCTTGCTTGTGGATTGGGGAATGATAGATCTGAAATGACAAAAGGAAAATGAAGACCGTGACACATATGGAAAAATCCATGACTTGCATCGGATGTTTCAGCATGACTAGCGAACATGTCTTTCTTAAAACTGGAAATGAGAGGGGGAAAAAATGTGATGATGGCAGGATGACACAAGGCCACTCCACTGAAACCAACTCTCTGTTTACAGTGACAGCTTCAGTTTTTGAGACCACATTCCATCAGCTTTTGGTAACGTTGTGAGCAACCTTAAATTACATGAAAATAGAGGGAAAAAAATGGATAAGGACACAGTGTGTGAGTCTTGCTGGAAGATTCCTGGATCAAAAATGCTCAGAAAAAAGAAAATAATTCAGGCTACTCTTGGAAGCATTTTGGCATTAAATTAAAGCCAGTACACGACTGCAGACACAGTCTCCAGCAACTCAAACCCTGTGCATCCAACTCAGACACTATTCACACACTGAATACGAGAGTAAGATTTTTAATACCATGAGAAGTGCAGCTGCTCCTCTCTCTATTAAACTGGCACAAAGATGCTCTATTGAGGTGATGTTTTCTAGCGCACCTAACCTAGTGTGGTTAGGTTAGCCTCGACTAGTGGAACCAATGACAGCAAGAACAGATGGATGATGCGACTCCACCTCCTACTGTGTCCTGTGGTTCTGACTGTGCGTGATGGCCGCAAAAAGAGTTGTGAGTGGTAAATATGTCGTATTGTGCAGTGGGAAAACAGAATCGCAAATCTGTTTTACATTTTACAGAGTACCATCAAATCACACTCCTCTTCATGCTTATCGCGGACATCTTTGGCTTAAGGCCCTCAGAGGAGATGTTTGGGCAAAAAACCAAGTCAGACTTCGTGGTGTTCATTTCATATTAGGTAGGTTAACGTTAAATCAGCTGGTCTTTGTGATTTGTGGAGAACACTTAAAAACTACAATGTTACCATCTCAAGATGTATGCGCACTCGCATTGTTTACTAACATATAACTGGCCTATTCTGCAGCCAGACACTAGGGGGCAACTGAGACATTTAGGGTTTACTGTTAAAGAGCTGTCATGTCATCTATCTTTTACAATCAGGGTGTTGAACAGGCAGTTGAGCTGACAAATATGGCAACGGCAAATGATGGGGATAACACTGCAGGACTAATAACAAGTAAAATGCTTCTACGCCTGTTCGAAAGTTTTTTTTAGGTCTAGTCTTCATGATGAAGGTGAACCAGCAAAACACAAATGCATATCTGACACAGGCGAGATGTCATACATGCTATAATGACTTCTGTCGCCAGCAGCCTCTGTGTTGTCTGTTATGTTGTTAGTTCATTTGGTCAAAGCTTTGTCTAATTCTTCCCCTGAAGTAACTGGTTTTGCATGTATGTTTTTTCTCTATATTCACTTTGAAACTCTCCCCACTGATGGACCTCAAAGGTCAGGCAGTTCACAGAGCAGTTTAAGGCCTCCTTTGCAGAGCGAAGGTGTTCTGTCTCAGACTGCTGAAGTGTGAAATGTCACTATGATGCCCTGTCACTGATTTACATCTGGGAATAAAACAACTGCCACTGTATTTTCTGTTTTGAGTGAAAACAACTGCAGTCTGTTTTTTTTAGTGAGTGTAAATGAGTTACTTTAATTAAACAAAATGAAAATAAATTCACATGGCAGATTTGCTTCAAGACTGAGATATCTGATTAATGGTTAAGAGTGCTGCCGTCAGAAAAAGAAATTACAGACAGATTTTTATCAACATATGAATGTTTGTTGGGGGGTGATGGGTTCATTCTGTGGCTAAGAGGAAAATGTGCCATTTCTTGGGAGAGTTTAGAGGCGAACATACAAGCATTTTCTATTTTTCTCCTTCATTTTCATGCATAACACTTTATGAAAGTTGTAACAGAAAGTGTCGCTGAAGTAATGCATGTCAAACACTTCTTAGCTTGAAAATATGACAAACCTGCCAGAGCAAAGAAATAATGGATGTTAATGGAATGTAATGGACCAGCTGGGTGCGAGTAGAAACCATCAGACACATCGTCTGTTTTTGCTTCCAAAGCTTCTTTGATTGTTTCTTATCGGCACAAAACACCTGAAATGAACGCCTTTACGTAGGTGACAAGCTGTAATAGCTGGGTGATTTGGTGAATATATTGGCTATCAGCGACTGGTTTAGCCCATTGCTAATTATTCCTGGTTTTTTGGGGGTTGTTTTTTTTGCTAAGTTTGTTCTTTTTATTTTCTGGATTTATGGCCTGCCTATAATGATTGCACGAGAGCCGCTGCTTATGGTGCGTTAACACATATTGTGTTGAATGCGTTGATGTCTGGCAGAAGTTAATTCATTCTGTATGAGAAAATGTGTTAACGTTACGCTATTGCATTGCCTTTGCACTTTAGGTGCACAATAGCTGCTGTATAGGTTGGATTTTTTCTACTTCTGCATAGATAAAGTGTGTGTCAACTAGCTGGATGTTGTGGAAATGCTGACATTATTTACTGAAGAAACTGTTTTAATGCTTTGTTTATTAATATTTTAATCAACACCTAGCACTGAATCAAAATTTGATGAGATAAAATAACATGGCGGATATTATTTTCTTTCCATTTTCTTTACATTTAATAATGAGACCTATACTGGAGAAGGTGCCGCTTGTGTGGCTATACCAGGGCATGCTGGGGCATATACAGAAATGCTCTGTGTGGGTGCATGAGCTGCTCTACAGTAGCAGTTAGAGGGATGTCACCGTCTTGGCGCTGGACTGCTATACAGCCTTAGGAACCTTGCAAGCTTTGACACACCTGTGCTGCACATTGGCAACACAAAGCAGCGCATTCCATGCGATACGTGAGACTGTGGCTTTAGCAACAGACTCACCGGTGAGCTAACCCACTAGCACAAAGTGGCCATCGGCGGCAGAGAGAGGCAGCTGAGAAAACAGCCCCGAATATTTTCACATGTCACTCCGTAAATATTTTGACCAAAGCAGAACTGGTGACAGTTGGAACAGTGGGAAACTAACCAAGAAGGTTTTGATGAGTTTTCTTGGTTTCTGACCAGTTTAAGAATGGGTGTACAAATATTTAATTTCTTGACAATTTGTGGGTTTAGTTTATTTATTTTTAAGACTGAAAAAGCTGAGAGAGCTTGTGAAAGGGAGTGAATGTGGGTATTTTTATATACTGTCAACTCTAAGCTGTAACCACTGAGTGTCTGAAACAGAAAACCACTCGACAGAGAACCACTTGCTGATTACTTTTCTAATTGCTTCAGCGCTCATGTTTCCTCTAAGTCAATAAGTGTATGATGAAAGGCAAACAGTTGACACTATCAACACTGCCCATTACATTCACCAGAAATTGCTTTCAAAGCAAAGTTTCAGGTGCAGGAGACCAACAAGTGAACACAATTTGAGGAAGTTTCAAAAGATGCAGCTGGTTGAAACACGTAACAGCGTGTATAGACATGTTACATTATGAGGCCCATGTAAGCCAATATACAGTAAAGTGCTCCTCTGTCTGAGAGAAAGATTCAGTGTAAAACCTTAAATTTTTGCTTTTTAAAAGAATTAAGGGGCATTCAGATGTGTAATACAGTCAGAGCCACTGCGGCAGAAAGGATTATTCTCAAGGAACACCACAGAGTTGATCCTCATCCAGACCAAAAGCTCACAAACTCTGCAGACCTGCCAGCAGCGCAGTGCAGTGAATCTTTGGTGAGAGTACTCGGGCAAAGTGGGTGGAAAAGCTCTTGTAAGATATTCATGATGTACAGAAGTTATTAGGGAAGTTGCACAGGAAGAGGGCACGGAGAAGTGTGCTTCTGTTATTTTCACATCCTCTGGTCGTGGCGGTTTCTTTGTTTAGTCTACAGCTCACACGACATCTGACTCTAAAGCTAAACCATCTAATGTAAAGATACAGCAAAACAGAAAACAACATATCTTATAAAGCTATAGTCAAAAGAGGAATTAAAAGTATTTTAATTTTGCGAGCGAGGCAATTTGGTATTTCATTGCCTCAAAACTTTTAAACGCAGAGATAGATAAGGTTTGTCACATCAGGCATTTGAAAGTTTCAACCAGGAGGTTTCTGTTAATACCTAAATGTGATTACACATAGCAAAAAATCAAATCAGTAATGGTGTGTACTCAGCCGTGTGGCAGGGATCTATTTGGACAAACCAGTGGAGCTGGAGAGGAAATGCATTTCTACCAGTGACTGTGTGAAGCCTACAGACAGCCAGCAGCTTAGAAATGAGAGAAAATTAAAAGAGTGAGTCATATCATAACTCAATATGTTTGTCATGAACACAGAAATGAGCTATAGAGACCAAAAGCTTTTGTTATATCAGGGTTTAAAATGTTGACCTGTGCTGTAAAGTTGGGCATTTTGATATAAGGGGCCAATAGGCATTGATTAGTTGGGGCCGGCTTCAAGTGGCTTTTTGATGAACTGCAGTTCTCAGCACTTCCACATTGGCTTTATTTTTCAACAACTGGAGGTTGCCACTTGGCTGATCCCCACCTCCAGTGGCTAACTCCATATTGCATTGCAGATATTTTGGCATTAAAGCAGATTTCATAATAAAAAAAAATAAAATAAATAAATAATCATCAGTGAGTAAAATATAAAATGAACTTACAGGCTCTTTTCCATCCATGGCCTCCATCCACAACTTCCTGTCTCCCTCCGAGAGAGCCTGGAAAGTGACGGGTGTGTTTCTATGGCAACAGTAACAAATGGCATTAGAGATGCAATCGTTAAATCACAGGATAAAGAGCAACAATATCAAACTACTGCATACATTTAGCTTGATGATTAAACGGCTACACATCACAGATCTTAAAAATCAAAACACCACAGAGGGGAGGCTTTAAGCATCTCTAGAGTCACCGATTAAATCCCCATGTGGTAATGATGGAGGATATAAATGGAGACAAATAAGCCAAGCATAAAGAGGTGATGAAATTCAACTGTTGCAATCTGTCTACTACTGAAGCAACAAAATGTGTTGCCAAATTTTGCAGCTCATAGGCTACTGAATTAATTGTTAACTAAGACAACTGTGCTGCCAACTGCACTAATCAACTAATTAAAAAAGAACCTTTAAGTCTCACAAAATAACTTTGCTGACAGCTTTAATGGTTGAACAGGCATCCTTGATATCTATACAAGTCATGTTGGGCAAAGAGGAACCAAATTTGCTTCGTAACTTTACTGATATGAGGCTTTTCCTGATTTGTTTTAAAAATTTTGCAGGTCAGCACACATAAACTAGCAAACACTTTTCCCAGTGCGCTGTCTCTTTCCCTCCTGCAAACTGGGATGAGGACACATGTGAAGAACAGAGGAATGTATTAAAGGGATAGTTTGCCTCTTTTGATGTGGGGTTGTATGAGACGCTTATGCCTAGTTAGTGTCTAAACGGCTATAAATAATGATCAGCTCGCCCTCTGTCTGGAGAAACGGTGCAATGCACCGGTAAGAAACAAAGCAAAGCACTGCTGTAAACTGTCCTAACAGCAACATGTGTTTCAAACACCAACAAGACCTTTCACCGAAAATATATGAGTACATTTTAAAATTTTTCAAAAACATTTTTGGCATTCACATTGCCGTCAAACAGCCGTTTCCTTGGGGACTACATCCCCTCAACCTCACAGCATCCATATTCTGACGCACATCCGCATGTGGTCCCAAAGGAAACAGCCGTTTGACAGCAGTGGGCGGTCTTGTTCATGGCTGGAAGATGTGTTGCCAATGGTACCATTTACAACAATACTACGACCTGCTTCCTGCCCGTGCATCGCTCTGCTTCTCCAGACAGAGGGTGAGTTGACAGTTCTCTACGGCAGGTAAGACAATCATGGACACGACATTCCAGTTTTTGCCTTTATTCTGAAAAAGATAATATTCCAGCTCAATTGTTTACATGAAAAATGAAGATGAACATTCCACTATCACTCCTGTATACATGCACTTGTGCACACTCCAAACAACGAAATAGGTCACCACCTTCTTGAAGAGGTCGGCATCGAGGTATTTACGCATATCACGAAACCTGTTGATATCCAAGTCTTTCATAATGCTCAACTGGTAAGCTGTAAGTGTGTTTCTCCTTCCGACCAGAAATGTGGACTTTTCTTTTGAGCGTGCATGTCTTCTTCTGTTCAGCAAACCGTTGGCTGGTTTGTTTACATTTCACAGCTGAGCACGCAAAAAACGCACTGAGCCTTGTGTGGCAAACTGCCAAAAGAACCCGATTGAGGTGCATATTATGACAAGGCTGTGTACATGTCCGGTAAATCAGGAATTATACCAGCATATCCCACATGTCTTAATCGGAAAAAGCTCCATTAAGAAAAAGGATTGATTAGGAATATCCAACAGGAATATGCTGTTTACATGACCTGTATCAAATTCGGAATATTACTAAAACTAGTGTGCATGTAAAGCTACTGACTGACTAGGCATAAGTGCCTCATACAACCCCACACTGACCAAAAAAAACACAACCATCCCTTTAGTAGGAGTATCACTCTTCTATCACTTCTCCAGAAAAAGGTCAAAGGTCAAGGTCGGGCACTAGAAGCAGAAGCATTTCAGGGCAGGCAGCTCGCCTTGAAACATCCTCTTCATGAGGCAGCGCTGCCACTTTCAGTTTGTCAGAAAGCCAACTCCCCATTATGTTGTTGTTCAGTTCACACACTGGCAAAAATTAGTTGCTCAACTTTCAAAGACACATTCAAGCACTTAATGCATAATTCAAGCAAACACCCTGTCGACACACCAACTTCAAGGAACCAGGATCTGGCAGAGCAGCCTGTGGCTCCTGTGTCTATTAAAATGCATTTGATGAACTGAACTGCCTGCTTTTAAGCATGAGCTTGTTGTGTTCTTTTCTCCAAAATCACACAGTCTGCCATCTGTTCCCAACCCGTTGCTTAGGGAAATGTTTGGGCTACAGTCCATTTAGCCCTCGCTCTCTGTCCTCGTGAGCCACCTGTTCACCTGTTTATCCCACAAGACTTTAGTGTTGTCTCATCTCGCAGTTTCTCAGCTTTGTTTGCGCTCACCTCTCATTCGTCTCCACGTCAAAGCAAAAGCGCTTGTCTATGGACTCTGTCTTCCGGCGGATGCAGGACTTCAGTGTCAGCTGCGTGGGGCCCTGCAGGTGAAAACAGGAGGGAGGAAGGTCATCGGTACGTGTGATGGAGAGGATGACAGAAGATTTGAGAGGTCTGATATAAACAGGCGATAGATACTGAAGATGTCAAAATTTTACAGGTGCACAGATGTTAGAGATGGGACAAAATACAAAAACATGAATGTATTGTGTAACTTCCTTGATGGTCCAACGACAAATATTAATATTCTGATTAAAATATGAAGGTGCTCTTAACCTATTCACCTGCCAATATGACTCACCACACACTAATTCCTGGCATATAACCTAATTTTTCTGCTTTCATGCAGTTAATGGCTTTTTCAGATTGGAATTATGGCTCACATGGAAACAGACAAGTTGAAATCTCTTTGTGTGTGTTGAAGAGGCACTACGCTGAGACGCTGTTTCATCTCACTTGTCCAGTGCTGCAAAACTAAAACTGTAAAACATGTATTGCGATGTATCACAGATGATTACAACCTATAAAGTATTGCAGAATCGTTATCTTGGAAAAAATATTGCTATATTTTGGCATCGTGAGTTGTGCCGAGGTCACACTACATGAAATCAGCCCGATAACAGCCCAACTGGGAAGACGTAGGGCGTCGGATGGACTCGTAAACAATTTATGAGCATCGGGCGCGACAACTGATCGTTTCATCTCGCATACTCTCTGGGCAAATTGAATCGTAGGCAACTGGACTTGTATTTGTCTAGGAAGACGTTTCGCCTCTTATCCAAGGG
>JAQLOL010000006.1:9012967-9032186 GCA_029783665.1 Naso thynnoides
ACAAGTCCAGTTGCCTACGATTCAATTTGCCCAGAGAGAACAATGACCTGGATGAATGAGAATATTCACAGACATCTTCATCTCGCATAGTGTGCCATAATAGACGACGACCCATGCCACATCTAGGACCCCTCACGACAGAAAGACTAGCATGTTGGATTTTTTGTTTACCTCCCACGACGGCTTGTCAGTAGTAGTAGACAGTAGTGAGCATTTCGTTTCTGGTGACATCACGCACGTCGAGACTTACAAATCATGATTGATTGGGGGGACAATGTTTAGTCCGTCATGTCTGTCAGCCACAACGAGGCAAGAATTTATGACTCTTTAAATACGCAATCGGACACAGTGAACATTGTCATAGACAAAAGTATCTTGTAGTCTGACCTCAGCATTACTCTGCGTTCCTCGTGGTTAATATGTAATAATATTTGTCTTCAGTCAAGCACCTGTTTAGTTGTGGTTTTCTGTTCACAAGGCACCATGACGAGCAGTCTCCCCTCCTTGTTATACTTGCAGTAATATTTGACCCATGACACGCCCAAAGCCCCTGTTGTGACAAAACAAACAAACAAACAAGGACAGGACTTGTCAGACAGGATTCAAGCAAGAGCTTGTACAAGGATCAGACTTCAGTGTCAGCATGTAGTAACTTACACTTCTCCTGACAGTACAGATAACCCTCCATGGGCAGAAAACTGTGCATTTTACTGATCTGGGAGGGGTGCTTCATTCTTTTCATCAGCTCCTCCATCTCCTCACGAGTGCTCTCATAGTTGTTTCTTGTCTGAAAAAGCAGACAGCACTTAGACTCTTATGGACATCAGATTTAAGAATTTTAAATCTCACTAATGGCATCATTCCTTGCCAGGAACTCTTACGTTCTGCAAGCTGAGCTGCAGTTCTTGTTTGTACGGCATGAAATCCTGAGTCATCTCCACTGTCAGGTTGTTGAGCGTCAAAACGCTGTGAAGAAACGCCAGCACCTGTTCAACCAAAGCATGAATGACACACTTGAGACTGCTCCCGAGAAGAGCCAGAGCAAAGAAACAGCTGCCATACAGAGATTCTTTTTAATCTATTATCAAGTTTTGTTGCTGAGGTGAACTTTATATTTCCTCTGTCTCGTTACATGGCAGTAAAAAGGAAGAGTGGGAGACCACAGGCAGCACTTACAGGCTCCACCACATCAAACTTCTTCCTGTCCTGCACCTGATGGATCTGATACACATATTCCACCGACGATTCATAGAAGTTCACGCGCTCTTTATCCAAGAGCTCATCAGCCTGCATTAAAAAAGAGAGTATTTCAAACAAGGTCGCTCACATATCTACATTTCACTGCATGGCTGATGAATACTTGGACTTTACCTCTTGAAGTTGACTTTCTTTCTTCTTGGAAGAAAGATTCAGGTGTTTGTCCACCTGGGAGTAATATTTTTCACTCTCTTTCTCAAACTTCTTTTTCTTCTCCTAAAGAGAATGATGTGTTAATCGTGAAAAGTGTGTGTTTAAAACAAGTAAGAGTTTTTTTCACTGGCACAGCTTGAAATGTTTCGGCATCCTGTGACTGTCCTCTATTTTAAATCACGGCCTGCTTTCAGAAAACGGCAAGGTTTTTTCCATTACGGGTACATTTAACAGGAAGATGCAGGATATTTCAGGCACATACAAACATTTGAGAGCTTGAAACAGTCGATAATGTTGTCAAATACTTTTGTTGTTTTATTTACATTCCTTTAACCTTTCCATTCTTATTTTGATTTTGGTCATTTTGATAAGATGTGCATTAAGAAGGACATTTCACAGTTGAAAAATATTGTTGAGAGCTTTCTGGTGGGCAGATTATATAAAAGACACACTGTTTCTACATTACATACTTAAAGCTTTTCTGTACTGCAATGTCTTATCTCTTATCAACTGACATAAGCCGATAACAACATGTTTACTGTTATGGCTCACTGATTCACAAACAGTGTTTACCTCTGAAGTTGCCAGGAAGATATTTGTAAAAAACTGTAGAGCAGCTCGAATAACAACTAACTAACTTACACTTACAATATAAATAGAAAAACAGATTTGGGAAAGTACCTTAAACATCCTGTTTGACCAGTAAGATTTTTATGACTCTCACACCAGTCAGTGCCTCAAGTTCACAAAAAAAAAAACATTTCTCCAACAGAGGGGAGGAGTCAAGAGGAACTCACTTTTGTTACTCCTATTTGCTCCTTTCTTAACTTCTCCAATGGCTTAATGAGCAGATCAGAGGCGTTCTGAACCTGAACAGACAACACAAACACACACACATACACATGTACTGCATTGCCATATAAATGACACACTCTTTCAGACATTATATTTGTAGAAAAAGTTGGTTTCCAGGGGACCACAAACGTATTAAAGGAGTCTGAAAATAAACACCAGCAGTGTGAAAATGAAAACATATTTCTCATAAATGTCCCCACGCCATCACACGCATAAATTATCGGATGACATTCATTTTTAAATTTAGATCTGTATGCAGAGAACCCAGTCAAACAGGAATGTCTGCTCCTAATGCAGCTTAGCTGCTGAAGTGTAAAGCAAGAGGATGACGCAAAGAAAAAGTCTGTGTTTGATTTATCTAGTGTGGGAAAAGAGGAAAGATGTTATGAAAGAGCGCTAAATCTATCAAAACGTAGGCGATACGGAACCAATAGCAAAACAGGAACAAGAAAACTAGGAGGGAGAACTGAGAGCAAACAATTAACCGCATTCCTCTCAACAAGCATGCACGGGGCTGCACATCTACACTGACAGTGTCTCAGTGTCGGGATGTGCCTTGTAGCGACACATTTCTGCTGACAAAAGACGAAATATCTACTATAAAAAGAAAGCTGTTGATTCTGCATCACTGAAAAACATACGGTGTGTTCCTTACACAATTATCTACTTTAATAACGGGTCAAATAGGATGTAAAGTCTGCATGGAGGAAGCTGATAACCCACCAGCATCATCCTGTCGTGCTCTACTTCCTGCAGTAGCCCAGCAAACTCCTGAAACGACTGAGCTGGAGAGGAAAACACACAATATGATGACCGGAATAAAGGCTTTGCACTTTGTTATCTTAGATGTCGTACACAGGGAACGCAAAAGGAAGGATTAAAAAAGAAACAAAGAGCACTTGTTGCACACATTTTTCATTAAGCTCTAAGGTTGTCTCTGTGTTTACAAACCATGTCGATTCCTAGTTCCTCATATACAAGCTGTGAGGAATTACCAAGCAGCTGCTAAAAGTATTTCAGATAGGGGAAGTTCTTTTGCATCTGCTTACTCTGGCATTAATAAGCAGAAAAACCTGCTGGAATACGGCATGAAATGCTCTGCAAGTTGTCAGGAGGTCACTTCATCACTGTGACTTAAATACATCAGTGAATATAAAGTGTGTGTGTGTGATGAAGCATGGCTGTATTATCTTACCAATGTTAATCTCATCATCTGTCAGGGAGTCACCGATGACATCGAACTGGAACGTGCTGAGAGTCTGTGAAAACTTCTGCACAGCCAGAGAATAGCCTGTAAAAAAACACAGTTCAGTCTTTCTGACACATCTGAATGGAGCTCTGAATACTGCTCCTTAGATTCTAGCAAACTCTCATCAGTTAAAGTGCGAGCAGTCCAGGAATATTGTAACTGTGCAGTTTTAAATTTTCCCTGGTAGGAAAGCATGAAAGATATCCTTGGCAGGGTTCAGCAGCACAACAGCAGCCAGAATGCGGTCTATGCAATATATTATTCCCACTACAGTATGTCTGGGTTTTATTAGCAAAACAAAACTCAGTCTGTCAGATCAATACTGGAGGGCATTTTGCCTGAAGAACTTGCATAACAAGTGTCATATTTTCAAATTATTCTCAAATCCCCCCCCCCCCTTTTTTTTTCAATTTTTCAATCATTACCAAAGTTTTTCCAGTGAAAAAAAAAATCATATTTTGTTTTTTTGGATTGTTGCTTTAATTGTGCCTTTGTGTAAGGCTTTCTAATAAACAAAGCACAGGGCAGAAAACACATAATTGAACATTTACAGCTGAAAATCAGTGGTTAAACTCAAATTAATCTGCAGGACACAAGCTGTGGGTCCTTATCTTTAGTACTTGAGGTGGAAATGAATTTTTTTTTTTTTTTTTTTTTTGTGAAATTAATTCAATCACCCAGCACTCGTGACCTTTGTCGATTATCTGGACTGAATAATCAGCAACATCCTTGCAGTTCTGCAGCATTAACAGCACCTACAATGACAGTTTCTGTTTATAAAGACAGAGGGTGGCCGTTGGTGATTTGGACAGCCTCCCCCCATGTCTGCCACACTGACCCAAATATACAGATCCACTGCAAGCCCTCACTGGCTCTGCTCCATACTATGAGCGGGGCTGGTCTCAGCAGCACAGAGATGACACATCACAGAGGGGAGAAGAAAAGCAACACATGGATATGAGCACATCCTGCAAGATCAGACAGCTGCTGCGCTGTTTGGAAACAGAGCTGGTCATCGTGCACATCTGCCTTAGATCCACGGCCTCGGTGTTCTCCCAGGGGAGCACTAGCACCTCCCTGACTGTGCCTCTCCCAACCACCAGCATTGATCCTGGAGGCCCTTAAAGGCCCCACTGATGCTGAACCACTGCCAAGCCTCATCCCTATCACCACTGTCTTAACGGGCCAGTGCAATGTGTGGAGAAACTACTAATGCTTTGAAAACTACAGAAATAAGATTTAAGCGTGTTTAACGTTACCTTTGATTGCAGCGATGACACTGTTGCCATCTTTTATCAACTCTTTGAGGAATTTGCTTGTCCTCTCCAGCTCCACTTCATAACACTTGAGAGTCTCTCGGAAGTCGGGACTGTCCAGATAGCAGTCGCTGAACTCCAGAGGAGGATGCCCCATCTTCTCAACCACGGGGTGTCAAACAATAGAAACACTGGTTTTGTCAAAGTGAGCCACGCAGCCTACGCTCGACTACAGCACGCGACTCATAGCTGCTCCAAACTCCACACTTCATCGGTTGCGCGGGGCAGAAACCATGGTGTCCGTGGGAGCCTGCGGCAGCCGCTGCTCGCGTATGAGGCGCGCTGAGCAGTGACGAGGTGCGGCTTTGATTCACTTCCCTCTCGACCTCGGCTGACGCGCTGTAAACTGAAATTCAATTGAATCCAGGTCCGCTTTGCTACTTTTTCCTTGTTGCAGCGTCGTGATTAGAAGAGCGGCGACAATGCCACAAAAATGCGTCCCGTTCCGAAATAATTCACACTTTCACCCAAACTCCTACGGTCCTTTACCTTGGTTTGACGACACTCTTTACCTCTAAAGCAAACATCGCGCAATTAAACCTCTGAAGGCGTGTTAGCAAATGTATCATTCCTCTTAAAGAGATATCAAACACATCCTCGAGTCCCACATTTTCACACAGAGCGCAACAGAGAGCTGAATGGGACGTGTCCATCTGGCGATGGACGCACCAAAAACTCCCCCTTCCACACCCAGGAGGATCTTAAAGGGGCTGCTGCACAGTTGGAGTGATTGTGTGACGATGCTGCTTTCAAGTGCAGTCGGACAGCTGCTAATTCAAATTACTACAGCCATAAATGGGCAAAAATAAATTGGTGCTAACAAATGTGAAAGCGTAATTCAATAAACAGTAAAATCATTGTTATTCTGTATTTTTCCCTCAATATAATTATGTGTAAATACTTTCATGTATGCTTTTATCTATAAAGATAGAAAATAGGTCAGTCGGTCAGTCACTATCTGCACGACTATATATGTTAAATGTATTATTTTTTTCTCCTGTTCACCGTCACATACCCTGTATAACTAAATGTGTTTGTTTAGCACAAAAAAATAGAACTAGTCTAATAATAAATTAAAAATAATAAACTTTCTTGCTTCATATTGCACTTGTATTAGTAACACAAAACACTTAATACACACTTAGCAGACAACTTGCAGATGTAGCAAAGTCATCATTTTTCATACATATTTTCTTGAAGTGCAGTGGTTTCAAACGTGTGTCAGAAACTTCACAAGTTTTTACAACATAAATTTGAGGAAGAAAAACTAATGGGTTTTTTTGTTTGTTTTTTGTTTTTTGGTAATTCTCCCACAAAATTGGTGCAGATTTTTTCAGACTTTGTCGTTGTCTTTACTTTTTTCTTGAGAATAAGTGGATAATTTTACTGTTAGGTCTACAAGTGAGTAACACATAACTAGACAAAACAAAAGAGGGAAAATACTTTTTGTTTCTGTTCACAACTAGTGGGCAAGTGCAACTGGTGGTGGGGTCACAAGCAGAGAATGCTTCACTGCAAGATATCACAAGTCTGTGAGGTTGGGTGTAACTGGCCTAAAGGTTACAGAAGAGTGTTTATGAGCAGAACACTGGATGCTGCGAGTGAGGCGCTCCTGATTGAAGCTTTTAATCTACATTTGCTTCAGTGACCAACAATTAAATTTTGGTTGCTCCAGGAAGTTTTTAGTGTGAATGTGGACTTCCCTGAGGTTTTAACTTGCCTTTATTGTGATCTTCAGTGAGTGTAGCTCTTTGTGTTGGAGGAAAATAATTTTAATTTTTAAGGATCTCATGATACAGACACACCTGCACACACCCCTGAACATGTCATGAGAATCATGTAATTATTGCACGATGAGAGATGACACACCTGTGTGTGACTGGGCGTGCTCCTGCATTCAAGATTAGACAGTATTACAGACTTAGCTTACATAAGTGCTGAAGCGTCACTTACAGCCCACAACCACAGTAATCCTGCACATTATCTGAGCTCAGCAAAAAGAAACATCATTGTACAGCTCTGTCATCACTTAGCTGTAATAGTGACACTTGCAGTGATGTAAACAAGGACCACTTTATCAAAATGTTTGCCTTAAAAACAAACTGCTGTTGGTTTCATGTTGACAAGGCTAAGTTTACAGCAGACCTTTCACCTGACATTACCATAGTTTATTATTAAAATGTTGCAATGACTGTTTATGACCTCTAGATGTCATCCATTAGACTGAACTCAGGCAAGAGACAACACTTTGCCTGCAAACAGACACACATGTTAGTTGAAATGCTTTATTCGAATTAGTGAACATTCCCCAAGCTTCTAACTATCACTGTCACTTCTGTAAATTAAAATCCAAGCTAACTTAATTTTGCACCAGGGACTGTAACTTGATCAGTTCATCAGAAAAAGCTTCATCAATGAATACATTTGGAAAAGAAGCCCAATGTAAGGGTTAAGACTGCGCTTTGGGATGTTGGAGGATGTCACAAAACGGGTCATGATAATAATCTTAGAATCCAGTTGGAATGTTTGTGCCCAATTACATTTCTTGGTGATGTCTCTCTTACAGACCGCTGTACCAAATAAAATCAACAAGAAGGTCATTTGGTGTAATGTTAAGCTCTTTATGAGCATCACAGTCTTCATAGTGTGTGCAACTGATTGATGTAACTAATAACAATGTTGATGGTTGTTTCTATAGGGTACAATAAATATTCATACACACACTAATACACACACTTAGCAGAACATTGTATGATTTCTATTTATTTCCTGGTGATATCCTAACCTTAATTTGAACTTTACATCGTTGAGTTCTGCTTTTTCAAACAAAGATTGTTTGTCAGCCTAATATGAGTATGTATACAAATTTTTGTGTTCAGAGTGTTCAGAATGTTCTCTCCAAACATGTATACTTGTTAAACACAGCATTGTGCTACAAAATTTATAGGTCTTCCCAAGGATCTTGACTGCAATATTTTGTTAACCAAAAAAAGAAGAAGAAGAGGAAGAAGAAGAAGAAAGAGACTGGTTCAAATCAAATCAGATAGAGTTTAATTTCAAGTCTCCATGCTTGAAAAAGGTGTCCCTCAAGGATCGTTGTTGGAACCTGTGATATTTACTTTATACATAAACAAAGCTCATTTACAAAATCAACAGGTCAATGGCCATTTATATATGGACAATACCATCTTGTATGCTGTCCGCACTGCTTGTTTTAGTCAACATTTGCACTTCATAACAGCAGAAAGTTGGAATATTTCAACTCGGATCCAAACTCTCACTGAAAATCTATTGGACACAGTTAGTTGGTGAGTTCATTTCATTTCATGGTGAGTTCATTTTTAACAGGGAGGAAACTGCCTCATCAGAGAGTTAGGGTTAGATAAGGAGCCACATATCAATTGAGCATACAGGTTACAATATAGTACAGAATTGAGTATTTATGGTATTTAGAGATTTTACAGATCAAAGAGAGAATATCATATGCAAGACAAAACTGACAGAGGGTTGGGACTGAGAGAAAAGAGTGCAATTACAGTCTGTCCAATACTTCAAACAATATACAGCAAAGTTATGCAGTTAGGCTACTTATATTTTTCAGAGCCATTGTCAAGGCCATTGATTATATTTTGCACAAATCGAAAAAAAAGTTATTGTGCGGAAACACAAGTCATATTTTGAGGGACTGTGATCCTTTGGAGGTGCTGTATCTCGGATTTTCTACCGATAAAAAATAAAAATGAGTTTAATCTAAAACAGCAAGCTAAATAGGTTATTCAGTCTAAAAAACAAGCACTTGATCCCACAGAAATACGTCAGACTGTGAGCACAGACCAACCAGAGTAAATTGGTGGTTAAATATGAGGGGGGCAGCAACAATGTGGAACTAAATGGTTAGGAGACAACATAAAATGAACTAGATCAGAGCCTGATTATTTTGATAATAAACTTTTGTCCTCTTATCTTTAGATTTAATGGGTCATTCTTTGTTTTAGACCTTTATGTTTTACTCCGTATTGCGTCAAAAACACCCTCCACTTCCTCTGCAGAACACAGCACAGAAAGGATGAGAGGACAGACTACTGTCCCCACTCAGATTCCTCAGCTGGCCAGAAATGAAAACGTTTGATCTGAATTCTGAAGCTGTTTGTTTGGCCTCGGTAAATGGGGCTATTGTATGCAAATATTGGGCTCAGAAGCATATGACCTCTGCAGTGCAGGGCAGTGGCTAGTGTGAGGGAAATCATTAGCAATGCAAAGTCATGGTGCTCTGATACTCTTGTCCACAGTCACAGATTGAAAAAAAAAAACATCTGCTAATGTCAAAGTAAATGTTTTTGGATGTGCTTTATTCGAAACTCAAGCTGAAGGTAAGTCTGCCTCATGTTTAACTCATTTCTCCGATTAGGTAGCTGAGAAAAGTGACGGGACAGTTTGTTCTCAGTGTGTCCAGCTGATTAAATCTGCTTTAATGTTTAGTTTCATGTGTTACTTTACTGATTTGAATAAACAGTTACTGGTAAAGATAAAACCGTTACACTCCAGGAAATATTTTTTTTAATTTTTAATCCAAAAATGTTGCCTTCCTTATAGTGCAAATTACACAAAGCAGTATTTATGTCCTATTCTATCCGTTATGTAAATACAGCTGATCAAAATGTTAGGTTTAAGCATCCTGTTCATGTTATCTAAATTAACCTAAGTTTAAAACCAGAGGATTCCTTCTCAAATGCGTCGAGTCACATTTGAACCACAGAGCACTTTCCTGCCAAGAATTAGACAGTATTACGTTGGGTGCAGATGCCCACTTTGCATGCTACACCATGGCACTGGTGAAGGCATGTCACATGATGCATGGTGCCAGACTTCAGTGTTGCGCTCTTAAGTGGCCTGCCAACTGCAGGGGGGGGCAGAGAGGCTTCCTTCTTCTCTGGATTCACATCCATGCCAAACCAGCGGGTCAACACTGTCCTCTACGCTGCCTCCTATGCCTCTTACACCTCCTGCTGAGCCGGGTAACGACGCCAACATATTCACATGTTGGGGATGAAGGGCAACCAATAATGATTAGCAAAGAGGAGATGAAAGATTCTGGATAATTTTGAGAACTGAAATGAATTCTACACTTGAAACACCTAAGGTTCACTAATTTGGAGGAAAGAAAAGTTTAAAAGTGGAAGTGTGATTAATGAAAGTATCCAAATATCTCTGGCATACAGTCACTTCTAAATTTATTCATTTCTGAGCTACTGGGACTAAATTGTCCTTCAGTATTATATGTATTATATCCGGTATGTTCTGTAGATTTCAACTTTGTTCGTCCAAACTAACCCATTTGTAAGTTTTCTTACAAAAATTTAAAAATGTTTCTCACATTTTTTATAATGTTTCATTCCCTAAAATCTGCGGACATATCGGGACAGGACAGAAAAGGAAGCTGGTTTTTGATTGATTGATTGAAATGTTTATTTATATTTGTATATTTATTGAACCTGCAGCCTCTTTACTATGAGGTTTTATAGACAGCTTGTTTTGCAGTGCTATTAATTTACTCAAGCACAATGATTTTTTTTCAGAATATATTATTCTGACAGTTAATTTTAAAAAATCATTTTAACTATATAGACAATATTTAGAAAAAGCCTTCACAAATTCCTCAAATCCACTGTGAAATTCTTAAATTCTCTTCATCCAACTGACGCTGCTAAATCCAACAGTATTCAGTTTTAGGATGCACCAGACAAAGAAAAGAAGAAACCTCATATTTGAGAAGCTTGAACCAACGAACATTTGCTATTCTTGCATGAAAAATGCCTAAAAAAAATCACTCTTTTTAATAACAAATATGGCTGGTTCATTTTAGTAGTCAAGTAATTCCAGTTAGTGTATTAATTTTCTTTTGCTTTTCAGCTATATTCGTCTCGGCTCTACTGTAGTCCTTTTAAATCTGCTCTGAATAAGCTTTGAGCATACATCAGTGCAAGTTGTGGGCCAACAGTTGGCCTCAGTTAAATAGAGAGTTGGCAGGTATGCAATTTTATTAAGGTTTATGGTGAGATTATATAATTACTGTAGGGATGAACAAGGTACTTTTATCTGTTTAGTTTGGAAAAGTTCTGCTGTTTCTCCTTTCTGTGCAATCAAGCAAACAAAAGTATTGAAGAGCGGCTTCAATTCACTGCCAAAATAGGCAAAGCTGTGTGTAAGAGACAGGTCTGTTGGATTTTTAGGCTTTATTGACAATTTAAGGATTTTTCTTTACCAGTAGAGATAACAAAGCCTGTTTTTGCTAAATGAATTAAATTAGTGAACTTAGACTGTACAGACTAATAATTACAAGTAAATTTATGGTTGGAATTTTGTTTTAATTTTTGTAATTTATACAAAAATAGACAAAAAAATAGGAAGAAAATCATGTGTTTTCTGTACTTTCTCCATCATCTTTCAGACCCGGAACCAAAGATGAACTGGGCATCATTTTATGCTGTTATCAGTGGTGTGAACAGACACTCTACAGGCATCGGTCGCATCTGGCTCTCTGTCCTGTTCATTTTCCGTATCCTGGTCCTGGTGGTTGCAGCAGAGAGCGTGTGGGGTGATGAGAAGTCCGGCTTCACCTGCAACACCCAGCAGCCAGGCTGCAACAGCGTCTGCTACGACCACTTCTTCCCCATCTCCCACATCCGCCTCTGGGCGCTGCAACTCATCCTGGTCTCCACTCCTGCCCTGCTGGTCGCAATGCATGTGGCCCACCGCCGCCACGTTGACAAGAGACTGTACAAACTATCAGGGCGGACCAACCCCAAAGATCTGGAGCAGATAAAGACCCAGAAGATGAAAATCACAGGGGCTCTCTGGTGGACGTACGTCATCAGCCTCTTGTTTCGTATTGTCTTTGAGGTCACCTTTATGTACGTGTTTTACATGATCTACCCTGGTTACAAGATGATCCGGCTGGTGAAGTGTGACTCATACCCCTGTCCCAACACAGTGGACTGCTTCGTGTCGAGGCCCACAGAAAAGACTGTCTTCACCGTGTTCATGCTGGCTGTGTCGGGGGTTTGTATTCTGCTCAACATTGCAGAGGTGGTCTTCCTGGTGGGGAAGGCCTGCAGTAAGCATTTGCACAATGCTGGAGACTCGACTATGTCTGCCTGGATCCAACAAAAGCTCTGCTCGTACTAACAAAACACAGATTTCATACCTGTGCCAAGGGACAGATAAGTGATCTTCAACCCAGGTAACAGCTATTAATATAACTTGTTAGAAGGGTGCATATTATGTACTGTACATCACAGTTTGGCATGAGATGATCTGTCTAGTGTTTATTATCTCAGTGACAAACCACAAGGTGCCAATGTCGGGGAAAAAGTAACATTCAGACATTAAGTTTCACGCAAGTGTGCAATACACAAATTGTTCTCACCAAACTTAAGATAATGACCAAAGACTGTATAGCAGCACTTTGTACTGACATGATATAACAGCTTGATGTTAGGCCTAATAGTTTTGCGTAGCAATATTTCAACTGACCACATTTTAGGCTTTTGTTGTCATGGATTTGTTTTGATTCTGATTTATTGTCTTGAAATGAAAATATGAAATGGAAATAAAACATTACTCCCTGTCACATACTGTTTAGAATCATCAGCTTGGGTAAAAATGTGCCAGAAATATTATTTTGTGTCAATTTTGGCATTTTTTGCCATCATAATCTGCAATTTACATACAAATTATCACAAATATCAAGTTTCACCATGAATAAAATTGCGAATCAAATCAAAAAATTTTTTCCAGCTTTGATGAATTGTTACCGTAATGCACTGAAAACATGTTGCATTTATTAAATGTTGAAATATACAGAGTTTGCCTGATTCACATCATCATGTTGGTTAAATGGTTACTTCAGATTTAAACAAAGCAAAAACACAGAAAAGAAAACTTGAATTGCCGACCTTTTTTTTCCTGATTTTACTATTAATTCCTGAACATGTTATTTAAGTGTACTTATTCTGAAGCTGGATGTTTATATATTCTCAGTATGGAGCTCAATAAAATCAAGCAGAATTTGTGTAGCTGTGTTTTTTCTTCTTTGTTTTCTCACTAACTCCTCAATGTGAATTAAAAATCAGAGAGAATTATTGCCCATTGCTTTTTAAACTTTCCCAGTATCTTACTCTAATGGAAGTGTTTCAACATATAATATAGGTTTGTGTATTTTCATCAGATTTCCTCAGTAGAAATAGTTCATGTACTGACTTACAGCACATATCACCAGAGATCAGCACTTATTTCAAGAATGAATTGAGCTGCAGTCATGGCGGGCTCTGTGATTCCTCTCAGCTGTCAGCAGTCTGACTTGCGGAAAAATGATGAAAAACATGAACGAAACTTCATGACACATTTAGTAGCTTGGTCACCATCTTTGGACGAGAGCTCCTTGGAGTAGTGATGCCACCTGTGAGGAAGCGTCTCAGGCTGATTAAGTTCTCCTTCTGAAGGCCAGAGTGCAGAGTTTTGGGTTATCAATAGCCTCGCCATGTGAGGGGTCAGTGCGTGGGTGACAATGGTTGACCCTGTGGACAGCTGGACCCGTGCTGAACGCTTGTCTTTTTATGGAACGCGTCAACACACACCTTCTATAGAGTTCACACTGACATGAAGCATTTTGGCAGCACTGTACCAAAAAACAAATTCCTCCAATCTGTTATTCCTGTCAGTGGTGACTGTGTGTGAGCAAAGTTCATGGTATTTGTGGGGCATCTCAGTCCCACCCACGTTTTGTCAAAGGGATTAGAAGAGTTTCTTAATAGATGTTAATCAGAAGGAGACTGATTTGATTGTTTAAGCGAAAGAACAGTTATTGGCCTGCAAGGAAAGGCAGTTACAATACTGCTCATCTTCTTCATAACACAATAGTTATTTGCTTAAATGATAGTAGGGCTGTATGCTTTTGAAAAAAATATTTAATAGCAATAATTTGTACTAATACTGCAATTGCGATAGGATTTTCAATATTAGAGGGAATTATGATTTTTGCATAATTATTCTCATTTTTGTTGAGAAACATATTTAAAAGATTATGGTGTGAATTTACAGGGATCTGTGCAAAACAAAGAATTATTTTTAAGTCTGGAGACTTTAACGCCAGGACAACTACAAAGCGCCACAATATTAGAATTAAATGGTATTTTGACACAAACATCTGTCCTTGAACAAATATTGTGCCCTCTGTGATGTTTACAAATTGTAATAGTCCATTATGCAATTTTGGTTAAATTTTGATCAGTTGTGCAGCCCTAGATAATATATACAGCTGAGACTGAGCTCCAATGGCAAAAGTTGTCATTGTTCAACTGCTATGTGTGTGTGTGTAATTTAAATAATACAAATTTAAATAGTATAGAAATTTATTTTTAAAAAACGACAAACCTTAATGTAAAATTAAAATAGATTTTAAATATAAATGTCCTAAATTCTAAATTGAAGTTAAAGTTTTAATCCTGTACAAAGGTTCCCTTCAGAATGTTAGAAATTATTTTTCTAGTTTTTTTGTTTTTTTGTTTTTAAATCAAATTAACAGCATTAATTTGCAGATTTTAATCTCAAGGTGTATCTAGTAAAACTCATTTATAAACATTTTAATATCATAATCTGCAACTATAAAATGTGAACTGTAGAATCTAAAAGTAGTGGCAACATTTTTGTTTGCCTAAAACATAGTGAAGTAAAAGTATAAAGCAGAAGGTAGAAATTATACTTGTTTGATGGTGTAAATGAAGAATTTTGTAAAATTTTGAGTAAACACAAAGAGCCCTAACAAACAGGATTAGGTTTGTATATGTTAATCTGCAAACAACATAGACAGCTTGTCAGCGTTCAACAGTGCAGCACTGAGGGTCTGATGCTGCTCCACAGTTAAGGGTCGGATCATTATGGGAGTGACAACGAGGCCCCTCCCTCTTATGTGAATTATATTTAGAGCACTCTGACACGTACCACTAACCTGCATCCTCACTGGACTCTTGAGCTGCCACTCAGTTGAACAGACAAGCCCTTCAGCAAGAAGTTTTAAACTTTTTTACAAGTGGGATTGTTTTGATCCATTCTGGCACTTACACCAGAAAGGCTTTGGTCATGGTGGCTTGTTGTTGAATGCCGAGTATTGATCAGGTCAGAGTGGGAGGGCAGCAGGCGGGATTATAGAGCCTCCAGTGAAAACTGTGTGAGAAGTTTGTCTTGACGCTGCAGTTTCCTCAGTGCTTCAGGAGAACATGGGCTCTCTGTGAACTGAAGAGGCTCCGTCGCCAAGTGACTCTGGATCTGCACTGCTGAAGGAGATGAACATTATCAGGTATGTCTTTCTTGTTAAGGATAACATAGGTAATTATTTGAATGCCTTGTTTCTTAATCCAAAAAATATCAGTTCTGATACCAATTATTTGGCCATTTAAAGTATCTATATATATAGTTCAGCTTTAGGTATAAATATATGAATGACACTGAGACTCAGTTTTAAGTTCACTTACAACATTTATTAGTGTGTGAAAATAGTTTTTTGTATCCTTTCATTCCTGGAAGACAGTTTGTCATCTATGTATTTTGAACAGGTGCTCAGACTTTTTAGTTTACTCATCAATGATCTCTATTTCTAAAGGACAAGTACAACTATTTCTACAGTTACTTTTTGCCATGTTGTAACCAATACGAGCTGGAATCCGAACTAGAAACCTAATTCTGGAGTCGGGGAGCTCTGTTGGCGACTGTGTCACAAGATCTATGCCGAGTCTCCCCAGCCTGCTCCAGGGCTTTCTCTCACACACAGTGAGCTGTGTCCTGGCCTTTTCAGTTGATAAAAACACTAACTTTTTATCAAATGAAAACAAACGGTGAATTCATGATCAATCAATGTTTTACTGTCTCCTTTTCTGAAATAGCCTTTCAGCATTGAAGGTAAAAGATCTGCGAGACAAGTTTGACTAATCTCTACTACATCAATTTATTCTTTAACAAAGGCAGTGCTAATATGAAGTCAAGTGACCTTTACCAGAATATGAAGAATAACCTGTGATAGTAGGAAATATATCAGATTTATACCAGATAATCATATTCATAAAAGGAAAATCATGCGTAAACTGCACAAAAATAAGGCTTTTTTAAATTTTTACTTGATTAGCTTATTAAAGCACAAAATGTCAGTTTAAAATATTTTTAAGATGAATCAGATAAATTATTAACACTATTTTAAATCAAGGTTCCCACATTTAAGTGTGTAAAACGGATTCTTTGCACTCATAAATTCATACACAAGATTCTACATTTCAGATTAGGTTTACATTGTGATCTCTTGCTTCTTTCTTTAAGTCTGATAGAGTCGATATCTTTATTAACATCAGATCAACTGAATATGTGTAATATAAAAAAGGTCGTTTATAGTGACCTACAGAAGCATATCATCTAACTCTGCAGATCTTCTCAGCCCCTTCAGAAAATTTTGGCCAGATCATTTTTAAATGTTGTCATTGTGATTATCAAACCCAACAGGAAGCCATTTTCAGCAAAACCCACTAAATGCCTCCTGCACAGCACGAAACCACAGTCAAACAAAGTTAGCAAAGTTTGCTACTGTCAAATATCCAGATATTTCCCTCAGGAATTTACGGGACACAAAAACAGAGCTAAAAGGACAGTGTAAAAGACAAAAAAAATAGTGGTGACTAATCATTTCTTTGGATCAATAGAAATAAATTATTAAAATATTTTCTTTTTTGGAGATTTCTTCATTTGGAACTGTTTCCCAAAACCAAGAAAAGTTTAAGTCTACAGAACGCTTTAAGCCCAAACATCGAAACTAATCCCAAAGTAAAGAGTAAAATTTTTAAAAATTCATGACACATGTTAAGACTCACAGATCATATACATTAGTACTTGGGAATATTTGGTGGATTAGAACTGTAAAACATTATAATATGAGCAAACAAGAGTGTTCTCTAAATGTACTGTATATGGAACCTACAAACAACAAATCAACCATACTACGCTACGCCAAATGTCAATGAATACCGAAACAAACAAACAAAAAAAGAAAACAAGAAAGAAAGTAAAATTTCAAAAACTTATCTTAATATGACAACAAAGTGACGGTCAATACTGCACTTAAAGACAGTCCTTTAACTCCCTTAGACCATAATCCTAATTCCAGGTTTGCAAAAAGTTTACTGAATGCATGATTGCAATGTGAGTATACGATGACCCATGTTCCTTCAATTCTGGGCTTGCAAAGAAATGCTTACATCCACACTGTTTTTACACCAAACACTTTACACTTTACACTTTCTGCACACCAGAGTAAAGAGAGAGGTGCAGGTGTCCCAAAAAAATCTTCCCTTGCTTCATATGGTTATAAGACATCCCAACAACACAAGTAAAATTGTCTCTAAAGAAGCTTTTTCCCCTCTCCTTGCAGATGTTTATCCTGCTTTTGTGGGTAAAACTAAGACTATATTTGTGAGGCAGTATGGGGGACTGGAACTTGTTGGGGAAGCTGCTGGAGAGTGCCCAAGAACACTCCACCGTCGTGGGCAAAGTATGGCTGACAGTGCTGTTCATCTTCCGCATCCTGGTGCTTGGAGCGGCCGCTGAGAAGGTGTGGGGCGATGAGCAATCTGGCTTCACGTGTGACACCAAGCAGCCCGGTTGTCAGAACGTCTGTTATGACAAGACCTTCCCTATTTCTCACATCCGCTTCTGGGTAATGCAGATCATCTTTGTCTCCACGCCAACTCTCATTTATCTGGGCCACATCCTCCATCTGGTGCGCATGGAGGAAAAGGAGAAACAGAAGGAGAAGGACCTTGCAATTCAGATGGAAAAGCAGCAGCAGTTAGTCGGCAACAAGACCAAGAAGGCCCCAATTAAAGACAACCAGGGCCATGTTCGTTTGCAAGGCACGCTGCTGCGAACCTACGTCTTCAACATTATCTTCAAGACCCTGTTTGAAGTGGCCTTTATTGTAGCTCAGTACTTCCTGTATGGTTTTGAGCTTAAGCCGATGTACACCTGTGACCGCTGGCCTTGCCCCAATGTGGTGAACTGCTACATCTCCCGACCTACAGAGAAGACAGTCTTCATCCTCTTCATGCTGGCTGTGGCCTGCATCTCCCTGCTGCTCAACCTGGTGGAAATGTACCATCTAGGTTTCACAAAGTGCCATCAGGGCCTTCGCTACAGGCGATCCCGGGCAGCAAGAGAGGTTCCCAAGGCCATGCCTGAAGCAGTCATGCCCTTTGTCCCGAGCTATAACTATTTCAGTGGTCATTCCGCAGTGCCTGAACCTTTTCCTGCCGACTCAAAGTACGGCATGGCAGAGCCAAACTCTCCCTACAGCCCCTACAACAGCAAAGTTGTTTACAAGCAAAACAGAGACAACATGGCCGTGGAAAGAAAAGGAAAAGCAGAGGGAGATGAAGTCAATGAGAGGAAAACCTCCACTTGTGCCTCTGAGTTGCCCTCTGAAAATCAGCGTCGAAACAGTCAGTCAAGCAAGCACAGCAATAACAAGAGCAGGCTGGATGACCTGAAGATCTAGGGACCTCGTTTGCTTTAAAACATGACTCAGGCACAACAAGTGGAAGACTATGGGAGAATGGAAGACTACTACTGAGAGAAAACTATTGAGAGAACACAAAACAGATTATAGCTGTAATGTACAGGACAAATATTGAGCAGAAAGTCTGGATTTTTTTGAAAACTCTTAAGGATTTTTTTAGTCATTACAAGGACAAAATGGCTCTTATGGACATTTTTTCTCATAAGTAAACCTAAGAGAGATAGTACTCTGACAAGGTTTAATATGGTGACACTTGAATAAACTTTATCTCGATCTCACCATGATTTGCATGTGATGAATAAAACTTTGATGATAATAGAAAAAGGAAGCTTAATTCTCACTCAAGCCATAATTTAAGTCTTAATTACTCTTGAGGTATCAAACTATCTTCAACACAGTCCTTTGTACACACTGAAAAAATGTTCTATGAATACAAGTTACTCCTACCTTCCTGTAATGTGACTAGCAGGTACAAAACATAGTTTTTTATTTCCTCAATACTTTTGACATTCATGAAATTCCATAATTGACTGTGTTAGGAATGCAGATAACCTAAAAAATTGTTTACGAGCATTTCACTTTAAAATCAAAAGCAAAGAACTGTTGATAGGCAAAGAGCGAGAGATGAACATTTTACTGCTTTTTCACTCTACACTTTTGTTATGGTTAGGCCTTCCTTTTACATGACAACAACATGCTGGCGCCCCTGAAACCACAAATGAATGAAATTGGTTTCCATGGTGGGATCTTTTGAAACTGCAACCTTCTTTCCGACTGTGT
>JAQLOL010000006.1:9032812-9042999 GCA_029783665.1 Naso thynnoides
TGTCAGTATTTATATAAAATTCACTTGCAGTATTGATCCCAGCATTAATTCAGCAAATGTACTTTTAATATTTGATGGCCTACCTAGTTTTTAATTACTGTCTTATGGATGTGATCAGATTGGTTTGCACTGAAACCATAAGTCATGAATGTTTACCTCATTTAAGCTGATTTAATTTTAAATCATGGTGTCCATTTATCTTCAGGTCAGTTATATAGATATCAGATATTAAAAAATAATTGCTTACATATTCAAAATTTTGACTGCTACTGTTCATAACAGTGTTATTGGATATTAACATTTTGAGAATTAAGACAGTTGTGCTTCTCTAGGCTTTATCAGTTTTTAAAAAAAATCTAAATTATATACTAAAAATTAATGCCAAAAATATGTTTATTAAAAAGATCAACATAATGTCTGATGTCTAAATTACATTCAAACATATCATGTTGATCGTATCAGCCCAAAGAACTTGGAATCAGAGCACAAAACTCTGATCAGGACTTCTCTATATATATAATAATTTTCTTAATGTTTAACAAATAAATGCTCAGTAAAAATGATAGGCTTCTCAAAGTCAGAGAATTCCAAACTGGGACCCTGATGGGCCAATCACAGTGTTACTCTTACCTGACTGTCTGGGAGTTGGTGACTGTTATGTTAAGGAGTCAATAAACATCAAGTAATATGTTCAGTGGATCTTTTGTTGTTGTTGTTGTTGTTGTTGTTGTTGTTTGAAAACTTGTGCTAAATAAGTCAGTACAAACAACAAAATTCAATGATGTCAAATAATAAAGACTTTGTGTCCAATGCAAACATTTCTGCTGAATGCCTCTTTAATGGTTTATGTAACTCTGTTGTGCTGTGATGTTGTGCAAACACTGCTGTGACACGATTTGCTCGGTCTATCAATGCAGTCCTGCTATTTTTTTGGTTTCTACCAGCTGCAGCAAACATGCACCGACTGACTGCGGTGCGGAAGGGCCTATTTCCAAAACACATACCACGATACACCAGTGAGAGCTATGCTTCAAACACCTCTTCGCTGCTGCTATAAATAGCTCTCATGCACACTTGGGGGAGCATTGTCGGTGAACTGGGGGGTAGGGGACCAAAAGTTTCTTCATCTGCATCAGCAGCAATAACAAATTGTTGTCAATAATTTAGCCCATGTAAAGACAGAGAGGCTTGCTGTTACAATAATAATCATGAAGACAATCATAAAGCATTACGACATGGTAACAACAGTGCAACTTATTATACAGTATGTTCTCTGCCCCGCAGCACGACTACAGACAGCAATAGTTTCATTCATTCAGGCAAATACTGAAATAATTTGTTGGCTGGGACTGATGGAGCTTTTACTCTCTGCAGTTTAACTTATTAAACTCACTTTAAGTCTATTTTTATCTAAGCCAAAAAGCTAAGATTTCTGTTGGTTTGTTTATGTTTATTAGCAGTAATGCGAAAGAACGACTGGCTTTGTTTTAATGAAACTTGGTGGAAAGGATGGGTCAAGGAATAATCCATTCAATTTTCTCACTTTGGTTTAAACTGGGAGATAGAGATAGGGCACTTAAACATGCCACACTTAACATCCAGTAGATAGTAGTTAAGTTCAGAGGTGACAAAACTGTAGAATGACTCTGCAGTATATCACAAACTACATTCATGGGTGCCGGTGATGTACCAGGGGTGTGATTGGTCCACACCTGATGGGGGCAGCATATACACCTAAGTGCTCTAGTCTGATGTTAGAAGCACAAGGAAGAAGAAAATGTACACTACATACGTGAAATATCTCAGATTTAGAAGTAATAATTAAATGTACAGCTGAGATGCTGAGGCATCAGTAACTCCCATATCTTGACATAATTCTTATGGTTTTGGAAAAAATATCCAGACATATCTTCGCACTCTTGCAAATTTATACATCACTATAGAGTGAGCCATAGGCCTTGAGAGAGGTCTGCACTTGGCGTGTCGCCTTCGTGTTTGATATTTTACACGTCTAGAGGAGAAGTTTTAAATTTAGAAGCCCAGCGGCATTCTGAAGTTATTTTTACAAGGCTATCATATAGGGGAACCAAAACCAGTCTGGTCAGGAGGAAGAGTTTCCCTGTGAAATGCTTTAAGTCTCCGGTGTTTCATTATGGGTATAAACCAAGACAGAAACTGTCTGACTTCCAGAGCAACCTGATCTCTCTTGACAGGATGGGGCTGAAAACTGAACAGGTGAAGGGGGTTAAGGTTGTGAACTCTGGGTTACAACCATATGCAACCAAATCTCGGAGCCAGAATAGTATGAGTGACACGCAGAGACAATCTGTCACCGAGTCGCACCGCTGCTTGTAAATCAAACAGACAGAATAGGACAAGTTAACGAGGGGACATTTCACTGTTCAAAATGATTTGTAACAGAGTTCATACGTATGGTCCCGTGGTTTTGTCGTTCCATAGAGGCTATTTTTGTTGCTGTTGTGTGGCCAGTAAGCGGTCACACTGTAAGTGTCCAAGATGAAAACTGCTTTTCAGGTCAAAATATGACCCACTAATGCAGAGGAGTGACCTGGAATATAACAAACAAGTGTGTGCTTCTCTCTTTCCAAAAACAGCTTCTAGTACATGGTGGCACCATGACTAATTTAGTTCATTCAACATGCTTTACATATCATTTACATGGGTGCGAAAAAATAGGCCTTTTTTTTTCTCTGCCCCCATTTAAATGTAGCTAAAAAGCCTTAAAGTAAGCGTGTAAAATTAGTGTTCAGTGTATCAACAAACTTGCAAAGATCTAATTTACCACCTATGCTGCTGTAATAAAAACACTGCAATCATTTTAACTTACTGGCAGGATTTTTCCATGAAAATTGAAAATTATTAGTGGGACCCTTTAATTTTTTGTGGCCAGATCTGAACAACAAACATGCCACTTCACTGACTGTAGATATTTATTGTTTACTGTTAGGAAGGAGATCAGCTGTTGTGAGAGGGCAAAGAATTTCCAGACCTGTGAGTGAAGTCAGCAGCCTCACTTACAACTACAATAAGTATAGACTGAGTCATAGCTGCCTTGTTCATCTTTTTGAAACACTACAATCAATAGTTATTTTTATAACAATATATTATATAAAAATTGACAGTGTAACAACCGTGTGTAAATGTGAAAGGGATCCCTTGTTATGAAGCCTCAGAGAATAATTATCTAAATCTGAAGCTAAGCTCGGTTGTAAGCAGCCTTATAGTCATTTTAAGTTAACACTAATTGTTAGCTTATACTTGACTGTTTTGGTTCACTCTCTATTTAAAGCTTTTTTTCAGCTGCAGCAAAAAACAAACAACAACAACAAGAACAACAACCAAACAAAAAAGTAAAACAAAAATAGTAAACTACTTGATTAACAACGAACAGCTCACAGGCAGATAGCAACTAGCTAGTGGACATGATGGAGCATTTAGAGTAAGATAATTCCATTAGGATTTGATTGAGACAACAAACAAGTTAAAAGGGTAAAAATTGGGTTTACGTTTCAACTAATGAATGATAATGTTGCTTTGTAACATGCTGGATGTGTTAACAAGTGCTTGTTTGCATATAAATTCTCATAATCAACTTAAAAATATTTGTTTGAAGATTTGCTAATGTGAAAATAGACATGAGGTAAAAAGTCTAATAAGTCATTTTTGTGTTCACATCTTGTTACACCTTCCTAATTGCACATTGACTACATAATTTTACAGCACTGAATTTGGGTTTGTCAGCCAAATGTTTTCGTTATATCTAGATTATCTGAAGTCAATTTTTTAAAAAAAAGGTTTCCCATCTGCTAACATACCGTGTTTTCCACATGTCCACTATGGACAAAGACCCACCTTCCTTTCTTTATTGTGACATCTGGAAAATTATGTTTACAAATGGAGGTTTTAAAATTACATTCTCAAACAAGAAATGTTACACTAAAGACAGTTTGGTTGTCCAGCCATGAATATTTTTATTATATGATAGAATCATACATAACTATAATTTTATAAGGTGTGACACAGTCCAATAAGATCATGACTTACCCAAGTAGGCAGGCTATGACCAGCTGACACGTGATGAGTCACATTTCAGTGTATGTTGGGGTGCGTGTATCCAAGGTGTTTGAAGTGACACTCAAATAACCCAAATTATTCAGAGAATCATCACTCTTTATTTTAAAACAAAGAAATCATAATCAAGCAGATAAACAGAAATATCTATGCTTTACATATTTTTGCAAAACAAGCTTGCAATTAAAAGCTGCAGACAACAATTGCACATAAATGGACTTGATTAACCATATACACTAACAATGCTGGAGCAACGAGCATTACATGTGCCTGCATATACACTCTGATGCTTAATGGCAAAACTGACAGCACGCCAGAGGGTTGGAAAATTCCAGACCTCTGATTCTTCTTCCTCTGCCCCATGAGAAACTTTTTATTTCCCCGCCATGGGGTAACCATAGACTATTTTAAGATTTAAAAAATCTTAAGTGCCATTTTCCCAAAGCTTTGCCTGCAGATATACAAGAAAATACAGAGCAACAAAAGTTTTATTTTAACCCCTATTCTGCATTTCCTCCATAAAGATCAATACATGAATTCTTAAGAGCAAACCTCTTTTATGTGGTTTCTAATCTTTAAGATATTATCAAATAATTAGGAACAGAATGAGCATGCAGTAAACTGAAATGAAATGAAACCTCGCAGAGTACAACACATTCTTTGATAAGTGGTTCTTTTTTGCATTCAACAATTGTTTCTTTAAGTTCAGTGATTTTACAAGTGGGGAACAGTCATACTGAAATAATCAGACCATGGTCACATGTTATTGTTTAAAACATTGGAAGTAGAGTTTCTGTTTTGATAGATTTGGTTAATGAGTTACTGTTGAAACTGCGGTTTCATCAAGGCTTTAGATGCTCAGTTAAAGGTAATTACCAAGATTTGGATACACAGGGTGACAACAAATTAAATATGAATAGTGAGTCCTTTTTGTTTTCTGTAAATTGGTCATGTAAACAGTGACAGATATCTTTATAGTTCAGATAAGTAATAGTAGGTGCAAAATGCTGGTTTTCAGTATGTATACCTCACTTCAACCATCTAGAATTACACAATCAAATACACTTTAGATTGGTCCTAATAGTGAGTACTTAATTAAGAGAGTAACAACTATTCTGAGCAAATGGCAGAATAATAAAAATCTAGGAAAAAGAATTGCACTTGCACTTAAAGAGCTTTTAAAAGAAGCAGAAATAAAGCTCTATAAAATGGTAAATTTGGCCCCTAGAGATGACAAGCTGCAGCAGAAGCGGTCGAAGCCTTTTGCAATCCAAAGCCTTATAGGTCTGGCGGAGACACAGGCATATATCAAACTTGTGAATCTCAAACAACTGTGCAAATGATTCACAGAGAGGGAAGCAAAAACAAAGAAAAGAAGCAAAAAATAAAAATAGAAAAGCAGATAAAAAGACAACAGAGTCAGTTCTGGCTTCCTACAGTGAGCAGTAATATTTGCAGTTAGCATAATGTGGCAAATCCTGTAACTATGCTACACATGCTCTATATTTTATGTTACAGACATTTGTAAGCTATGTATAACTCAGTCATGTTTTAAATGTCCCAGGTCAAAAAAAGAAAATATCCCTTTCTCCCTTTTATTTTATACATATTGCACCCTGAGATTTGATAAAACTAAATATCCTTCAACAAGTTTCAGCTGTGTCCACAACTGTCCACTTGATCATGTCCTATTTTATCTACACAAGCGTCATAAATACAATAATTAAATGCCTATGGAACTGATCTCTTTGTACAAAATGGTGCACTTACACTGGAACATAACATCCTACATATACAGTAAGACGGACATATGAACACAGTACATCAACCAATAGCATTGTGAAGGTCACACGCAGCACACTTGTAGAAGCGGACACAGGAGATTTTTTCTACAGCAGCACTGTGGAGTTCAAACTGTTTGCCTGTACACACCGGAGGTTCACACTTACAGTCATGCATAATCAGCACTGCGTGTGTTGCTGTTGGAGGAACGAGACGCATGAGTCTGCTGTGGCAGTATGGCATCCTTCTCTCCTATATTATTGCAGATGTAGAATATAATAGAATCCTTTATGCTCTTAATAATGTCTGGCATTGACATAATCTTTTAAAGGTCCGGTGGGCAGGATTTAGGGGGATCTATTTGATGAATATTGCAGAAGCCGAATGTCACGTTTTTCATTAGTGTATAATCACCTAAAAGTAATAATTGTTGTGTTTACACTACCTAAGAATGAGCCTCTTATATCTACAGGGGGAGCAGGTACTCTTCCAGTAACCCATGATGCACCACTAGGTTCCTACAGTAGCCCAAAATGGACAAACTTAACACTGGTTCTATAGAGGGCCTTTTAAATTTTCTGCGAGTTTCCTTTCCGGCTTGAAAGGGGAAGGGTGAGTGGACAGATATTCATTTGGGTGTAATCTGCAATTTTACCACTAGATGTCACCAAATCGCACACACTGGACATTTAACTCAATGCATGGCTTCCAGGGACAACAGCTTGTCCTCTCTCATCGTACAACTGTTCGCTCTTTGCCTTTATCGACTGAAAAGCTGGTGTTTCTCACAACACCCTTACAGAGTAACACTAATGTTGCCCAAGTACAGAGACACTGAGGACAAGTCAGCAAATTCAGCATTTACACTTTGTTTCACTAAAGCACAGACTAATAATATATCAAGATATCCAAAAGGAAAAAAAACCTGTGGACTCTCAAGCCTGATTTATGCTTCTGCGTTGAAATTCACCAGAAATGTAACTGCACATTGCAGCAATGCGGACCATAACAAATAATTGTTCCGCTTAGTAGACTTGCATTTTCACAATTCACCCTCCCGATCTGAGGTCTTTTCTCCCTTATGTGTTGAAATTCCTGATGTGAAAGTATCTCATGTTACATGTTCATCAGCTCCAACTCCAACCAGGGGTGGGAATCACCTGATGAGGCATCTAATGATTCGATCGATTCCACTTCAGGGCCCTATGATTAGATTATAAAACAATTACCAATGCATCAAGATGCATCATGATTTAATCTTAGTGTGACACAGCTTACAAATGGCGTGACTCTTGTCCAGTTCACTTTCATCATCAACTTTCTAGAGGCCAAAGTGCTTCCAAACACCTGCTTTCCTGCTTATTCCATTTGGCTGTTGGTCAGATCTCGCGGTTAGCTATGTTTCTTTTCCGTTTTCTTTTGTGCTCCCCGTAAACTGTCTGGGTACACGGTGCGCTGCCTTTTTCATTTCGTCTATTTTACATTATTTAAAATTACAATGATCAATTATGGGGCATTATTGAATCAATTTAGTATCGTCTACATCTGAATCACGATGCATCTAAGAATTGATTTTTTTCCCCCAACACCATCTGCTCAGCTGCAGGCACCGTTGTTAATGGGAATAAAGAACGCATCTCTAAGTTAGCACAGTGGCATTTAGTTTTTAGACCTAACTGCAGAGCAACGCGGACATGCCACCGCACAGGTATAAATGCTCATAATGGCGTGGGCTCCACATGCAGCCAACACAGAAGCATAAATCAGGTACAAGTCGCCTTGTCTAAGTTATTAATATTGGAGTTGTACTTTAGTATGACATCAGAGACAGATATGGGGGACAGTACTGAATATCCCTTACTCACAATAAAACTATAATGTGTGTGCTCCATAGTAAACAAGTAAAATTTCCAACTGAACAAATCCAAAGAATCTAAAGCTATGTGAAAGAATGAAATTCATCACTAATGGTTGAAAATGCATAATCGGATTTTAGGAACGACAGCTTGCAGGATGTCTGAGACGAGGCTTAACATGAAAATGCACTGAGGGTGTTGGTCAGTGTTACAGCAGTGTTTACACTGTCTTCAAGATGTTGTGCCTTATTTGTTTCATCAGCCATCAGTGCTGATCTTCATCTGCCTAAACTTCCAAGCGTCCTACCTACAGACACAGATTTTTAAATCTGATGTCTCCTCCACTTCAGCAGCCATCTTACTCTTTGCCTCACCAAAGCCCACTGCCCTGTCAGGGTGGAGAGAAGGAATTCATGGTGACTTCTGGGATCAAAGCAAAGTATCAATTTTCTTATGCATCCCTTCACTTATCTGTCTTCAGCTTCAGCTGGGCAAACTTAGCTTGTCCTAGTTTAGTCTGAAGGTCAACGGGCCTTTCAAAGAAGCTGACTATGGCCGGCTCGTTGAGCAGAGAAGCCAGGAGCTGCTCGAACGAAAACGACCACTCTATCTCAGAGGGGTCGGGCCCTGCATCCTGACTGTTGTGGGAGCTGGTGGTGTCGGAGCTCTCTGGGCTGGTAGAAGCTTCTCTGGTTGAAGAATCTTTCTCCTCCTCCTCCGCCTCCTCCTCCACAGCTGCAGCAGCAGGGGCGTCAACAGGCGTTGTGGACTGGAGAGGACTGCTCGGCTCCTGCAGCCTCCGTCCCACCTCCTCCATCCTCAGGAGAAGGCTGGTCACATGGGCCACCGCTCGGTACAGAGACTCCTCCTCTGGATCGCCATGAAAAATGTTGTACAGGGTCTTGGAGAACTGGATGAACTGAGTCTGAGAAAGAAGAAGAAATAATAGGCATATGTAATTTATCAGGCAATTCAACATCTCACATGGGTCTTTTCCTTGCAAAAATGTGACCATAAGGTTTTTTTTTTTTCAGGCATTTTAGGAAGAAAATGTTCTTGTGAGTCAATACATACAACGTGGACTGAATACCTGATTAATTCGGGGGAGGTCCTTGATGGTTTCCTCTTTTTTAAGAATTTCATTCTGCCATTGTGTCAGGTAGGCCTGCAGGTCGACTTTTCCTCTACCTGTTCATTTCACACATAACCTCTGACTTATCACACAAAATCACAACATTTACAGGTTTTAATTATAACAATCGCAGGTTTGTGTTAAATTTGGCTCAAACATTACCCCTTTCAGGACTTTTCCTTATCACACCATCTTCAGGAAGATCAAATGCTGTAAAAAATAAGCAATATGTGAACAAACTACACAGAGAAGCACTTAAAGAGTGAGCAAAGCATTCAAGGACGTCAGACAAGCATCAAGACACTATTATGAAAGAGTTTAGGAGGAAAGGGTCAAAGCAAAATAGGTTTTGAAAGGAGAAGAAAGAGTAAAGAGGCTAACCAGCAAGTCGACTCAAGTGAGAAGAGTCTTCAGTCAATGGAACAAAGTGTTGGATTCTTTGTTCCTTTAAGCGCAAAGGACTGCCTGTGAAAGCTAGAAGATACTGACTGTGAGTGCACTGAGAGGAGAGAGGAAGAGGCAGAGGTGACAGAGGATCCACATCAGAAATGTAGAGGAATTTTGATTAAGCATTTTTTGTTAAAGAATATATACATATGTGCGTACAGTATTATTACACCTGTATAAGGAAGCACTTAAATAATGAATAATGTAGCAAACGTCTGTGAAATGCTTTGAAAATAATATACAGCCTTTCCTCATAAAACACGTTTGTTCTGCATTTATATTCCAACCCCCACCAATGACTTTGTGAATCTGTGTGCATGTTCATGCATGTGTGTCAGTTTGCACTACTGGACTAAACAATTACCCTCACAGGGCAACAATGTCAGTGTATTTGCCTGAGCAGCGCAGCCTGAGGATCGCTCAGTGGATCTGTGCCATGAAATGTGTTGCTGATATTCAGGATCCAAACAGAGTGAATTTTAAAGATAGTGATGAGCTTTCTTCAGTTCTAAGACTCAGCTTTAAATTTACACATAAAATCTAAAAGGCAGATTTATTGAACTCTTTGATATTTCTGAAGAATTTGTGGTAAGTTTTGACCTTTCCCTTGAGCTAACAGTAAGTCGAGTTACCTTCTTCGAAACAACTGTTTTGGTGTGAAAACATACATTTAATTTCAACTAAAACACAAGATGTACTTCAGTGTTACAATTAGGGCTGACCTCGAACAGTTGACTATTCGAATAGTTGACTATTCGATGATTCGATTCGGAGAGGTCTGATTCAACAATCACCCACGTTGTCAAATTGTTGCAAAATGTGATTATGAAAAAAAGATCGTACCATTATGAATATATAGGGCTGCTCCCTGCCGCTGA
>JAQLOL010000006.1:9057667-9079457 GCA_029783665.1 Naso thynnoides
TGCCTTTATTTACAGGACAGCTGAAGAGTGGACAGGAAACAGGGCAGAGAGAGGGGGAATGACATGCAGCAAAGGGCTACAGGTGGATTCCAACCTGGGTCCGCTGTGGTGAGGACATAGCCTCTGTATATGGGGCGCCTGCTCTACTGACTGCGCCACCGGGTGCCCCAAAACCAGACAGTATTAATATCTTATTCAGCCACAAGGTTAGCAATGAGATCTACTGCTGATGGTGGTTGATAAGACCTGGAATTTAGCCAACGTCTGTACTCCCATCCCCAAAGTGAGATCACAGATTAACACCTCTTCCACTGAAAACTCAAAATGCATTTTTAAGGACCTGTTGGGAAAGGAAAGGTTCCTCCCTGAGATGCTGCCTCTAAGTTAAAATAGGAATATTAAATTGCATGTTAAATGTAATTGTAAGAATAAGATTTCCCACCACAAACCTGGACTGGAAATACTGTGTAAGAAAGTTAGTGGAGAACCTTCCTGTATGGTGAGGTTGGTTTGCAGTAACTTAACTTGAACAGCAGGGGTCCAGATTGTTCAAGGCAGAGAAAGTTCATGTCACTCATATCACAGCATGTGGCTCCTCTCTGTATTTGTTTGTCTGAATTTGACATGTGTTTTTGTACTCGGTTTGCGTTGTCATGTTCTGTTAGTTTGCTTGTGTTTTGTTTACTTGCATGCACTTTCTTGCTTCAAGTTAATGCATTGAGCTCTCTGGTGTTGGAGCCCCAAGAGTCCTCCTTCATGTTTATTAATCCATTTGTTGCCCCCTGCTGGCTCCACTGGCACCTGCTGGTATGAAAAACTTAATACCACATTACTTGCAGGAGACTAGAAGCTTAAAACGAACAAAAGGAGATTACAAAAAAAAAAAAATCAAAACAACAAGTTTTTTTTTGTTTGTTTTTTTAATGTACCAGTTTAAGGGAAAGGCAATGTTGTTCAACGTAACGACCAATAAAAGGTTTGCCTGAGTGTTGAATTCTAGCTTATGATTACTCCAATAAGCTAATAGCTACTGTAATGAGCTTAAATACATTTATCAGCATTTAACCACACGGACAGATGTATACTGTATGCCGCTGGAGAAAATTTAGATCTAACTGTAAAAAGACATTTAAATTAATGAAATTAAAAGCTAGGAAAGTTTGTTGTCCTGTTAAAGACAAAACACTTCCTGTTCTTTCTTTTGTTGCTCTTATAGCTCCTATTAAATATTGACATTATATTTACTTAAATGTGAGTGTTACGTACACCAAAAACACACCTGTGATTTAAGAGATGAAATAGCTGGAAAATGGTTTTGCCGCTGATTTGAATTTTTTGAAGTTCAGTTGGAAACTCACACTTAGACAAACTGAATGGATCATTATAAGTAATCCGTACGCTGCAGTGTAACAAACAAATCCAACTTTGATGTCACAGGATTTGTTTAGTTAAATGTTGAACAATAATAGGATTTGCTCATTTAACTGTGACAGCACGATTGGATACGTTCCGTTAACTGTGACATTGTAATTGGATGTGTTCAGTCCACTGTGACATAACAATGAAAAGCCTTGATTTCAACTGTGTTCAGTCCACTGTAGGTTTGTTACACTATGACATCCCAAAGGGTTGTGTTCAGTTCATGCTGACATAGGTCGGTGGTTCAATTCCAGACACCACCAGTCTGCATGTTAAACTGTCCTTGGGTGAGTAATAGAATCCCGAATTGCTCACCGATGGCTGTTTGATTGCTCTGTCAGTGTGCGTGTCTGAGTTCCTAGTGAGCATCTTGGCACCTTCCACAGAAACCACCTGCTGTTGGTGTGTAAATGAGTGAATGTTCACACATGTTGTAAAGCATTTCGGTCAGTCGAACAACTAGAAATCCCTTTATAAAAATGCAGTTATCGTGTCACTCCTCTAACTTTATTGCTACTTTGGGTGGACATGTCAAAAAGGACTTTCTGTGAAAGATGGCTTAAATGTCTAAAAGCCCAGCTGATAACTGGAAAAACACGAAATGTCAAGGAACTTTATCAAATGATTTGACAGTTTATTACGCTACTTTTAAATTCACTTTCAAGTCATCACTTCAGTTTTTAATTTGCATTTTAATCTCTAACATTTTTCAATTATTTTTTTTTTACTTCTAGCCCTGAGGCCTCTTTCCCTCAGTGATAAATGGCAAATTTGTTTTGTGAATGATAATTGTGAGACTGGGAAAATGAAAAAAAAAAAAAAATTCTAATCAATTCAGCTTTAGGTTAATCTAATAATTTTTTTTTTTCTGCTCCATTCTTTCTTTCACATGCATTTCACATCACAACCAGGAGTGCTGCATGAACAGTATTATTATCATTATTATTATTATTGTTATTATTATGCTATGATAACAGTGCATTTTGAGCTTCCCACCCTCAGCGTGACGTCAGAGGAAATGGCTGGTTGCTGTGGAGACCTTTTGAAGTGGGCTCGAGTCTGCTCAGCGCGGAATTTAAAAACAGGAATTTAGTTCATGTGTACAATAGCCAAGTAAATTTGAGGTAAATCTTAACATTATGTACTTGGCGTGACAACGTTGCGTTACATACACACAACCGACTTGGGATAAATTCTCTGTTTTTACGTCTTGATGTTAACGGTAAGCAGTGACGCAGTCAAACAGTACCCGCGGTGTTTGTAGCCACACTTGACGTTAGCTAGCTAACTGTAACTTTTTGTCACCTAGCGTTAAGTGTTCCACTCTCAAAACATCGACAAATATCCAGTCTTTTACGATGAACTAGCTCAAGTAAAAATAACAACACTTCTGAAACTTTCAACGTGTTTATGGTAAGTTAAAGTTCCTGTTAGCAATGATGGCAGGCACTGTTAGCTAGTAACGTTAAGCTAACATGAGACAGTTTGGTTGCAGCGCGACACACTGGCTTTCAAACAGGTGAATATTTGAATATATTTGAAATACAGTCTGCAATGGAGGACAGCTCGTCTTGCTCTTCGACGGCGACGGGTCAGTCTCAGCCGTCTTTCCTCCAGAGGACACTGGAGCGGTTGTCCTCCACACAGTGTCTGAAACTGTCAGAAACTGGAGATGAGTTTCCCGTCACCGTTATTGCTCTCCAGAGGTATTTATCTGAGCAAACGGACGGGCAGCGGCTCGGCAGCTACAGCTACGATGTGACGATCACTGACGGAGTCTGGCGAGCGAAATGCTTTGTTCACCCCGGTTTAAATCATCTGGTGCACGCCAACATCCTAAGGACCGGGGCTGACATCAGCATCACGCAGTGCTCTTTTGTTTACAACGAGAGGAGACTCGGACACGGTTACATTTGCATCGAACAGCTCAGATGTTGTGCGGACAGGTCAGCTGTCCTCACCCGCATAAAGGACGTCAGCTCACTGCCTATGCTGGTCAGGCATGGCATGGAGAGGAGTGTGGTGCTGCAAAGTGATGTTCCGCTTCAGGTGAGCAGCAAACATTACCTGTCTCTGTGGAACAATGACGACCCGGAGGGAGACATCTGGAACTCAGGGTCCTCTCCGTCTGACACCGTGCTGGACGGTGAGATGCTGTGATTATCCCTGTCACACACTGATTTATTTGCATGGATAAAATGTGCACTACTGAGGTGGACTATCATGCAAATATCACAATATGTTCGTGCCAGTAACTTGCCTGCAGTGCCATGACAATATTTTAGAGAAATTGGACACAATTCACGGCAACAGTTAATTATTTTGTTATTACCAGTTTGTAAATAATCTCATGGTTGTAATCTCTTGGGTAACAAAACTTGGCAAAATATCTTAACAAAAAAAAAGAGCCCATTATCAGTTTCTTGGAAACCAAGATAAAATCTTCAGACTGTTTGTTTTGTCCAAACTGGTTTAAAACACAAAGCTGGAGGTGCAATATCTCCCACATGGACATCTATAATGTATAATCTAATATTTACACAATAGGAGTTGTCTAATTGCACTGGCGCTGTCCAGTCCAGCTAATGCATCTCCCCTGCAGATTTTATTTATTTATTTATTTATTTATTTATATAGGACCCGTCTGATACAGGATTTTTGGGGCTCATGCCGATACCAATAATTGGGAGTAAGAAAATTACAATATTTGATATGTATCGGCTGATTTTGTTTGTGTATAATATTGGCTGAATGTGGTTATCTAGTACTTGTGACAAAGACATGCAATGGAAACAGGATATTTTACATCTTAGCAAACTTAATTCCAAACTGAAGAGCACTGAACAGTAAACACTTCACTCAATAGCTGTTAAACGCCAAGCCGCAAACTGTGCAATTACACCATTTTAAATCACCAGTCCAAGCATTTTTTCCGGCCTTAAAAACATTTTTGCATATTGGTGAACCATCAGTGATATACCTGTGACGGCCCAAAATTGGCTGGCAACGGTCAACTGTAATTTTTTTCTTTTGCATAACCTCCGGTATCAAAATTGCAGAGAATGTCTTGATGATGTGTCCACAATGTTATGTTTTTCACAGTGTCCAAGATTACTCTCCTATGTAGTCTGGAGTCATCCTTTAAAAGCACGTGGAAACCTCTTCCTCTCCTAGTGAAGATTATACACAAATCCAGACTGCGGTATTATGGGAAGTTTGGCCTCAAGATTGATTATCCCTTCCAGGTGAGTTCACACTCCAAAAAATTGGGTGATTCATCTGCAAGATTTAAATAGAAACTCATAGTCATATTTCTTAAAGAATTCTCACTGTTGTGTTTTTCAAAAAATTGTAGTTTACTTGTTTTCACCTCATGCTTTGTAATATTTCAGGCTTACTTTGAAGTTGCTGACCAGAGTGGCACAATGTCCCTTGTGCTTTGGAACGAACTTTGTCCAGAGTTTTACCAGAGACTGACTGTGGGCACAGTGTTGTACCTCCAGAGTTACACCTTGAAGCAGAGCTACTCGAACCGGTCACACCCGCAAATGGACCATCACAGAATGAAGACCTTTAACTCTGTCGGTATGTAATGAACCGATGACCCCAAGTGTTGCATTTTGAAGTTCAGTGCAAAAATCGTGCGTGCTGATTTATTTTAAACTTTTGTTTAAAGGGCTGATGAACCACATCTTATTGTTAGCTTTAACTCTCTGTACTCTCCTCTGTGTTTTTCTCAGAAATTTGCCTGAACCCTCGCAACCCAGCGTCAGTCATCACTGTGGTCTCGCCTAAGAGTGTTCTGCCTCAGTGGGGATTGCCTGAGGTTTCCTACCAGTTCATCACCAGGTAATAAACAGGCAATTAGCAATTTACACATTTAGCATTAGTCTGTATTTATCTAGTACTTGATGTGTGATGCTGTGCTGTATTTATTCGCTTTTTTTGATTTATAAAAATACAAAAACATACTGTTTATCTTTATTTTGTTTTCTTAGCATTTCCTTGCCCAGCCTTGTTTTGTAATTATTTAATTTGGTGGACTATATTTTGTTAATTATTTATTTTAAATGACTTAAAAGTCTGTGTTTACAAGGGACGGAGCACAAACAGAACACACATCAATAACAAAACCGTAACACAAGGCAACGCTTAAGTACAACAGTGGCGCTTAAACAAAGGAGGGACGTTCCTCAAAAAGTTTACAGTTTACTTTTGGCTTGTCTGATTGTAATAACAAAACTAATTTAAACACAGATGGGCGACTTCAAAAATACGTTGGAAAATGTCTTTCTGTATAATTCATAATGCTCAAATTATCGCATTCAAACTAAATATGATACTTGCATCCAATCCAATGACTGTCATTTCAGAGGCTGCAAATCCTTTTGGTTTTTGTCCAGCCCTGTATATCTTCAGATGACCTCAGAGGTTCTGGTGTCATTCACTCTAAAATAACAAACAGCCTGCCTGTACTTTTGGTTTTCGTATAACAGATTCTTTTTCAGTTGAAGCTCTTGTTTGAATTAAACATAAACATGACATGATGTCAGACTTCGGAGTGGGTCTTCTCTGCCACGTCTACTTGAACTTTCAGCCTCTCTTCAGTTAGTTTTAACCAGTTGACCTTGTTACACTTCTGTCAAGACAAACTAGTTAGTCAGTATGTGCTTTACCTTTACGCCTATGGCAACACATGTACAATCCTATCATCCAGGGTGAGCTAAAAGTCGCACATTAATGGACTGAGTTTGGTTTCTTTACTAAAACTGCTCCATGTTATTGATGTTTCAGGTCAGAGTTGGAAAACTTACCCAAAAATTCTGCATGTGATGTCATTGGTTTGGTCACATTTGTTGGCCGGGTTGAAAGAGTCAAGAGTAAAGGGAACAAGGGTAAGGAAATGTTCATTCTGTCCAGATTTTATCCAGACACGGAAAAACAATTAGTGTTTATAAACTTAAATAAAGCTTTTATAAATGTGGCCATGCTCACCTTTTAGGTCCAGAGAAATATTGGACCTATCGCTGGATCCACGCAGTGGACGGAACATCCAGCCACCCTTTTATCTTGGAGGTCTTTTCCTCTTCTCAACCAGAAATCTTCCGACGCATATGCCCAAGTAAGTAAACCGCTTCAGCTCCTGTCTAACACATTTTACACATATTCACCTAGTTTGTTTGTCTAAATCAGGGCTATTCAATACAAATTCTATTGGGCCAGATTTTAAAACCAAGACATTTAGCTGGGGAGTGAATTTTTAGCAGTTGGTAAACAGCAGTTAATGACGAATTTTAGCCCAACGTAAATTAATGTAATGAAAAGCAAAATAAGTTAATTTATTGTTTCCCTTTTAAATTGTGTCACATCTGACACAGGCACATCACAAAGTGCATAAAAATAGTTCAGCTCCAGTTGTGGGATGCAGTCAAACTTGCCACTTTTGCGTTCCTCTCCTATGATCCCTCTGGAAAGTTTGTCCAGAAAGTCTGATGTTTCTCAGTGTGGTGCCTCCTAACATTGTATTGTTTAAATAGTGCAAATTAAACACATCCATTTTGGGTCTGGCGTTAAAATAAACCACCTTTTTTCATTACAGGCAGGTTTAAACGGACAGATTTTGTTGTTGGTTTTACGTTTTAAGGTTAAAAAAGGACATGTTTTTTGAGGTTATATCATAGGACTACTACCACTGTCACTACTAGACACAAATTCACAACAACACGCTGTATTGTGAATTGAATTTTGCAAGGCTTCGCAGAGTGTTGCATTTAACTTCTAGGAATTTCTGTGTGCTAGCACAACATGTTTTTCTGCCATTTGAATACATCTGGTCTAAGCCATCGTCTCTTCCGTAGTGACCTACCTGGTGTGCACTCAGATGAGAGTTTGTCACGTGGAAGGCTCCTTGCCTTACCTCACAAGCAGCTGTGAGACAGAGACGTTCATCACAGGTTTGTCAAACTGTACCAATAAGCCGACGACCGTCCACACACGTGATGACAGTAATGGTCACTGCAGTTGGACCTGAGATGTTTATTATCTGTCTTAACAACAGGCTACCACAAAGGTCAGCCGTATGTGAGTGACCCCAAAGTGAAGAGCTTCATCCAGTGGACCAAAACTCTGAAGGACAATGTTGTCCTCCAGCAGACAGCTGTTGGTGGTCATTACTGCTACCCGCGTCCCCCACAGAAGTATACTCAGTCAATGGCTGATTCCTCAGGTGAGGAAAAACACAGACCGGTTTGTTATACATTTGTTCGAGTTTTTAGAACATATCCACATGCTTTAGGTTTTTTTTGGGGCCTATTAGAAAAAAGTCTAGCTTACATTATTTATCATTTCAGGGCATGAAATGATGAACTCTACCTCAGTACTGAGCCGTAATGAGATTCGCTCAGTTCTCTTGTGGGTGGCAGGAATCCAATCAAATCTGGGTCAACATTCTCCTGCAGTTCTGCAACAAGATACAGTGTAGTGTACAGCCTGGATAAATCACTTTTACTGCACATCTGCTCTGTCTGTATTTTGATGCATGCTTGCAGTTGGTTCATCTTTCTAAAATTTCAAAAGCTATTCTTTAAAACCACCCAGAAGAAGAAATTTTACACACAACAGTTTGGCCTGTGGAGTAGAGCACAGCACAGCATACCCTGGATCAAAAAGTCTGCGTTCCACATTAAAATGATGTTTTAATTGGCTGCGAACACTCTTATTTTAAAAACCTTGATGCTCCATCCTCAGCTCAAGCTCCACTGGTTGCTGCCGCTGACTTGAAGAAGGAGTTAGAGACCTTGCAGTACAGGGAACATAAAAAAGTTGCCATTCAAGGAAAGATCACAGCAGTGCGCTACATGAAAAGCCCAAAGACTACAAGGTCTCAAGGCACAGAGGAGCAAGAGGCAAGAGATATTATTTCAAAGCATCTTTTCAAGAACTGTGACCGCTGAAACTGTAAAATAAGTCAACTGGTTTCCTGCAGGTGTCAGATGTTCCTGCTGATGTGTGTGAACGAGCTGTACCAGGCACACTCAGTGATCCCTCAGCCGCTGAGCAGACTTTGGAAGCCAGAGTGACATCTGCCTCTGCTGAGAAAAACTTAGCAAGCAGGAGGAAAAGGAGAATTCAGACGAGGTATGATCTATCGGGTTTGTAAGTCTGATATTGAATCATTAGCTGTACGATAATAATGATCATGCTGCAGAGTTTTACGTTTAATTAACTGAATAATATGAAACATATTAAAATGTTTTTCAGAGAAACCCCACAGTCCTCCTTGAATTGTGACAGAGTATCAGCAAAAGCAAAAAGGTAATGAAACCAGAAATCAGCAGAAACCAGAAATGAAATCAGCAAAAAGGTAATGAAACATCACCTGGTTGTATTCATCAGTGGTTCATTCTGAGCTCATTTGTCTCTGCTCTGCCACAGGAGGGCTGGACCTAAAATCACAGAGGAAGAACAAGAGCAGGAAGAAGAAGAAAATGACTCTGAATCTGAGGAAACTCAGGATGTGGAATGCAACCTACAACTTCAAAATCAAAACCAAGGTGATAAATGGAGCCACAGCTTTACTGCAGTGCGTTTACCGTATGTGTTGTAATACACTGTCACACTGATGTGTTTCTTTCTGCCAGACTCTGATGGATTATCTTGGGAAAGCTGCAGTTGGCTGAAGCAACGGCAAGAAGTGTCCGAACATTTGTGTCAAGGTGGTCTGTACCAGGACAGCGTGTCCCAGAGGTTCACATTCGATGAAAAGGACGTCCTCCTGCAGTGGAGTAACCTTCAGCCGACACGGTGGGCACCAGACCAAACCGCTGACACCCCCCGACCTGTGGTTTGTCCAGGATACTACCAAGTGACAATATTAGGTGAAGATTTTTTACTAATTTATTTAACTGATTCAGCACTGAAGCCTGTGTTGTGCAACATGTTAGAACATACTTTCCTGCATGATATTTCGTCAGAATTATTCAGAGGATGTGGGCCGAGGCCTTCACTGTCTATGAATAGCTCTTTCAAGTGGGCAAAAAAAAGTAGCAGGCTCATTCAGTTCGTCCAAAGTGTGAAACTCGCTTTTCAGTTTTTGTTATGTCACTTTTACGCACGTAATGAGAAATAGAGTGCTTAAACACTGTAACCGCGTGAGCCCCCCCGCATTTAATGTCTTAAGAAGTGACCTATGTTGTTAGATTGTTGGCAAAGATTAGTTTTGCCGTTTGCCAATCTTCTTCTTTCTTAATTCTTCTTTCAGGTATAAACAAGCAGATAGCCGTTGATGCTGCATATTTTCCTATTGTGAGATCTGATGAGCCCAGAGCTGTAGGTCTTCCTCAGGATCCCCATGGCAACACGATGCTGTCCTGCCTTTCGTCAGGCTTCCTCTGCCCTCTCAGTGACACCTCTAACGACAGTGAAGTGACATTTCCTGAGCCAGGTAGCTGCCCTATCAGGAAACAGTCACTGCGTCTCCAGCTGATGTTGAACGTATTTTATCTCTGAATACATACATTGCACACATAGCATCATATGTAGGATCTGTGTTAAATGTGATGCTACAGTGTGATAATTTTTGTCTTGCAGAGGAGATCTTAATGTCTGCCAGCGAGCTGGAGGACACCCATGTTGTGTGCATTTTGGACCTTTGCCATCTGGGTGGAGATAAGGTGGAAGTCCTGATTAACAAGGTGTACAGAGTGACGGAGGTTTCTCTCGACTAAGAGGCACAGAAGAGGAAGTGTTCAGTTCTGTGAGAAAATCTTGTAAATATTGACTTGATCATGTAATTAGATTGTTACTTACAATAGGCAAAGCAAAGGAACAATTCCAGTTGTTTTAGACCAAACCTCAATTTGATCCCTGTAAATTGTGTCATTACCAGTTTTACATTGTACAGTAAATGACTGAATAATGTTTCAGTGTTTTGCATAGAGGTAAGTGCTTTATGATTGATTAAAAATACTGAAATTCAAGAAGTTGCATATTTTATTTCCGTCAGAGCTCAACAGTGTATTTACTGTGACAGACAGATGTTACGTTGGCTACAAATAAAGTGTCTGTGTAACTACACGCCAAAAATTTTAACTCCTCTGTCACTGTTGACTGTTTATGTCGATAAACACACGGTGTTTTTGATAGCTCCCATCAAAGGGAATCACTGTGAAATCTAAATGCAGACATGTGTGACCGTGTGTCACCTGGACTCCTTTCCTCAACTTAGTCTGATCATTAAGCCACGACCGACAAACACGGTTTAATTGTAGCTCTTGAGCATCATGCGAGATACGACTTTCCTAGGTTAAAACCTCGAAGCACAAAACTTTATTTAAACTTTTTTTCCTCCATGTCCAGAGGCCCGCTGAGTCTTTTTCAGCCTGGCTGTCTAATGTGTAAAAACAGCGTTTTGCATGATAAAACACAGTTGAGAAACAATCTTGTACATAAATAATTTTGTGTAAACAGTTCGCTCAGAATAACAATACGTATGTTTAAAAATATTTATTTTCATATATTTCACAATATCCAGGTTGATTTATAAATAATTCAATATAACATAATTAATATCAAGATATTTTAGAATGTAAACTTAATTTGTTAATTTCTTTTAAAACAATGTTAGCGATATTTTTAAAGCTTATTTTGATGGTAAATACAGAAAGAAAACAAGCCATACAAGTGACTGTGCAACACCAACTTCAACGCAAAAACAGCCTCACCTCCTCTAATAAGACACTTCATTATCTGTTACAAAATTACTTTAATTTTAAAATCATGTAACATACATATGTAATCTATTAGACATATAAAATAAACAACTATATAGTCTAAACTTTTTTTACATTCTATTATACAATATATTCAATGTTTGTTTCTGCACTGAAATTGCAGAAATGGCTGTGAGCCAGGCTTCTTTTTGTTTACATCCTGGCAAATCTTACACAGAAAGCATTGCTCTGACGTCCAACTCACACAGTTAAGGTGTCAGTCAATATTTTACAAGTCAGAAAAGTACAACTTCAATGTGATTCGAATCACATGCCTTCGAAAACACTCAATGAAAAACACCATGAAGAAGAAATGCACCAAGAAAGATGAAGGAAGAAAAAAGAAAGGTGTGGCAACTACTGTCGGGGAGAGATCAACAGCGAAGAAAGAAAGTACCGACTGAGCAGATGGATTATTTACAATAACATCTGAGAAGCAATACACACCTTAAAAAAAACACACACAAAAACAACCAGCTCCTAAAATCATCTCATCCAAATATCTGGGGCAGAATGAGGTGATTTGTCCAAAGCAAAATGATTTAGGGCTAATCCAACATCTGGACCACAATGAATGAACTATTACAGCATGATTCACTCACAAATGAGTTTAATAAGCAGAATTTCCCTCAACCACCCTTGCAAGGCAAAAAAAACAGTGTGATAATAGCAGTTTTGTAGACAAGCATGGACTGAAATCTTCTATGAATGATGTGTTTACATTGAAGTTTCACTGCAAATAACTGAAAAGGGTTAATTTTCCAAAAATGGCTTTAGATTTCTTTAAGTAGAATTAAAATTGAATAACAAAGGAAAGTAAAAATATAGTCATCTATGGCACCTCTGAGTTGCTGGCTGAGCTGAACTTAAATGGGCTGTAACAATAAATATGGGGGTTCATACAAACATTAAGGGAGACTGAGATTTCCCTCAGCCATCTAAAAATATATTTTGATGATATTGTACAATTGCACTTTCCTTAAAAACTAAAAAACTGACACCCATTAAAATGAAAAAAAAAAAAAAAAAAGAAAATGACTTTTTGAAGGTTCAGTCAGATTTGGCTGAATTACAGTTTTAAGATGTCGCTGCTGTTCCCATTAGCAGACAGCTGTTCCTGCACCCTCATGTTAACCTTCAAACAAGCCTGAAATTCTACTTGACAAGGACGCAAAGATTTAGATTCATGATCAAGATGAACATATGACCCTTTCACCAAGAGTTTGTGTGTTTTGTTATCAAGGTTGGAGAAAAACTAACACTCTGCACCACATTCCCATGCAGACAAAGTCCTGTGTTACTCTTAACTGGACACATCGTGTACCTTTAAAAAAAAAAGAAAAAAAGATACTGCTGATATCAACGACTGAAGGAATGTTAGGACATGTTCATTAAAAAAATACTTCCATATAATTTACATTGTACAATGGCTTATTATACACCTCTATATACATCGTACATCTGTTCTGAAACATTTTTAAACAGTATAAATTAACATTCTTCTTTTTCAAATTGACATTGCACATAGGAAAGTGTAAAACGGCACTGAACATACATGTTGAGGGAGTTCCGACAGTCGAGTCTCTGTCCACTATGAACAGCACCAGTCTTGAAAGGGACTGTGTCGTAGCTAATGTGAATGTGTGCAGCTGAACTGTCATAACGGAGCATAAAGGGCTGCTTTTTTAATGAAGTGAAGCTCAAGTTCCACAGTGAGAACTTCTGAGTTCTGCCTGCTGAGCGATCTTTGAACAACACTGTAACGCAAGGACAAATTTAAAGACTACCTATCATCTGTTCTTCAGCTTGTTTTCTTCCTGAATATAGCTGGCTTCGCTAAAACACTTCAGACACTTCTGTTACAACAGTCTTCTAAGAAAAGACGATACAGCTTTACAACTTGAGCCAATAAATATGTTAACTTCCGCTTACTTTTACATTAAATGACCGTCTGAGATAGAGGTGCAGCTACAAGAGCCGATTAGCAGTTGCACATACTGCAGCAAGATTTACTTCACCAAACTACCACAAAACTGTTTCTCAAAAACATAATGGTCTCAAATTAATGTTATTTAAAATGTTATGAGAAGAACAAGATTGTAACATCTTGAAATACTGACATGACTCACTGCAAAGAACTCGAGAAACTGCCAGATTTGAACAATAAGTGTTTGATATTTTAAAATAATGTCAAATGCAGCAATTTTGTTATCACTGTTGCTGTATATGGAAGCTCTTAAAGGGAAAAAAAATCTGATGATACATTTTCTAAATTTGATCTAAATTGTCTCTCTTGTGTTTACGATTTAAGAACAGATGAAAGGAAAAGGTTTTGCCAAAACAATCTAAGTTCCTTTTTTTCCCCCTCGTCTGTCACACAGGTCCAAGATATACATAAAATGCAAAGTGGTAAAAAACAAATCCTGATCTTTTTTTCTTTCTTTTTTTTTTAACTTTTTAGATCAGATTTACAAAATGGATCACATGAGTTTTTAAAAAAAATCATTTTGCCTTTAGGGGCTTCCATAGATATCTATGTGATATTCTGCACAATCAAGCATTGATGGTTTATTTTTTTCTTCTTTCGGGGTGGGGGGAGTCAAACTGTATGCAAGTAATACATTGGTTTTATTTGATCAAATTAGGAAACCATGCATGGTTTACTTGTAAATTAGCTAATTTGGTTGTGATTACAGTGTACATTTTGTGATTTCTCAAATGGTCAAATAAACAAAACAAATGGATGACCAAAACAGAATAAACAGAATAATACTGTTTACTAATATCCACACAGCAAGCCGGATCTCTCCCAACTCATTTCTCTGTTTCCAAGATTCAATCCCCAAACTTAAACCTCTGGAGCAGTTTGTTGTACTGTGGTGTGAAAAACTACTGAGAACTATTAACCCAGGCAGGGATCAAATCAATGAAATCCTTCCGGTAAAATAAAGTGTTTCTTAATTCCATACTTTTTCTAATTTACATGCAATAAATAAACATGAAATGATTTCATTAGGGTTTCAGTAAATAGTTAAATGAATCTTCAATACTATCATTACAGACAGCGTTCATAGAGTTTGGATTTTCTGTGGTAAAGGTTGCAAAAAGCATCCAATATATATCTGTAATATATCCAGTACAAATCTAGATGTCTTTTGTTTAAATCTAATGCGTGAAATAATAAATTATGACCTATGAAAATATAACTTTGTATTCCAAATGGACCTGAGCTGGATTTTTAAAGCCGTAATCAGACAAAACCCTCAAACCACACCATGGACGTACCATGGTTAAAGGCACAATTTTTTCCTCTTTGCTAGCTTGTTTTTCACCTAAGGACTCGCGCTGCAAAGCTCATCAGAAGCCCTTAAAATCAGGACCTCAAGGCTTTGCTTTCAGTCTCAGTGAGAAGTGGTGGGATAGTTGTAGCACCTCTTCTTCAGTCCTAGATTGAGGCTTTAAAAATCTAGACCTTTTTAATCAATAGAGAATATTCCCCTCCAGCTTCTCAGTGAAGCGTGTTCCATATAAATTCTCATCAACCCTGAATTTTAGATATGATGGTCATCTCACCACTGCTTGCTTCACAATAAAGCCCCTCTCTTGTGACTTGCCAAGAGCATACCTGCAAGTAAATCGTTACGAGGACCAAATTGGAGCAACATCTGACCTCTGCCAACTGAAATACACTTGGATGTAAAGCTCCCACGTTCACAAATCCCTTTAACAGATGAAGCATTTTCAGTGGGGATGATCTGATGTCACTGGGGAAGCGTATCAAGCTGTAGGTTTGGAAAATAATCTCACTAATAAACCGTTATTAGTAAGGAAAATAGAATATATTCATGGGCAATAAATATTCTACTCTTTAAGTAGGGGTGGTACCAAAGTGCACACTTAGTGGGAAACTCTCTGTTAGATTAAAAACCTCCTTATGTAAAGAAGTGGCATCTTCTTGAGAGCTCTGATAATCCACTTGTTCTGGCAGTTGTGTCGTGAGCCGGTGATGGAGGACCAGCGCCGCGGGCTGTCCTCAGATCCCCGCAGGTGACGTTGGGCCAGCGCGGCCTCTGCTTGTGGTTTTCACTCCAGTGACAAACGCACTGGACCTCTGAATCGGCAGCTTCACGTCAAAAGTACGGTCACAAGAAGCAACTTTCCGCTCTCAAGCATTCCCACTGCAGAACTTGATGCCAAGTTTGACTTCCAGATGCCACGACGTGCTGCCTCCGAAGGTACAGAGGGAGATCTCTGCACTCTAGCACAGTGCACAACGCTACCGAGTCAGCATATTTCGGAAGTCTGAAACACTGCCAGTCTGGTTTTGGGAATGTTGGTATTGCCTTTGTTGCTGTTGCGCCTGTTGCTGCTGTGCTTGCGGCACTTGTTGTGTTTGTGGCTGCTGCTGCTGGATGTATCCCACAGTGCTTTGCTGGGGGACATTAGCGGTGTGTAAGAATGTTGGAGTAGATCCACCATGTACGAGTCCTTGAGTCATCTGGGGACACAAAGAAGAAAATAAATGTACTCTGTCTCGCCAAGTTTATATCTGTGAAACATTGACTGAGGTGTAAAGCAAACACAAGTTTATACAGGAGTACTGCCTCTGAGTATTTACATAACAATGGGGATGTAAACATTTGTCTGGCTTGATTTCAACATGTACACATCATTCAGTTATTACTTTGGCAAGATTTTACTTCTAGCATGCATCTATAATGCATTGTAACACATTATGAACCTTCACAACACATTATAATGTGTGACAGATGGTTATGGTTATAGTAAACCCTAACCCTGCTTATAACTGTGATTATAAAGCTCTGTAGGCGCATTATAGGTATGTTCATGATGCATTTTAGATGCATGCTTTAAGTAAAGCCTTACCGTTACCTAATACAAAACAGGAGCCATTCGTTTGTGATCTGAAATGATCAAAATCAATTGGAGTAATACTAAAAGCAACTCTATGTAAATTCACCCCAACGCTAATACGTCGCACAAAACAGCAATTTTAGTAAAGCCCGGTCATATTTTACAGAGAAACTGTCCTCTGGTTTTCCCTCTGATGTCCTACGACTGCTCTGCCTCAACTCTGTCATTCGTGGAGGTTCCTGAAAGAAACATTTGAGCTGCCTGCAGACCAATGCTGCAGCTGCAGCAGCGTGTGGTTGCTGGGGACAGCTCTACTAAATAGAGGGTTGCAGACAGACAGAGCAGTCATAGACCATCAGAGGGAAAACCAGAGGACATTTTCTCCATAAAATATGACCCGGTTTCACTGAAATAGCTGTTTTAAGTGACATATTGACTTGCATTGTGTATTTTCCTACTTTCCTACTTCCCTTGCAGGCTGCGGAAAGTTACATATTGTTTCTTTAATACTAGTACAGAAGAAGTGTGCAGTATAACTGAAGCTTTTTTCTAACTTTTGGTGCCTGACAAGTGACAACACAGTTTATTTTATTGTATGAAGACATTTATGGAAATTTACCCTCAGGGCTGAAGGGCTGGACCTTTACCATGTATCTGACTTGTTATAAAAGAAAGACTCTGCTAAGAGTTATTGATGTTTACTTTCACTCTCCCCCTGGCTTAGAAAAGAAAAATGAATGGGCCACTTCTTACATTGCCCAAATCACACATTAGCGATGAAATTGCCTAAATGAAGGCAAACATAACAAATGGTGTATCCTGTTCAATAAGCATTCCAGTTGCTCTCATGGAGCTACTAAATGTTTTATTACCACTGTCACCAAATAATTGAAATGGCTGCAGGCAGTGGCTCTGTGGCTGCTGAAGCAGTCAGCACCATAATATTTCTGTTTCACACGTTAGTATAACAGGTTAGGTTGTACTGGAGATGCTTTATAGGTTAACTCTACAAATATAAAAGTTTTTGCCTCAGTGCAGTTATAATGGAGAATAAAGTGAAAGCGACTGCTGCCAAATGAAAAAAAGGGTGTGACTCTCTTTAGAGAGAGAATGTTATATCCCCGCTGACCATAAGGAGCTCACATCCTGTAAGCTAGTAGAAAAAAAAAAGGCCCTGACACAGAGCATGCTGTCTTCAGCACGCAGCCAAGGCAACTTCATGATCATGGTGGCACAAATAATGAATGTTTTTGATGCAACCTTTTTTTTTCTTTCCTAAAGTAAATGTTCAGAGAATTTGATGACAGGACACTGAAATATGTAAGAATTTAGGTTACATTCCCGTCAGTAAAAAGAAAAAAAGAAAAAAAATCACGTCACAATTACACCCTCCACACCCAAGCCAATTCAGTCTTTTATGCCTCTTTGAATTAAATATATTAAAAAAAAAACCTTAAACTTCCGAGACTCATCTATGATCTCAGGAGTGACTCCATAGTGTGACTCACTAAATAAACTGATGCAATATTGTCTTTGGTGTGTCGAGGGATTTAGAGAAGCTACTTATGAACTGTGTTTTTCCACCAGGCTGACATTTTTTATCAATGAGTTTTTTTTTAAAGGCGTTTCCCCTCTGGACCAAGGTGATGAACAAGTCTGATACCACACAGCTTAGGTTAAAATGTGACCTAAAGAGTTTTAGACCACATCATGGCTTTGTTACAAAGGCTTTTAGAAAGACTGAAGAGAACACAGCTCTCTAGATGAACAGCCTGAGGGAGTGTGCACAGTAACCTGTTGCTGTGGTAACTAGGGATTCAGTAACAGTGTAATGCCTAAAATGATTATAAATCAACAAATAAAGCATTGACTAATTATACTGTGCGGCAAAATGTAACAGCTCATCACAAATTACCTGTGGTTAAAGTAAAAAATATGCTTCAAGAAGCTGCCAGACATAATACTGCTGCATCACTACGCAGTAGATGTGCCTCGTACCTGAAAGAACTGCTGGGGCTGCTGTAGCTGCAGGGAGTGCTGTGAAGCCTGAGGCTGAGTGTGGTATGCTGACTGGGACTGGTTATTGATGAAGCTGTTGTGTGGGATCATAATGGGCGACGTGAAGACTGGGGAGGGCACGAGGACGGCGTTGCAGTTGACCTGTTGCATTGAGAACGAAGGGGCGATGATCTGCTGCTCCAACGTGTAACTGTGAGGAGGGAAAGATGAAGAACTCAGGTCTAACTTGAAACAACATAAACAGACTGCTGTGTGTTGTGTGCACGCGCGCAGTCTTATTAAACAGTACTCACATTGTTTGGGAGATGCCCATGTTGCACTGGGAAGGCTGCGAGGTGACACTGGTAGTGGGAACCAGCGTCTGCATTGGCTGGTTGAGGAGCATGCTGCAGGAAATAAAATTTGTTACACACGGAACTCGATGTACACTGTGAAAAAACAACTCAACAAGCATAATGTCCGTCTTTCAGGGGTCTCACCGTAGTTGTCCATCTTGGCTGAACTCGCTGCCGGTGTGTCTTTGGTTTACGTCCTGCAGAGACCTCGTGTTGGTCTGAGAGAACATCATGGGGTTACTGTACAAGGGCATCGTCAGACTTGTGTTCGTCTGTGCGGGTACACTCACTGCTGACTGCGGCGGCCGGCTCTGCGCAATCCTCTGCTGGACCTTCAAAGAAATGAAGGAAGTAAACGCGTCATATTAAAATTGTAAACACACAAACTTCATAAACATTTAAAATGCTAACACGATGATCTTGATTACAGACAGTTAACAAGGACCACAATGGAAATAAGCGTTTGGGCTTTATTGTGTAATTTATCCTCGAAAATTTTAAAAAATGTGTATATTTTTATTTAAGTTTTACACAGTGTTCCTACTTTTTTGAAAACAGGGTTGTACATGGAATTACAGTTTAATTAAGACTTCTTGCTTGGGTGCCAGAAAGCACAAACTGTGAGCAGCCTGAGAGGCTAAGAGACTGAACATGGCGCTACTACCTGTTGCCTTGATGTTTTCATCTTTCAATAATTGACTGATGTTAATCGCTGAATCCATAACCTGCCTCCTGCTGTTTTTTAAGTACTGAAGTAGCTATGACTCATTCGTTGCTAATGACTGAAGGTAATTAGATTCAATATTACCCCTTTAACATTGGAAGCAAGCTTTTCAAACAACTGTTCGGGTAGTTTTCTGAAAATTTAGTTGGCTGTCAGGTTTGTATTTTGCACTCGTTTCAAGTCTGTACCTGTGATGACAAGGGCGAGCCGCTGTCTCTCAGGAGTGAGTGAGGGGATGAACTGTGGGCCCCGCAGGACGGTGGTTTAGGGTGGCCTGAGAGCTGCCGGATAACCCCTGACTGACCCTGCTGGGTTGGCCTGCCTGAGCCCTGCTGCTGCTGGGCCTGACCGAAGTCACTGTGGATAGGCTGCTGTAACAACATCTAGGCACACATAAACAGAAAACATTAAAACAAGTGTTAATTTGCAACAGCTGCAACCAGCAGCTAGAAATGTTACAGTCCTGTCTTCGCTGTATATTTGGACTGGTCTACAGTCTGTGACAAATGGCTGATGAGTTATGGAAGGGGTGGGGCGAGCCATGGCCAATGAAAGTGTGTGTGTGTGTGTTTCTGCAACGTCTGGCCATGTTACATGAATCCCCTTAGAAGTTATACCCCTTTCTGTTACAGGCCCCTCCCACTACCACGCCCCCTTTTTGCCAGTTGGCTTGAACAGTTAATCAGCTCTCTGTTGGATCATGGCCAATCTTTCCACTAAATCTTGGCAAGTGTGAATCCATTTGGCCACAAGCCACTCCCATTACCAAAGCCTCTTTTAGCCAATTGGCATGACCACAAGCACAACTTCACACACACACACACACACACACTTGACCTCTATGCCAAATATCAGCCTCCTAGGGCGACAACTGAGGCCGCCAAAGAGTGGGGAATTTTTGTCGACTGACAGAGTGACCTGTAGAACTGCTGGTCGCAGCGAAAAATCTTGAAAATGTACTATCAGAAAGACAAAATATATCCAAAAATGTGTCTTAGATGCAATTCTACATAACTTGTGGAAACAAAACAACTTGTAGAGACATTTAACAGCTTATTATGCATACAGTGTCCCCTGCATGTAATGTGGGTCATGTTGTGGTCAGAATACTTGTGGCTGAACTGGTTGGTGCTGGCCACTTGGTGGGGCCATTCCACCATCACTATGAGGGGTTTGGTAAAACAAGCTTACAATATGTGGTTGACGTCTCTAAACCGCTGATTCACAGTATACATGCCTCAGAATTTAGTATGTCTAGACTGAAAATTGTGGTGATTTTTTTTCTATGAAATTCAATGTTTTTCTAACACAGAAAACCCTTTCAGCCTTTGACTCAAGTGTAGTGAGTAAAACTTCACAGCACTGGTGGACTTCATATTTACTTTAGATGTAGTTTGTTTTTCCTCCGTCTTTGTGGGAGTGTTACCTGGAGATTAGCGAGGTGGAGCTTCTCCTTAATGTCGTGCAGCTCCTGCTGCTGTGTCTTAATGTCAGCTTGTAGAATGCGCGTCCTCTCCTCCAGCTGCTCCTTCAGCTGGCTCATAACACAGAGCTGAGGCTGCTGCAGCTGATACATGGATGATGACGACTGCTGTTGCTGCTGCTGCTGCTGTGTTTGCTGTTGCTGGAGAGACCCAATCCAAAAAAGTTATATTTTTTTCTGAAGAAGCTACTGCAAATGTGGCATATGAGGAGATAATCAGCTGAGTCATATAATGGTTTGTTCTTGGGATGGTGAAAACACATCAAGCTTCCTACTTTTTTACATAAAATAGGTCAAAAATGACATGGATAAGTGATATCTTTTCTGAGAAAATATACAAGCAATATGCGGAAGCTATGACAAAACACATTCCAGTTATAATCTTGATTTTTATTTCCCTTCTTTTAACTGTCTTCCTCACTTGGTTTTATAACACAATCCTATAACTGGGTCTGGAGGAACTGTAGGCACAAGCAACAGATGACATAAACACACTGAAAGGAAACAGTCATAGACCATAGTAATAAAATATTGTACACAAACAGACAAGAGGAAGGCAGCAGGCAGGAGAAGAAGTCTAAACACTAACCATTGCGGAGTGCTTGCTGCAGGTAGGAGAAAGGGGGAGGTTCATTTGGGGAACGAGGTCAAAGGAATTTTGTCTTTGTGCCAAATTCTACAGGGAAAAATGACAAAGTTTTACAATTTAGCACAATCTGTGATATTGTATCAACTTTGTGCAGTTGTTTCCCACTGACTGTTTTATCTGCAAAGACAGACAGACAGACAGACATGTAAACATTGTATAAACTGACCTTTGAACTACTGGGTTGGAGTCTGGCAGATGTCTTCTCTGTCCCAATGGAAGCAGACTGCCATGATGGTGTGCAGGCCTCTGTGTAGGAGTTAGCTGCTGCAGAAGAGACAACAGGTCACCTTTAAACACACTTTGGTCACGCTACACTGAGGATACGTGCAGTTAGGTCATAATCACTGCCTTTCTTTGTCAAATGACAGCCGATAACTACAACAAAGGAAAGACACGTTCAAAGCCTTGATGTTCGACTCGTTTCATGTGTGGGATACGGTTTCTTGTATGTCCTTTAATCTGTCAGTTATTGTTGGTTAGTGCAAAAAATATATATATTTCTCTTTGAGAGATCTT
>JAQLOL010000006.1:9084114-9105140 GCA_029783665.1 Naso thynnoides
ATTTAAAAAATTTGGCTTTTTTTTTTTTTTTTTTTTTACTACCATTCAGTTTGTTAAATAAATGCCAAATTAAGAGGAGCTGAACACTTTTGCTAATGAATTTTAAGTCTTTCAAACAAGGAAGAAACAAAAGTCCTTACCATTGTTATGAAACTTGAAATCTCCAACAAACTTGACATATTCATATACAGGCGGCTCCTTTGGATCAATGTTGCCTCTGGCTAAATGACAGCAAAATTCAATATGTGCCTCACCTGAAAAACAGCAGATTTTATTGTCAATTCTAACGGCCGACTCATGACACACCAGAAGTGCACTTGTGTAACAAATGGTCTCATTTCTTAATGAGGTGCTTCTCGATCAGTTGTTTATGACACTACCAACACACTAGTACCAGATCTGCTGTGTGCCAAGAAAGGCCCTGCTATGAAAAAGAGAATTCATATGAAACCTTGTATTCATCATATGCTGTTGCCGATAACTTTAAGAGCACCATGCTTATGTAACATTGTAATACAGTCATTAAAACATTTTCCACTTTCAATGAGAGAATCAAAGTTGCAGAGTTATGACTTGAGGCAGCAAAATAAATGCATCCGAAACTTCAGTTACTCTCCAATGGGAATTCTCTGAGGGAGATATTTACAAATAGAATACTCTGACCTCGACAAGACTTTTGACTTTCCAAACAATTCACCGTGGAAGTCTTCATAATAAGCTTGGAGATACAAAGAAGATAAAAAATCCAGAGGTTTTGGGTGCACAGGCCAAGGTCAGGGCAAGAAGCCTTCATATGAATTCGGCTAATGGCAAAAAAAAAAAAAAAGCAGTGTTGCGCGGTCAGGATTGGGCTACTTTTGAAGAGTTGCCACAGGTTAAAGTTTTTGTCCGCAGCTTAAGTGAACCTTTGTTGCATGTAAACTACATGAATAAGATACATAAAATAAATAAAAATCCACAAACTAAAATATTTATTTAGATCCAGATCGTACCAAACTGACTTCAGATCAGCAAGTACACTCATAGACATGGGTCATGTCACAAACACACACACACACACACACACACACACACACAAATGCACGTGCTCTGCTGCATTTACAGAGATGTATTTTTTAAATATAATACAGTGTATCGAGTTATACAAAGCCTTTTTAGGACCAAAGTAAGGAACTGTTTTAGGGAAAATGTAATGTTTAATGCAGACTAATCATCTATTGTGCTACTTTGTGGGTAAAACCTTTATTTTGGCAACAATAGCAATGTTGCTGGACTTTAAAATCAGTGTATATGGTTTGGCAGGGGTAGATTTTAAGCTCTATTATTGCACTGGTCTTCAGGCTGGTTTTGATTGGCCATTAGACTGATTTTGTCACACTGACCTGGCAATCCTCACTAAAAGAATCTGGAGATTTTAAAATCCATGTGTTGTGTAACATGATTCAGCATAATCTGCGCAGTAAGGCAGCCACTGTGCCTGAAAGCAAGTCAGTTCTTTTTTACAAAAGGAAGACAAATGATGGATGTCTCTTCTGAAATGCGGCCAAGTCGTGATGATCACTCCAGACATGGCACATGGCTCTGTGACAGTTTGCTATTTAGGCTAAAGACAAACCGAGACACTAGCGGCGATCAATCTCTCTTACTCAGAAAAGCCCAATCGCAACACAGGATTAAGGTCAGTGTCTTGAGCCCCAGATACTACATTGCTTTGGATTACTGTGCTAACAGAACAGTGATTTAAAGTCTTAACTATGATACTAAGCTAACTCCTATTATTAGCTAAAAGGCTAATCATAGATACACACTAATCAGCAATCCAATAGACTTCGGATCCCAATGCAGTAACCTGCTCTAAATATAAAGAGTGTCAAGCGATGTTCTGTAACATGGAATGTTCTGTAACATACAACATGTTTGGAAAAATGGCTAACAAGGCTGCTGTCAAGGGTCAAGCGATGTTTGTGTACTTGAGACAAAGATCATATTACACAGAATTCTGAGCATTACAACGCTGACTAATATGTATTCTGTATTTATCCCACATACAATATTTTTAACCTCTTGATATGTGAGATGGAAATAGACAGAGGCCAGATGGGTGCGGCCCAATAGGATACTCACTGTCAGGGAAGTCAGCAGCAATGGGGTCAGTCATTAGCATGTGGGATGATAGCAGCTTATACACCTCGCCGTGTTCCCGCTCCGGGAGGAAATTCAAGATATTTTGGTCCACCATATCTGACTGGTGCAAAAGGATACAACGGTCAGTCTTTTGGGGATTGTAGTACAAATACAGGTCACACAATCATCGCACACTGAAGGTTATCTTGGTTTACTGAAATTTATGCGATTAGAAGTAGCTTTGCTCCGAGCCCAGTTTAGAACCAGAATGAACAGTAATTGATGTCATTCATTTTCATTCATTATAATGAAAGAATATGTTCTGTGAACTGCAACTTCTATGTGCTGCTCACTTTCTATTATAAAAAGGTTTTGAGAACAAAAACGGCATAAACATCCAATGAAACTGAAAATTCAACTGCACAAATATCAATTTATCAGACCAAGTAAGACACATAAATCTGTAAAAATATGGCTTGTCTATTTCTAGCCAAACAGCATTTATTTTCAAGTAGCCACATGCAATTGGCAGACAAATGCTTGGGTGTGTGGACGAGAATGAGCCTGAAGCTGAAAAATAAATACAAAGACAACAACAAAACAATGCAGTGTAGCCAAGAGAACTAAAGTAACTAGTCTGAGCTTGAGTACTTACCGGTAAGTGGCCCATTAGTGAAGACACACTGTCAGAAACATATATGATGTTGCCATCTGTAGTTAATGCTACCAAGAAACCATCTAGGGCCTGTAAGGAGAGAGAGTGGGCACTTTGACAAGGATAATCTGAGGTGTTACAGGCTGTTTCACAGCACATAGTAAATGAAAACTGCATTCTCACATTTTCACATCTCATCATTATTTCTGGTAGTTAAATGCACCACAAAATTATATCGGCATTTCCTATTAATGTGATGTTAATAAATCTTTGTGGGGGTTTTTTGCCTCAAAGTGCTTCATCCTCCACACTTAAGGAGTTTTTTTTTTTTTTTACGTTTCTAATTATGCATTTACATACTGTAATCAACTGTGTGAACATGAACTCAGTAAAGATATAATTTAACTGATTAATTTTCATCACTTCTTCTTGCCCAGCTCTCCGAAGGCATTTAAAGGGATAGTTCACCCAAAAATGAAAATTCAGTCATTTTCTAGGTTGGTGAAGTTTTTAAGTACACATAACACTGCTGGCGTTTCACAGGAAAACGGCGTTGCACTCATGTCCAAAACAATTGTGGTGAATGGCGACTAGGTTTCAAAGTTAAATAAATACATATTTAACCATAAAATGCCTTCATACTGCTCGTCCCAAGTATTACAAGCGTCCTGAAGCCCTGATATGCCAAGCTGTTTTGAAAAACATCACTGAGTCGATGTTTTTAGCCTCACTGTTCACGGTAGGATGCAGCTCTCAAGAGGGGAGTCACATTCACGTGCGCACCCATCGTCTGAAGCTCCTGCAGCTGCTCTAGGAGGGACAAAGGAGAGCTTGCCTACCTGAAAGATCATTTAGAGGGCAAGTCTGGTGTCTGCTGCCGCTGGCACCAGACTTACGGGTAGCATGGAAACTAAGGTTTGTATTTACCATCTCTGGAGCTACATGCAACAGTGAACAGTGAGACTATAAACATGGTGTCAGTGCTGTTTTTCAAAACAACTGGGCATGTTGACGCTTCAGGATACTTGGACTACTTCAGACGAGCAGTATGGAGGCATTTTATGGTTTTATTGTGGTTTATTTTTTCCATTTTAATCCTAGTCACCATTCAGCACAATTGTTTAGGTGATTACCGCAACGCCTTTTTCTTGAGAAACTCCAGCAATTTTCTGTGGGCTGAGAGACTTCACTTGACCTTCGACCAGCATGAGAGTGCGTACATAACGACTGAATTTTCATTTCTGGATGAACTACCCCTTTTATCGACTTCTTCTGCTCTGCAAACACATCCATCTGAGCTTTACCTCCAGCATTAGCTGAGTGAACTCCTCATTGCTGAGAAACGACGGCTTCCAGTCCTGTCTCACATCACAAGTTTCATTCTGTGCAGTGATGTCTGAAAGAGACAAGGAGGATTAAGTCTATCGCACAACAGAAAGTCAAACCTAAAATTCAAGGATTACATTTTTCTTACCTTTCTGTTTCTGCAAGAAGTCTATAGTTCTCTGCAATATGGTGGACTTGTCCATCTTCCGCGGATGGCCTTGACCCTGCAGCATGGTGCATAGCTCCTTGATGAGCACATTAAATTGGTCTCTTCTTTTCTTTTCTGATTTGTTACGAGATGCCCTTCAGCAGTCAAAACATGAGAACAATTAGAAATCAGTGGAATTACAGGGTGAAATTCAGCCAATCAACATTCATTGAGCCTGTTCAGACCATACATCCCTTTTCCAAACAAAGCCAGCCCAGACTGCAAGGACGCACTTAGTTGCAAAAAGATGGAAGGATAAAAACATTTCAAGATTTCTTTATTCTTTATTCAGAGATGACTGAATAGGGAGAAATAAAGCAAATAAAGAGGACTGACAGCAGCACAGTCCTGAGTCTGTTCTTGTCTGTGAGTAAAATAAGTGTTATGAGGACAAAGCTTGAAAAAATTAGGAATTTAACTTTTTGAATATCGGATACAAAAAGACAATCTCCTCTGCCCCTTGTACACAAAAGTGATGATACAATTTTAACAAAATAATAAATTCAGTTTAGATTTGACAAGACCCTTTTAATATTTGCTAATCTGAAACTAAAAAAAATATTTTAAGATATTTTTATCTAATATTTTTGTGGATTCAAGGTTTGTGAAATTGGAAATTTATTTTGACAATTTACCCATTTCATTAAAGGAGTTTAGACAAACCAGGGCACATTTAATTTGCAGAGACAGGACAGTTTCCCCAACATTTAGGCCAGCAATTACACAAACTCTCATTTCAAAAGTCTGTAACATTATTTCAGAGAACTGAAAGGAGGCAGGAGCAAGAGGTGACAGAAAGTAATCATCACTTTTCCCTGAACTATGTCTGTTTTTCAATCTTAAACTATGCTTAGATGCCTTGATTGCCACAGACTTCCTTCATCCATAATATGACATTATAGCTTCAGGTTTCTTTTCAAAGGATTAACCACCAACGATTTTCCATTGTCATTATTTAGGTTATATTGAGATAATTATATTTGAAAAGGTTGTAAAAAAAAAACAAAACACCATTCATGCCATGGTCAATACAGCACAAGTTCACGCTAACAGACATTCAAACACAAACACAAGACTCGTTACCTTTTTGCCCTGTCTTTCTCATCCTCGTCCATTAAATCCTCCACGCAGCTGTTGGTGCTGGAAACAGAGGCAAACAGGTTAAATGTAGTTTAACAGAGACAAGCTGATCCCACTGCTTACAACGATGTGCATTTTTCACTGTTGAAGCCATAATTCTATTCGAATAACCCAGTAACCCAGTTGTTGTGCCTTGTTTTTCTCCCATATTTATCTGGTCACTATGACATTTAAACGACCTACAGTACTAACTCCATGTATTTTTTTGTTTATGCTGCACTTTCAGGCTCACACAGCTGATAATAAGAATTATGGCAGTAAGTTCAACATGTGGCATCACATTTATGTGACTTTTATTAGAGGGCACTTTCTGCTCCTACACAGAGCAGAGGGAGGGCTTAACTGGCAGCCTGTGTTATCCTCTTTACACATTACTGTGAGTTGATCTCTACTATCAATGTGTACTTTTATATGCTATAACAGGTTCATTTATGGCTATAGAGATAAGTAGTACTTCTGTTTACAATGGCCAACCTGGCATTATTCCTTTGTTTAATATTGAAGATATGAGATCTGCACACAGTACTGTTAAACAGCACAGTTCTGTCTAATGAAAGCCCAAGCTTAATGGCAGAGGCTATTTCCTTTAAAAACAGAGAAGACGGAGTGTGAACTCTGTCCTAATTACTTTATCTATTATGATCAGAGCCCCTAAAAAAAAAAAAAAAAACAAGTCAAATACACACATAATACACACATAATACACGCATGCACATCCATATCTTTCTTATACTCACTCACTAATTGTCTGTCTCATGCACACACACAACGAATCCACACTATTTTATTGGTAAGGGCTGAGTATTTCAATGTTCTCCTTTGATGATATTTTCTTTTAAATTCAGATTATTCTAATGAACAAAAATATTATGCACATGTCCTTTCGCTTTGTTCTGTCATCTGAATTGTTATTTTCCAAGCTTGTTAGCTGTTCCAGATGCTCGCATTACAGGCTATTAAAGGTTTGTGGGAAATTACTACACTTGCAGCTCTATTGCTGATAAAATACTATCATGTTTGAATTCATTACAGCAAGGAACTTCACATTTGGGTTACAGCAGGTTACTGTAGTTCTCTGAAATAGGTGGGATGTAAAAAGAGAGATATAAACTGACTACAGAGAAGTTTAAAAAATGCTAAATTCTAAGAAATCTCTCTCATCTGTAGATTTGTCTCCTCTCATCTTATTCCTTAATCAGTCAACCCACATTCTCGTCCATTTCCAATAGTAACTTTGCCAGGAAAGTTGGAGCGAAGTACATCTTTTTAGACTTTCTTAGTAGCTCAGCTCCTTTTTTATTACCACCTTTCATTTCACAGAAATAATAATAGATCTGTGCAACACATTGAACTTTTCAGCAGCTATGAAAAGATGATTTTTTTTAGATGGAGTTCTGATGGGGCTCTACTGATGAATAAAGAAAACGCCAATCATTCAAATATTCAATAGTGGCACAGTGGAATGACTGAGGTCTTCTGAGGGAAAAAAGATAAAAGCTGCATACTTTGACTTTTTTTAACATCTTGTCTACATCATCATTTAGCCATTGTCTGAAGCCAGTGGTACGATTTAGGATGACAGATGTCTGATTAAATTTAAGAGATGTGTTTAATAGACGTTAACAAGTCTTCTTTTTAAGACAAATGCCTAAAAAATGCTTCAAAAGGGACAAATTATTAACAATTCACTACTATTGCTCACTATCAATAAAACAAAAATATTAAAGTTTTATCCGAAAGCCAAAGTGGTTCATGCTGAATACTTTTCTGCCCATGTCATGTCATACCTGGACATATCCAGGATGTGAGATGACTGTAAAGTAAAGGGAGTTGCAAATGCATGTTGGGCTATATTTACGGGCAGACAACATATCTCAGCTCAGGTTTCTTTCATCCTATATTTACTATGAAACAATCGCAAAGCAAACTTAGGTTAATTCTGATACTCACTCCCATTCCCTGCGGGTGGATGGACAGGGGCCACCGAAGTCAGAGAGATTGTCCATACTCACTCCCTTTCCCAACCAGGCCCTTTCTGAAGTCTTATAAGTCCCATCAGCGCTGACCTCGTCTGAACACTCTATTTGAAATATCGCGGACCAGCTGCCCGCCACCTCCTCGAGTCCACCAAAGAAACGCCAAATCCTGTAAAGAAAAACAGGAAAAAAAAAAACGATTGATGGGCATTTTGTTGAGGATTATCTTCAGGTGTGGTATCAAAAAAAAAAAACAGGAATTTACATGTAAAAAATTTCCATCCTATCCGCTGTGTCTTGCTGGGAAACCATTAATAATCAAGTGCAATAATAGTCTTCTGTTATTACCTGGCTACAGCATTTCTTTACAAAAGCTGTGTTTTTGCACAGGAGGAGCTCCCCTGACCTAGAAAAAATGCCTGAAGCAGAAAACTCTTTTGATAACCCAGCATAAAAAAAGAGCGTGTAGAACAGCCACCTCCTTCACATCCTCTGTAGAAAGCAAGCTTAAACAACATGAAGCAGACACCTCCATTCTAAATCAAACCAAGAAATCACAGAGTCAAGCCTTGGCCAGCTGCAGTGACACACAATACAGCTGTTTCAACAAAAGATATTTATAAATCGTATATGTCCTACACTTCAAGATGTGTGTTTTTTCTCTCCATGTTTTCCAGAATTTACATTGTATCAGTCTGAAATAACAAGTCTTAACAACAAAGAGAAGTAATTTTCAAATAGGCACAGCACAGTAAACAGAGCAGCAATAAAAAACAGAAGAAAAGAAGCAAATTGTGCAGCTGAGATGGAAAAAAAAAATCACATCTCAATATGCACCATAGGCAACAACTACAGAAAGATTATAAGCAAATAATTACAGCATATTATCCCAAAATTTTGCAAAAAAAGGTTCAAGCATAAATTAGAAAACCAAAAAATAAAACAAAAAAACTTTTTTTAAATATTGGTGATGTGTGTACTATGGCGTATGTATGTTAGTATATGTTCAATTAACTCATTTGAGAGAGAGAGAGAGAGAGAGAGGACAAAAAGAAGAAGACTGAATTGCAATTTGCATATTAGTCTTATGTAGCTAAGTTTTCTTAAATCATGTAGCGAACCAACAGAGTCCAGAGGGGAACGTTGGGAGGTGTGATCATTTGTCATATTTTATATTAGTGTGTATATATATTGTGTGTGTTGTTTACATCACTGTTAAGCTGCAAAAATGCTTTCAAATGCAATCAAAGCAGGCCGATGCAAAGTTTTAATTACACACTTCTTTCCTTTCACCTTGATTAAGTTAGTTTGTGGTTTGAGGGTTTGGAAATATTTTTCATTATATATCAATTACAAATCCCAGTTATTATTGCATTGTGTGGGTAATGTGAATTTAGGCAGTCATCTGATTTTTGGTTTTTGTGGGCTTGTTTTTGTTTCACATGTACACAAAGTGATATGCTGACACGCCACAGGGCAAACAAACTATTATTGCATTTTCCATCATTTTCAATTAAGATGAGACTCATTGTCAGAGGAGGGAAACTTTTATGGAAATGTATTAGTGGAGTGGCGCAGCCCTGAGCTATTACTGCAAAACAAACAAAAATCAAGACTCTCTGCATCCTTCACTTTACTTTACATACTGAGCCGAGTTTTATGCCACTTTAATGGACAGGCTGTAAATCCTAGTGTTAAAATGGAGAATTTTCATTATAGATATAGTTTTTATCTAAGGTAAATACTCCATATTTTCCCTTGACTTTTCCTTTTCTTATAGCATGAACACATAACTGATTGTAGCTGCTAGCTAATCACCAGCACAGAATGCTCATCTGCCTGATAAAAACTGTAAAAATGTGATTGTGACTGACTGGCAATGTGAGCGGGGGGTATGCCCCCCCCCCCGCACAACCATCAAGGATAAGCAGGTGTAGATGATGGATGTATGGACGGATGTATGGATGTATGGATGTATGTATGGATGACTAAGCAGCCATGTCTACGTTCCTAACCCTGTTCGTTTTTCCCCATGTAACTGCTGATCATCTTCATGGATCTCAGTGGCTCGATGTTTTTGTCAGGAGATTGTGCTTGTGGCGAAAATGTATGTCTAAGTTTACTTTAGACTTCATCTATAACAAGTCTCATCAAACATTTGCCCTTATCTCCGAAATAAATGCTGTCATATCAGCTGATATATTCTGATAAAAATCCCTTTTTTTAATTTTGAAGAAAGCATCCCACAAATTATACCCTCTACATCACTTGATGTGCAACAAAGGAGAACGGTTAAGCTGAAATTAGGTCACTGGTAGTTAACTTGGAAAAAATTTGAATGCTGCTCTATGCACTGCTGGTCGGTTCGCCTATTGTTCTCATTTCTGAGTCAACAGATAGTAACAACCCTTTCACAGGTTCGATTCCAGCTGGTTAACTTTGTCGCATGTCATACCTCACATCCTTCTGTCTCCCCATTTCCTATCTGCCTCTACCTGTCACGATCAAATAAAAGCCAAAAAAAAAAAAAAGAAAAGAAAAGAAAAGAAAAGAAAAAAGTAAAGAAAAAAGAAATAAGAAAAAAGAAAATCATGACTCAACAGATTGTGGCCTCAAAGTTTTTTCTCATTTGATCCACTTTTTTTCCATGCTTTATCAGAAAATGTCTGTTCTAAACATTTGTGGTGCCTGCTTCACAGAAAAATATCTCCACGCCTCAACGATTGTGCTCAGCTGACATATGCAATAATTTAGCCACAATTTCCCTCTAGTTGCCTCACAACTCTGTTAACTCTATATCACTATCAATATATTGATTTACATTTGCTTACACACCTAAATCAAATGAGTCAAACTCCTGAAAGAATTTCACTATGCAACAGTAAGCATGTTTTTTGGGGGTTTTTTGCCACCATAAGTCAGCATATTCCTCAACAACATCCTGAATACATTACGTTCCTTTACATCTAGAACTTGCGAAGATGGAAAGTGCTTTACTTTCTGTCTCCTTCTTCAGTTCAAGTCAGCAACTTTGAAATCATGAACACATCTTCAGCTCTTCTGTAGCTGTCGTGGCCCCAAGCTTTTTCAAAGAGGCTGGGACTGACTTTTAAATCCAAACCAAATGACAGACGCCTTTCCTAGAAAGTCTTAATTAATGAAAACAAACCAGTATAAACTCCCATCCTCCCCTGTCCACACCAGTATAAACACACATGAAGAGAGAGAGCAGGAAAGCAGCAGGAGGAAACAATGCAATTAGAGCACAGGGGAAGCTGCAAAATTGATGACTGAAATTTTAAATTGGCAGAAAAATCCAGGCTATTATTTCACTGGGTCATTACAATTTTAGTGTTTCCCAAATCGATCCTGACATTCTTTTCATTGTTAGCAAGAAAATTTTTGCTATCGTCGAGGGAGGCACTCAGCCTTAATCAGAAACATAATTCTGCATTTCCTGCGGTCCTGTCTGCTCTCACTGCCAAACTGCTGCTTGGACAGAAGACAGGGTTACAGCTTGAGACAGACACCTCCTTACTCCAAAAAAGACATGCAACATTAAAAACAATAATAACATAATTACTTAATACTAACAATTTAATTTAGCTTAATGTACAAAAAAAGGTCTACATGGAAAAACTAAATAAAACATGTGCAACTTTAGCTGCATCAACATTCACTATATGCTGCTTTAACGTATATACGTCTCCACTCTGCAGAGCCGTGTAAAAGGACACCTCACATATCAGCCTGCATTCTTTGAATGTATTGAGGTTAAACCACACCTTGCAAGGTTAACAGCTAAAAAACAGCAGAGTCTAGTTGTACTTGTGCCCTTGGGTATTTAAAGCCTTTGACTAGCAACCTGAACTCACAACAGTCAAGTCAGTACACTGAAGTTCAAATTCATGACCAAAGTGTACGTAAACATGCTGTAAAAGGACTGGAGACTTTTACCCTTTGTTATCGCAGGGGAGGAAATCCAACGTGAGAATAACAGTCGTTTTTTGTTTTTTTTTTTCCTTGAAAGAGTGTAGGTTTCATTTTAAAGTTTAATGGTGAAAAAACACCTGCTACCACACCTGAACCTCACACCTCACCCTGTAGCGTGTTACTGGATATATAATGCTATGCGTTTGTATATTTATTTCATTGTACTCACAGGGTTTCCCGAGGCAAACAGGATTAACGTATACATCGTTTGCATCCGCTGTAATACACCTGCACATCCAGCAGGATTTAAAAGTTACTACCAGTCAATTTAATACCATTATTTAAAAACACTGATTGACTTTGGCGAGAACAAAATGAGCCGGTGACACCTCCAGTGTAAGAAAGGGCCTCCGAAAAGCCTTTGCTCCCCTCAAACAAACAGGTGCAAGTCTTTGAAAATGCTAGCTGTTTGTCATATTGGTAATGGAAATTAAAAGTATCTGATTAATACAACATCACTCATCATGTTATCCAACAGAGGCTCGCTTACGGATTATCAACACCTGTGGGTGGCTCTCGGTTAATGACGGATTATACGTAGCTTTTCAACAAACAGGTTTTATATGACTCCATCAGTAAGTTACAGGATAATAACTTACAATAATGATAGCTTGTAAATGCCTGAGCAGAGATGACAGATGTTGGCTGCAGAGATTTCCCCGTTGCTGTCAAAGACAAAATACCTGTTTGGCACCAATGATTAAGGAGCGGTTGGCAAACCTGTCAGCTTCAGTATGTGAGGATTGCAATTGTGATCATTTTTATGACAAATGTGATTTATTAGAGATGCAAGTAACACTTGACTCTACTGACGGCATGCGCATATGTGCATTTTATCTGATGTCCATGCTGAGCATTTTATTGAAGTAGATAAGAGCAAAGCCCGGACCTCGTGACACTTCAGAATGTTTCAAATACCAAAAGAAAACCTGCACTGTTGATCTGTATCATGCAGTGCAGGAGCTGTGTAATTATAAAACCTTTGATTTATTCTGCAACACAGGAGTTAGAATTAGGACATGCACAATAACCCTGCATCTACAAGGGCTCAGTTTATAAATAATTCAACTAGAGATTTTCTTTTTCTTTGGGTAAGACTAAATAAATTTATCAGCCGTCAGAGATTTTGGCTATTCCTGCAATATCTCTGGGCATATTAGGCTATTATGGGATATGTTGCAAATCAAGAAGCAAGACAGCTTTATGGGAAAATGGATTCAGTGCATCAGTGTGATGAAGCAACTACATTTGTCTGGTGTTTAATCTGCTGGATCAGCCAAAAAAAATGCAAGTCCACAAACACTTTTTCAGTTGACCTCAGATCTTTATCACAATATTTGTCGACATAAAATTCTAAATGACCTCACTCGCTCCTGGTTTTATTTATTAGTATAGCATACACATATCACTGATATGACACTGGTAAAAAAAACAAAACAAAACAAAACAAAACTTGACACTCGGCCAGTTTCACCAGCTCAGCCTGACATTTCTGAACATCATCTTCTGCACTCATGTCTCAATATCAAGACTATATAAATGCACAAAAACTACTTCAGGTCATAAGCTAAACTCTATACAAAAACATATATTTTCTATTCATGCTTAAAACTGAGAAGGTTATAAATACTGGTAAATAAACATTGTGCTATAATGGCACTTAAGTGCAAATCTACTGGTAAAATAAATAAATAAAATAAACATGAGCACAGATCTGGACAATGAAGTTTAAAGACTGAAGGTCACAATTATGTAAATATTAATCATCTCAAAGTTTTGTTGTTGATTGAGAGTGATGATCCATTAAGTCCATTATATTTAACTTGTAAAGTTTGCTTACGTAAAACCGCTGGCAAAAATCATTTCTCTTCATTACTACAATAAGTACACTGCTAATCATGGAGACAGGAGCTTTAACAGGGTCCTTCAACCTCATGCTAACGTATCCTGACTAAATACTACGGCACTCCAGCCAGAGAGCTCACTGTTTTTGCTGCTCCTGTGCTGATAGATGAGTTTAAGCTCCTTGCTAATTCAGCCGTTGAGTCTGGGGGAGTGACTGCTACCGTCTGCTTGTGCAAAAGTTTACATTGCCTGACCACCTCAACCTGCATCTGGTTTTGAGCCGACAGCTCAAGCTGTCAGGTAAACATTAACTGGGCCTGGACGAGCTTAGTTTCAGTCAATCTGGAAAGGTTTGCTTTGACATGTATCTAGGTCTGGTTGGTTCAGCTTAGGCTGTATATAACCTGAAATCACATCAGTACAAAACAACCCCTTAATTCATTACTTCCAATTCTCTGAAACATATTCTAATTAAATATAAAGTGGCAAATATCCAACATCTCTGTGCTCACAAATGCATCTGCTGGCCCCCTGCTAGTTTCCTGGGTCAGTTTTTTGTTGCAATGTCTGCTGCGTGTGTAAATCCCCCGCCTGAGTGAGACGGAAACAAGAAGCACCTCTATTGGTCACCCACCTAATGAAAAACAGTGGGAAGTGCAATGGGTGCACTCAGTGACCCTTTGACTTCCCCCTATGTACAATGTAAATAAGTAATTCTGCCACACTCCATCTCAAGCTCAAACGGTGGAAATCTCTCCCTCTCTCCATAAGTAAACCCTGTCAACTGCAAATGAGAAGCGCAAAATGCCTTGTGAAGGGGAAAACAATGGGTCAGTCAGAGAAATGTGAACTCCAGGAGACTTAATGCTGCCAGGTTGGGTAATATCAGCTTGACCTAAGTCCGCAGAGAAAATTATTTAATCATTTCCTTCTCAGTGACATTTAACATTTTGCTATCTGACGTCTTAGATGAGACAATGACGAAAATCCCCCAAGTGTTTCTCCATGCATGTCATCAGCGGCGGTGCAACGGGGGGAAAAAAAATAGGTTATTTCAACCTTGTAACCAGGGCACTTGATGACTGAGAGCCGAAAACATGTAAGCAGCATTCAAGAGCGCTGAGTATATGTAACGCTGCTCACACACACACACACACACACACACACACACACACTCCTGTATCTTCCAGCCTACACAGTCTGGCTCTCTGAGAAAATGATGAACTTGGTCTTGAAAGGGCTCTAATCATGCGGCCGACCGTCGTTTAGAAAGAGGCCTTTCATGAACTTTGATGTTACAAACAGTGTAAACGGGCGGCAGCCGCTACGGCGGCGCTCTGCGCTCGTCTGTCAAGAGTGACGCAAAACTGAAAGCTTAAATTAAATCTCACGTACCTTGACAACGGGTCTCCAGCAGAATTACAGATCCACACTTAACTTTAGCCGCTCTTGTCATTTTCCCAAGAAAAAAACAAAACAAACAAACTACAGCATAGCAGCTGAGCGCAACTATCTGCGTCTGGCTGACCAGCCGAGAGCCCTGAAAGCGTTAAATTGCATAACAACGCCTAAGTTAATAACGCGCTGTTATTAATCGCCGGTGAGCCGTCGGTGGCCGCGGCAGTCCCTAATTTATCAACAGCACACGAGCGAATCTTCTCATTTGCGGTGTTTGCTGGTTGCAGGCTGAGTCGGTCTATTTTCCAGGCACCGTACTCCACATCCTCCGCTGGCAGTGGCTTGTAAACAGGACCGAGTGGCTGAGAGCAGAGAAAGTAGGTCAGCTGGTAGCTCAATACTCGGCTAACGACGGCAGCGGCATAAGCACACAGCCGAAAGAAACCTGTAGTGACCAGGAGGAGGAGGCGGATTGTAATCTTTAACACGTGCTTAATGCATAGTAGCGCCGCACTAAACGTCAAATTGAGTTCTGCAAAAAAAAGGGAGAAGGATCCTTCGTGTGCTGTTTGTCTCTGACACAGTTTCCTCCGGGTGTGGAGATGTGTTTGGTTTAAAGTGTAGCCTAATACCACTTGGCCGTGGACGCACAGAAGCCTTTCATCTGTCAGGCTAGATCTATATTTATCCAGAAGGGAAATAAAAATACAAATGTACATTAACTAAATAGGTCTGGCCATCAGGTTGTGTCAGTCTACAGCGTGAAGGCTATTCGCATGTAAAGGGGGTAAAGGGTGAGTGGCGTCTCCTCCCTGCCAGCAAGACAGAGCAGATTAGCCTGTCTGACCCTGTTTGCAAGTTTATAAAATCATTTATTTTAAGTCTGGAAGAGAGAAGAACAGTCCGGGTCATACGAGAGGATGACACTGCAAACATAAACAAAACAAGAAGCTGAAGGCTTTTGTTTTTTCCCCTCAAGTACTTCCCCACTTCCTATGTTGTTGTGTTTCTGTCTTCTTCTTCTTTTTTTTTTTTTTTAACAACTTCCTGGTTGCCTTTTCCCTCTGCTGAAGTCCCAAATGTGGGTCAGCAGTCTGCTGCATGACTAATTTCAAGGGCTCACCATGGACCAGCTCCAAATGTTTTGCATCCGTCAACTATTCACACAAATGAACTCATATGCAGACAGATATTTAGAGTTAGAGTTGGAGACTTTTAACATACTAAACCAACTGAAAGTGAGCGTTTGAGATGAGCTTTTGACTTGAGACACCATCATGAGATAATGGAGAGAAACTTTAGACTCTGACACAACCCACTCAAGTTTATTGTTATAATTATCAGTAGCCTGTGTTATCCCTGACATAGTTCATCTAATTTTACAGCCTCCACTGAGTCCACAGAGCCAACAACTGTAATAGTCAGGACTTGAATTTGATTTTGTCTTAAGTGACTACAGCCGGGAACTCACAGCCTAACCCTCCTTCAGACTCTCTGTCAATCAAATCGCCAGAACTGCATTTTTCACCTGAAAAACATAGATTGTCTCCACCCATCACTCTACTTCAGCACTGCTGAAAACTTTGATCCATGCCTTCATCACATGCCATAAGTGAAGCAACAGCATTCTTTATGGCACATCATCCAAAGTCCTAAAAAATTCCAGTGCATTCAGAAGTCTGCTGCTCGACAGGTCTGCCGCTCCTGCTGCCGTGACCACATCAACCTCGTCCTTCAGAACCTTCCTTTCGTCAGCCTCGGCTCCTCGAACCTGCTGTCTCCACCGCTCAGAACCAAAGCCCTGACCCAGAGCGACACAGCTCCTCGGCTGACCCCCTCCCTCTGGAGTTTTCTCTGCAGATCACAACTGAGTCTGCACCGATCGCTCCACGTTAAAATCACCAACCACAGCTAACCTTTCCAGAACTGCTCTTATTGTGTGAATACTCCTGTGTGTTATACATTGTTTGTGAGATTTTTTCTGTGATTATTTAAACTATGAGCTGTCTTTGAGTGCCTTTTAAAGTGCCCAGTAAATAAAATGTATTATTACTGCTGTTTCGGACATAATTTTAATTTAGCTGCTCTGGGTTATTTTCAATAGATGGAATATTATGTTCTCTTAAGACGATCCTCAGTGTGTTGTTGAAGGTGTTTTTGCTGATTAAAGAACAAAATCTGAAAAGAAGCAATTCTGATTTAAGAGAGCTGACTGTTTTTTCAAAGTCCAGTGCGATTTTTACCCAAACAAATGGACACTGATACACTAGTCCAGGGGTTCCTGAGCTTTTCAGCCTGCAACCCCCGAAATAACAGTGCCAGAAACTGGGGACCCCCATCGACCCTGGAGGTAGCATACATCACTGGGCACAGCTGTGCAAATGCACTTTTAGACCGACACCAGCATCAATAACACAAAAGAACAACAGCCTGACAGCCATAATATTATTTTTAAGAAATTTAAAAAAGAATATAATTATATTTTGGAGTCTGTGTTATTTGCTGTCTTTGTCAACTGTGTTAGCGAGCTAACATTTGCTCATTAGTAATAAAAACAGCCTAAACTGCAGCAGAAGTGAGATCTAGCAGAGGTTGATGAGAATGTCAGTATTTATGAATGACTTTTATCATGAAGAACAAATTAAAATTTTGACTTGATGTTGGTGATAGGTGAAAAAACCAAAGGGACTACAACTCATTTCGAGGGGAACAAGAACGCATGCACCAAATTTCATAACAATCTAAATATTATTTAGATCATTTATTTATGCAACAGAGGAAAAAAATTCCAGTTCTATGAGGACCGAGAATGACAGATGAATGAAAACAGTTAATTGTGAGTCCATTAATTAATAGTTATTCAGATAGTCTAGCGCTTACCAGAGTGGTGGGTAGCCTTACAGATGTGTTTGGCTAACCATAGGACCATGCCACCAACCCGTCTAAAAAGTGCTGAGCGCGAAGGTTGATCTGCAAAAATGGTCAAGAGTCTAAGTCAGACCGAGATGACTGTTCATACCACGACTCTTATGACGCCGCCTGCAGAACACGAGCTGCTGTGCTGTTTTTATCATGATAATCACACTAAATGTTTTTCCCCACTGGCCTGTATTGACTTAGTGATTTCTGAAAAACTGATAAAAAAAACTTGTTGTTGTCAGGGTCTTCCATTTTGACTAAGCCTCAGTGCTGTGAGGACACTTCTAGCTCCTAATTTGAACATGCCCTCTCTTAAACTATAATCTCACATTGTCCTTTGCTTTTTATACAGGATGTTCAGGTTGAATGGATAAGTTTCTCTTATAATGAACAGTCTTGTGATAATGACCAGTTGTCATGTGAGTGAAGAGTACAGACAACAGAGCACATGAGTATCAAATGCTTTGACAAGTCAGCCTTTGACACCAGAAAATCAGAAGTGAATTGTTCCCAATTACAAAAAATCAAGCTGCTCATAGTGGACAGGGCAAGTGTGGGCCAGTGAGTACAAACTGTCTCTTTGGACATTTTGTAAGATGTAATTTGCAAGTTCAAAGATGCGATATAGCAAAATACATATTGTGTGTACAGTTCTAAATGAGGCACAAAGGGGACACAAAATTCTTTGTCTTGTGTTTTATATGCTTATGTTCCTGTGGATGCGTTGAATCGCTTCCGCTTAACTTTTAAGGGAAAACACAGTCTGCAGTACGTGACTTCAAAGTCAAAGCCAACCAAACGACTGCCTCTGTCTCTGCCGGCCCCCCCATATTTGACATTTTATAATCAGAATTTCCCTGAAGACGTCCATGAGCCTGAGAAAGAGTTGCAGCACTGGAGACCACTTGTCTCAATGGCCATCTCCATGTAATGAGTCACACTTTCTTAGAGCTAAATTCAAAGGGCAGATGTTGTGGCAGTCCAGATTTCAATGACTGCTCCGGCTTCAGATGTGGTACCAGTGCGATGCCATTCTAACCAGCTTGAGAAGCATGGAGCCACAGTGGCACAGCCGGTCTCTCTGGTCCTCCAGTGACTTATACCTCCTCCATCAACAGGATGGCCACATGTTTATGCTCAATGGAACCTTGAATCTTTGGCATATAGCGCAGTTTGTATTTCCACTGTCTCTCCACAACAGCAAAGAGTTTGCGGCATCTCTTCCAAACAATCTATGACAGCTAGTGCTGAACTTTTCACCAAGCAAGCAAAAACTTCTTATGAGGACATTAAAGTAGACTTGAATATTTTTTGGTGCTCATAAAAAAATGCTAAATCACAGAGGGCAGAAAACCACTGCTCCACTGCTGCACATTTAAAACATTAAAGCGTGTTACAGTTAAGCTAGACCGACACAGCAGGGGCCATCAGGCACCACAGAGCCCCCCCACCACACTGGCCAAATTCAATTTCCAGTGTTCGCCCTTTCTGCGCGGAGCTCCCACTGTGTGATCACACTGTTGTTCCAGTTTCTCTCAGGTCCAAAAGACATGAAAGGCAGGTGGATGGCAGACACCGAGTTGGCAGACAGAGATGGGTAAAGTCTATGCCTGGCAGCCAAACCACCAGAGCCACAAAGCGACCACCAAATGGTAGAAAAAACTGTAAGTAGCACAAAACACAAATGGAAGTGGTGACTCAATCAAAAAACAGACACATTGTCGTCAGCCAGTGTAAACAGAGGCCGGAAATAAAAAATATCTCAATCATCACCTGGAGTTGTGTTACTGCCTCTTCAGTACACAAGAAATAAGGAATTATTGTTCATGAATTTATCAATAAGCCTTCAATTACTGTCAAAAGTGTTATTATCAACACTCAAGTGTCAGCAGGGACTCTTGGGCCCAATCAAATTGACACTCAGTGTGTCCTTGTGTGCGGTCTCACAGGAAAGCCGTGCTTGTTGTGTTAAATGTTGCTTCCACGCAAATAATAGGCATCATTTTTATTTCATGTGTGTTGTTACTTGGCAGGGTTTTGTGTAGCACATGTGTCAGTTTTTAGATTATTCTGTACCTCTACTAATATTTATTTATTTATATTTGGGCCAAGCAACACATTTTTTTTTTTATTACAGACACTAAAACATACAAGCAAAATTATATGTTTGTCACGTAAAGCCAGTGTTTGCCTTTTTGTTTTCATTTAGCTACAATTTATACACTCTCAGCAACATTAAAAACTATTGGATTATGTAGTACCCTAATGGTTTCTTGAGGACTCAGTTATTATCAGAAAATTTCTCCAGCACTTGAGAACGTCCCCCCCCCCCCCTCCCCCCCCCTTTTTTTTGATCAACACAAATTCACATCTGAATGCGGAAATAACGAGATTAAGAACTGACTGCAAAATTGATTTTACTGTAAAATGCCAAAGATGCGCAGTTCAGTTGGGATAGGAGAAATAACATCTGTAATCTTCTTTGACTCTATCCTAAACCTGAACTACAAAGCAGATTTCAAAGTGTGTTTATTACAAATAAAATAACTGGGTCTCAAATACTGTGAAATTCTAAAAGCAAGCAAAACTTTTGTGCATTTTTTTTTTTGGTGCACCATCTTTTAAACACAACACAGCCTTAATCATCAAATTTATGGATGCATGAAGGAAGAAGTCAGAAAGCGAGATCCGACTTGGTTCACATTGCTATTGATCTTGAAAACCAGAAGCCAACATAAAAGCCAACATAGAAGTTTACAAGAGCTAAAAGTGTTAAACACAAGAATTATACAAGACTCGTCTGATTGCTTTACACCAAAGGATACTGAAAGGACAAGAGAGACAAAAGATCTGAAGTGACTGTGGCCTTTTTTCACTAGAGTGCTACATCAAAGCATTCCCTATCAAAAGTTCTTGCAAAGTAACTGAAACATGTTTCCACTGTCTCTTTATAGTTTTTGTGTTCCCTCTAAATTCTTCTTACTGCCAGCTCCAATGACGCATACATGACATCCAGCCTGCCGGAGGAAAGTAATGAGCTCTCGCATAAACATTTTACATCACAAAGACATCCTACCGTCCCACCAAAATAAGTTTCCATATCTACAAATAACTTCCTTAGCACCGATCAAGCAAATCTAAAACCTGTTATTTTGCGAGGATGGGACGTTCCGCTCTACTGCAGCTACACTTTGCTGTTTACAATGATTAGACAAATGTATTTCACGCCACCATGATGGCATGAAAAAGAAGGCAGTGTTTTCTGAGTGATTCTGATAACTGTGTATCCAATTAACTTCCATTATCTTTTTATCTAGCACCACCATGACACTTGTGGTTATGACTGAAATGTCACAATGACCCCAACTGGATGGAATGCCATGAAATTAAGTGCAGACATTGTTGTCTCAATTAGTATAAACTGTAGCAGGCTATTTATTGA
>JAQLOL010000006.1:9161025-9177942 GCA_029783665.1 Naso thynnoides
TGATTTCATACTCTGGCATCATTTAAAACAGTTATCTGACTTTGTAACATCATTTATAGGTTGAAAGAGACAGAAAAGCATAATATGACTCCTTTAAATTTCAGTAGTGTTACATTAAGTTAAAAAAATCAAATATTTCTTTAATGCCTGTCAATGGACAGTAGAGGAAACGACAGATGAGATTTTTACTTCATTGATCTAATCTGTTGCTTTTCTGTTTTCAGGTGTTACTGATGGGAAAAAGCGGGTCTGGAAAGACCAGTATGAGATCAATCATCTTTGCCAACTACATAGCTCGAGACACACGCCGCCTTGGAGCAACAAGTAAGAACACTTTTTTAAAAAAGCTGCTGTATGGAGATACATTTTTGATGCTGGGTGCCTCTTAAATCTCACCTGTAAATAAATATTTTCATCCTTTTATGTTAAATATAGTTGATGTTGAGCACTCCCACGTACGGTTTCTGGGCAATCTGGTTCTAAACCTGTGGGACTGTGGAGGGTAAAGTACATTTGTTCATTGTTTGCCATCTTTGGACCAGCTTTGACATTTCAGTTCAAGTCTGAAACCCTCTGCTCTGCATCCTCTGCCCATCAGACAGGACACGTTCATGGAGAACTACTTCACCAGCCAGAGAGACAACATTTTCCGAAATGTAGAGGTGCTTATTTATGTGTTTGACGTTGAGAGTCGTGAGCTGGAGAAAGACATGCACTACTACCAGTCGTGTCTGGAGGCCATTCTGCAGAACTCCCCCGACGCCAAAGTGTTCTGTCTCGTTCACAAAATGGATCTGGTGCAGGAAGATCAGAGAGATTTGGTAAGCTTAACAATTTTTATTTATTAATAATCTCCTTTCCCTCACACATTTTTGCCGTCTCACACAGAAGCAGATAAGCACAGAAGACATTTAGAGCTTTTTGTTTGGTTTTTTAAAATTTCGGCCTCGTTCACAGGATCACTAGAAGCATAAACAACACTTCTGCTTAATGTTAGAACGCAAAGCAATTTTATCTGAAACTGACAACCCTGAGAAAGATCTGTCCAGCATGAAAATAAAATGACTTTAAATCACTGAACAATATTTTCTGTTTTGTTTTGAACCATTATTGTCATCAGTTATATAATTTATGATGTATTTCATTTATTTTTTATCAAGGCTCTCAAGATTAATTTGTCATTTAACAAAATTTACACAATGAAATAATTACTGTGACATAGTTCAGGCAGTCGTGATGCTAGAGACAAAAATTTAACTTTAACAAAAACTGTGTAAATAAAGAAATAATATATTAAAAGCCGTGCTTTATAATATCTATACATGCATTAAATAATGATGTTTTAAGTATGCAAACTGTTAAATCAGAAGACAGAGAATGCCTTTAGGGAAGCTGTAGCATACAGGCATTGTGTTACTAATTTAATTTTAAAAGAAATCTCTACATTTGTGTGATTTATTTATCCCCTTGTAAATCATGTTAAACTGAGGGGAGAGTGTTAAAATCTAAAGCAGACGTATACTAATGGCGGCCAGTGGGCCACATGCAGCCCTCAAGCCAGAAAAGCAGAGATAAACCAAGAAAAACATGTTGTGCTAGCGTACAGGAATTACTTAAAATGTTAAATTCAGCACTCTGTGCAGCCTTGCAACATTCAACCAACAATGCAGCGTGATGTTGTAAATGTGGGTGTCTAGTTGTGGCTGTAGTAGTCTTTCTCAACCGTAAAACACAAAACTGACAGTGAAAACTGTCGGTTTGAACCTGCCTGGACAGATAATCCTCGTTTATTTGATTGCCGGATCCAAAAACCAAATGGATGCATTAAATTTGCAATGAGTGTGTTGTGATATTTAAAGAAAACAATGTTCAGAGGCACCGCATTGAGAAACATCCGACTTTCCGGGCAAACTTTCCAAAGGGTTCGCAGGAGAAGGCTGCAAAAGTGCAAAGTTTGATTGCATCTTACAGCCGGAGCTGAACTGTTTTTATGCACTTTGTGATGTGCCTGTGTCAGATATGCTGAAATTTAACAGGAAAACGATAAACTTATCTTGCTTGTCCTTACATTCAATTGTGTTGGTTTAAAATTTGTCATTACCTGCTGCTCATCAGCCACTGATAATGCCTGGCCCAGCAAAACTTCTTAGTTTTAAAATCTTGCCCAATTGAATTTGTAATTGAATAGCCCTGATCTAAAACTTTAATAGTGACTATGTGACTGTCATTTCTGTTTTTACAGATCTTTAAGGAGCGTGAGGAGGATCTGAAGAGATTGTCCAGACCTCTGGCTTGCACATGCTTCAGGACGTCAATCTGGGATGAAACACTGTATAAGGTTGGGACGTTTGATTGCTCATATGTTCAGATGTCGGGTCTCAGAGTTGACACCAACTTAAACCTTTTTCGATGTCTTGTAGGCCTGGTCCAGCATAGTGTACCAGCTCATCCCAAATGTTCAGCAGCTGGAGACAAACCTGAGAAATTTTGCACAGATCATAGAGGCAGATGAAGTCCTTCTGTTTGAAAGGGCCACCTTCCTGGTGAGAGCGATCGCTTCCTCTGGCATGATAGTGTCCGTAGCAGAAAATCTGGATCCAGTAATGAAGATCTTTGTTGTTTTTGCGTGGTGTTTTTTAAAATGCAGGTGATCTCCCACTATCAGTGCAAAGAGCAGCGGGACGCTCACCGGTTTGAGAAGATCAGTAACATTATCAAACAGTTCAAACTCAGCTGTAGGTGAGTTCTGTCTGCAGAAACATCACCTTCGCTTTACACATCACCTGCTGAATATCTGTGACACTTCAGATTTTTTAACGCGCTCTTTTTTTTATTGCAGTAAACTTGCGGCCTCTTTCCAAAGCATGGAAGTGAGGAACTCAAACTTTGCGGCCTTCATTGATGTCTTCACCTCTAACACATACGTCATGGTCATCATGTCAGACCCCTCCATTCGTAAGTAGCAAGATGACATTTCTCTGCAGTGAATGTGCATTTAAGAAACCAGTGATCTCAGAATAAGAAATTATTCTCCTTTTTTTTTTCCCCCAGCATCTGCAGCCACTCTCATCAATATCCGTAATGCTAGGAAACACTTTGAGAAGTTGGAGCGGGTGGATGGACCCAAGCACAGCCTGCACATGCGAATGCGCTAGCTGGTGCATTTGCCCCAGCGGATACTCTCAGCCAATCAGTCCCCAGACTGCACACATGCTGTGGCCTTCCCGCTCCAATACATATGAGCAGCCCTGCACTGTTTCCTCTATATCTTCCCATTCAATCACAGTTATTACGGGAAAAATCATATTTTTCTTTTCCTCTACAGTGATCATAATGTTGAACAGCAATGCGCTCTGTTGAAATGTTTGCCCTTACTCGACACATTAAAGTAAAATGAATAGTTGTGTTTCATATGAAGGGAGATACCTTTGCTGTCACACTTTGTCTGATACAGTAGATTCATGTACTCCATGCAGTGAATCCCAGTGATCAGGAGATGCTATCTCCAAATGATTCGCAGCAGAAACTGTTTGATGTACAAATGCAGTTTGTAAGCTGTTACACTTTGAAAGTACAAAAAATACTGGTAAGTTATGTACGGAAAAATATCATTTGTAATGTCTTTTTTTCTGCTTTAAATATTGTCAATGCTCACCACCTCGTCAACAAAAGCATATTACGGTACACACAGTATGTAACAGACATACATATTAGAACACATTTACTTGTAAAAACTGTCAGAAGTGGCTCATGTTCCTGTTATTTGATGCAGTGTCCAGACTCACTATAAGGCTGTCTGACACTGCAACAGTTGAGTTTCTCACATGACCATGACAAATGTTTGGTGTGGTAGGGAGTTGGACCTGTGTGTGTGTGTGTGTGTGAGAGAGAGAGAGAGTGTGGAGGGGTTACAGGACAGCTCAGTGCAGCTGTTCAGTGAGTTGCATTTTCTCAGCGGCATATGTTTAGATGAAGCAGCAGTTCGTTTAAGTAATTATAAAAATGGACATAAAACGAAGTTAAGCTTGTTTTAATCACCTTTGTTAGTAAATAAATTGGAACCAAAACCCCACGAGAACAAGGCTGCAAAACTGGTTTTTCTCAATAATAGAAAGCATTCATATAGCTTGTGATTTGATCATGGTCTTTAACGGCATATATTTAAAAAACTCACCAGGCCTGTGTGGGTGTGGTTCAATCAGATTTGATTGACAGTGACCAGAAAGCTCAAAACCTGTCATTAGATTGTGATGAAAATGTTGTTAAATCCTGATTGGTGCACAGAGGTAAATGACCTCACCTTTTTCTGTCTGAGCCCCTCCCACTTAAAGACCAGCAAGAGAAGCTCAGGGAGAGGAAAAACAAACTAATATAAATTAAAGAAAATCTTCAAACCTTGAAAAATTTAATTCATTTGGGACACCAACCTCATAATAAGAAGAGACTTTGTTAACTTCTTTTAGTCTTAGATGGTTTGTGCTTTTTTTTTTAAAGTTGTCCGCACCCTTTGGTCAAAGGGAATTTGCAGGACAATTCAAATGAGAACTGACTGAGCCTTCTTAGAGGGCATTAGTGATGAAGACCATGTGATTTCACTGAAAACGCAGGTAAATGCAAGTTAATGGAATATGAGTTTTGAATATTTTATTTTTGACAAACTTCAAGTACAAGTTTCATGCTCAGGAATAAATTTTTAAGGTTTACTTTCAGCATAGACTAATGTGGAAGTGTATATTGTTTAAATATTGACTAGGGGTTTAACGGCTACCGATTTCTACTAGTTTCCTGCTGTCAAAATAGCCCAGCAGTCAACTAGTCAAAGAATTGTTGTCTAAGATGGACGCACAAAGAAAGGTTCTCTGAATACTGATGTTGTATTCTGTACTGCAGAGGGTTCAAGCACTCCTCTGTGACATGTCAAACTAAGCAAGACTACATTTTATAATCTTGACAAGAAAATAAATAGCCCACCAATGTGGCTGTTCTAAACAAAAGAAGAGAAAAATAAGACAAGAACAAAATGACCAGTTGACTGTTGCCTACAGCGCCGGCTAGTGGTAAAGGTAGTCAACCAGTCCATTATGTAGTGAAATTATTCATATTGATTATTCTAAATCCCTGAGGGCAAAGCCTATACATGTGTCTCTCACATATGCTACTCATATAAATCAAAGCAAAAAATTGAGCCAGACTGACTCTTGGTGCAATCCAACCACAACCAAAATTTAACAAAGTTAAAGCGGTTTTGGTGGTTTGCACTCAAAAAAAACATCTTGGTATTTCTGTCAAAACTGGGACGAATTTGGTTGTACAGTGTGAGATATTTTGAGGTCTTTATTATATTAATTTAATATGTTCAACTTAGGGCTGCACAATTAATCAAAATTTAATTGAAATGGCAACATGGGCTAATGCAATTCTTAGATTGCAGGGGGCGCAGTATTTGTTCAATGAGAAATGAGTTAAATACATTTGATCAAATACTGTGGTGCTGCAGAGTTGCTCTGGCCTACACATCATATTCTACATCCTGTAGAAAACATCTTTGTTTGCTACAGATCCCAGCAAAAATTACACCCTAATAATTTTAATATGATTTTCAATGAAAATGAGAATAATTTTTTAGAAATGATCTTTCCCTCTAATGTAAAAAAATCACATTGTGAACGCAACATCAGTCCAAATAATCACAATTATTTTTTCAAAACCACGCAACCTTAATTCAGCCCTTACATTTAAGTATTACCATAGGAACAATCTGACACAATTTTAATTATCTCTCCAAAACATTTATATCATATCATTTATGTCTATATATTATATATCTTGACTTACAAATCATTAGTGTTTGTTAGGAATATATTAGTTCATTCTTTCATCTCATAGTAAGGTTTTACTCAGGTCAAGATTAAGATAATCATCTAACGCAGGTTTGTTGAAGGCTCCCGTCTTTCGTCTATGACCAGCTCTGCTGCAGAAGCAGTCATTGTTTCAGCCGCGCTTATCGACTCTGCTCATGTGGTTCAGTTGTATCCTGGAATGCAGACGCTGAATAACTGGAAAATCCCCAGTCCCCTGCTTCAAAGAGTGAGTGTGCATAATAGCAATGGGAGCAACTAAATGCTAACAGGGACAAAGTGGCTTACTCACTTTAATAAAACACTGGCAAAGCAAATTTTATAGAAAATAAAAATCTCACTTAGTTAAAGCCAATTTGTGGTACAAGTGAAAAACATAGACAGCAAATAGTGAGTGAGTCACTTCACCAGAAGCAGAATCCTTTCCAGTGCAAAAACTCTCTTTAGATGTCCCAAAAAAGCAAAAGCAGGGGGAAAAAAAGTCACAAGAATGTCCATCTGGTTCAGCAGTAACCTGGAACAATCAGATGTTGGAAAATATCTGTGTTTGTGTGCGTGTCTGTGTGTGTGTGAGTGTGTGTGTGTGTGAACTCAGCAAATTACCTTCAACCGTCTCTCCTTGGACCTTTTCCCAAGAGATAAGGTGTACAGGCCCAGAACATAACGCATGTTGAGAGAACTGAATCCCTCTGCTGACGCAACTGAACACAAGATGTTTACAAAAATATAACAAGTCAAAAGAGTGGCAGTCAAACTTCATTGGTTTTAATGTACTTTTTTTTCATCATTAGTGATTTATTCTCTGTAGCAAGTTGCTTCAAAACCACCATTTAAACACATTTTCAAGAGCTTAAAGATTGCAAGGTCATAGTAATGCTGTCCACTTTCTTTTCATGTTTATTGACATGAAAACATCTCTTTACACTCAGCTAAACTGATAAAAGCATTCTCACAGTGTTCTTCTGTACACTTTATACACCCGAATCAAAGTATTTCAGGAGAAATCTCCGTATTGACACTGTTAATGTTTTGATGTTGGGCTCTTTTTGTCCTCTGTTTGCACATCATTTCGATTTGGGGACCCTTCTGTGTGGGCAGCAGGCCCAGGATCTGTTTCTTCCACCATCTTTGCATCCGTGCCCATGTCATCACTTGCATCTGCACCGCAGTCTGTTTGATTCAGCTGCCGCTCCAGCAGAGTGATGCGCTGCTTCAGCCGCTGCTGAGTGTGTGTGTATTCCCTGAGCAGACGGGCAAAGCGAGTCTGAAGGGTGTCCAGGGACGACTCCAGCCTCTCCACCTTCTCCTCTGTGTCCTCTTTCTGCAGCCCGCCGCTCTCTGCGTTCTCATCCAGCAGACCCTCCTTCATCAGGATCTCCCGGCCCCTCTCCTCAAGCACAGTCTTAGCATTTGGATACTCCGTCACGGCCTCCATCAAGTCGTCCTTTGAGAGGCAGAAGAGATCAGAGTAGCCCAAGCTGCGAATGTTGGCTGTTCGACGATTTCCCATTTTACTTCCTTTAATGTTCAGAATGCTGATTTCCCCGAAGCAGCTGCCAGCAGTGAGAAGAGCGTACTGTGTGATCCCATCGTCAGCCACCACTGCCAGCTTCCCCTCCTTAATAATATACATCTCTTTCCCTATGTCCCCCTTCCTGCAGATGTAGTCCCCTGGACTGAAGACCTGCGGGCGTAGCTTGAGCACGAGCTCGACCAACAGTCCTGCCTCACAGTCTTGAAAAATGCGTACTTTCTTCAAAGTCTCCAGGTGTACATTAATAGCAATCTCAGCGCGCAGTTTGTTTGGCAAGTTCTTCAGCACCTCCTGCTCATCAACTGCTTTCTTGTTGGTCCAGAGGTAGTCAAACCATTTAATGACACGCGTCTCCAGTTCTCTGCTCACTTTGCGGAAATGCATGTAATGTTTGATGGCATCGATCCGAGCTTGAAACTCGGCACGTGTGGCATTCATGTTGGCTATCATAGAGCCAACATTTCCCACAATTGTGGCAAAGATCAGCACTCCAACCAGGAAGTCAAAGACCACAAAGAGGTACTCTTCATCTCGGACAGGTGCAGGCATCTCTCCAATGGTGGTAAGAGTAAGAGTGGACCAATACAGACAGTAGACGTAACTCCGAGTCAGGGAGGAATACTCAGGTTTGGAGATGTTTGGGAACACCCAAGTGTCCGAGCCAAATCCTAAAGACTTAGATATGGCGTAATAGATGCAGGCGTTCCAGTGAATGATGACCAGGATGTAGAGCACCAAGTTACCAATGCGGAAGATGTTGGGGTAGTTGGTGCGAGTCTCGGTGCGGTCAAAGAATTCAAACATCCGTGGGAAGCGCAGCAGACGGTTAAACCTGAGCTGTGGTGTGTGGATGCCGGTAGAGATGTAAGCCAGGTCAGTCGGCAGGATGGACAACACGTCCAGCTTGAACTGTAATGTTCGGACGTAGCTGTCTCTAAGCTTGGCGTGGTCCTTCACCAGCAGACCTTGTTCCAAAAACCCTAAGAGAAGACACGTGGAGCACAAATTCAAATGAACTCTGAGTCGCTGCTCACCTCTACAAATCAGTTCATGTAGTGGAATGATGCTGAACGGTGGATGAAAAAACTTAAAACTGCACTGATCAAAATTTTTAGACCAACATTAGATCAAATTGCAATGTTTAATGACAATGGTGCAACCTTAGTGACAAACCTACCAAGAATTAGCACCTAAATCGGCACCACTGAGGAGCATTTTAGGCTACATCCATGCTACTTTGTTTTTGTCGTAAAACCGACACTCTTGTTACATTTATGCCAGGCGTCAACACTGCTCTAGCATTTCAGAAGCATCTAAACATCTTTACTGTTTGCTGCACTCATTGGCCCTGTTTATAGCAGTAAAGGCAGCTGTCTGCTATGTTTCTGTTATGTAAATGTCTGACTGATGACACAAACTGTAATCTACCTATCCATCATTCAATTGCAGACAAAGTTAAAGGATGGCTGGTGAACACAGTGGAGCAAAAACATTAGAAATTTCCCAAAGGATTGTGGAGGTGAGAACAAAAAAATATTCAAAAGGACAGTAAATATTAGACTAATAGTTGTCAGGTTGCCAGAAACATGACTCCAAATGAATCCTAATGCTCTGTGTTTGCTGGAGAAAACCTTTCTCTGCTCTTCCAGGTTAAAAAAGTTGATTGTTTAATGTCGCTTTAAACGTTTTTATGTGCTTAGTCTGTGCTAGCTCACATACTCTGTTTCTGCCGTAAGGCAAAAGATACTATTGCAACAACTGTTTAATATAAACTTTAAAATGAAACATTTTTCTTTGCTGGTCACACTGATGACATGGGTTTCTAAAGGTGCTAAGTCAAAGGTAATTGGATCACCAAATTGATTAATGGGATAAAAGTCACATAAACTTATTCCATCAGGATTTTTTTTACACAAACAAAAAGAAATGCTGTTAGAATAACATGAAAGATAATTATCTCTTAAAAAAAACTATGAAAACCTCTGTAGCGTAATGCAGCTAATTTTCCCTTTTTTTGCGTATCAAGAGCAGGAGCTGCATTTTAAATCAGGTTACCTGTGCGAAGTCGCACGCAGGTGTCTATAAGGTACACAAAGTCACAGAGGTAGTCCAACACCAGCCAGCAGATGTAATTGCCCACCTGTAGCTTGTCAAAGCACGCCCTGTGAATATAAAAAGAATGATTTACTGCCTCAGTCCCAGGAAGTGGACAGCTAACCCATTCACTACATCCATCCCCTGTCTCTGGAGGCTGCAGGGCCAAACAGATAACAGCAGTGGTGTCATTACCTCGCTACAACCAGGAACCAGTTGTAGAGCACCGCAGTGGCGATAACAAATAACCAGCGGTAGTAGGCATCATTAGAAGGGGACACCACAAACAAATCCCACTTTTTCCTGAAAGCATTGAGACATTTCAATTAACTCAAACACAACTTTAGCTCATGTTTCTGTAAAAAATTACATATTTCTGCAGATCCTCAAAAGCAATGTTTGACCTCTGACTTATTGGCACAAAAATGTCTGTGTAACTGGAATCAACAGTATTTGACATTAACATTTTACAAAGGTAATATTTTTACAGAGCTGCATGACTGGATTGCCTAACACTCAGTGCATATGATGTATGTCAAAGTGCACAGAAATTGTTCAGGCATACCTTAAAATCCCTTTGGCATTGTTGCCATTGGCATCTTGCTGCGTGTTGCTGTTGCGACTCGGGGCCATTCTCAGCTCAGGGCCACGAAAGCGCTCCATGAAGGAGTCCGGCCGCTCCTCCTCCTCCAGCAGACTCCTGTGTGCCCATTCCCTCAGTCTTACCACCAGGCTCACCAGTCTGACACACACAAGAAACATACAAGCTGTTAAAATTAAAGATCTAAGTTAAAATTGTGGTCTTAAGTTTGGCGACACCCTGTAACAGTTTAAAGACTTTAACCTAATTAAAAACTATAAACGGATGCTTACTAATGAACGACACCATCAGAGAGAAACGAACACTGTTCCTCCAGCATAAACACAACAGCAGCTGTCAGTGTCTCTCACAAAACCAGACAGTGGAACAAGTGAAATGATGATGGAAAAATCCCTGACAACACGTCTGTCCTCTCAGAAAGGCAAAAAAGAGACTTGGACATAAATGTGCAATATCCATTTTACAACTTGAAACACTGATATTTTTTAAGAAATCAAACTTCCCAGGACCACAGCCTCATTTGTTTCGATGAATCTACCGAAAAATCTCAATTAGTTTGACACAAGCAAGACGTAAACACATGACATATTCTGAGAAAAACATCCTTCTCTTCTCTTGTCTTGGCATCCTGTTACTTTACTGACTTAACTGTAAAACATTTCCATTTTTGCCAATGTGTTCATCTATGAATCATTCTTCAGTCGAACTCTTTCTGTAGGCAACTGAGTTTTTTGATTTCTCTTAGTTTTTCATCAAATAATTTTTATCTTTTCTTAAATATCCTGTGAGAGAAAGAAGAGTAAATCAAGATCAGAACAAAAGAATGAACCGGAAAAACCTCTTTGCTTGTAGTGTGTAAGTGTTTCAAATTATACATATAACAAACAATTATGCCATGGGAGTCTTTGTCAGCTGGAATTTGTACTGTGACGTTTAAAACAAAAACACTTTCTGCATCTGTTTGTCTGAATAAACAGTTCTGGGCTGTTTTTAAAAAGCCAGATTCTGATTAGTTTACAGGGCTTTGTGCAGGAGGCTGATGTGAAGCGGGTTGTAACTTTACCTTGAGATCGCTCCGCTCCTCTGAAAAGAGTTTCTGGAGTTTCCTCCGTGGGGGTCAAGAGCAGCGACCCTCTGCAGCTCTGAGGATGTGTCATCGCAGACAGACGGCACCCTGGGAGATGAAAACACACATGCTTTGCTTCTCTCGTACAACCCTCTGAGACAAAAATGCATCCCATGATTTCATAGTTGTTGTCACCTGCTAAGAATACTCTCGGCTCTCTCGATCTCCTCCTCCAAGGTGGTCTTCACTGACAGATTGTGTGGTGACCGGTCTCTCTCTGCTGCCTGGCCCGTCATCTTCAGATCTGCAGCCAAACACTTGTGTTACAGCCTCTTTTGCATGATTTATTCTACTGGATTGAGGGTGTTGACCATGTTTTCAGCTGGCCTCTCCTTCAGTGACACTGTGGCAGCAGAGGAAAGTGTTTATGGTTTACAGGGAGTGTTTATGGTGCGTGTGACAGATTATAGTCAGGGGACGGGTGGGGAGGGTGGGGACGACTGGGACTGTCTGCCACAGTCCCTCACCTGTCCCATCACAGCTGGTTGCTGTGGAGATTTAAGGGGCTGTAAGAGAAACTCAGCGACATGATACTGATGCCACATTGTTTTAAATAAAGTTTTTTAAGTTTTGGAAGTTCACCAGAAAAACTTGTCCAGCCACAAGAAGCAACCCCCACCCCTCAAGCATGAGGGTAGGGACGCACTCCCACACTCTGCAGCACTGACAGAAGATGAGCTGTTTAGGCGAGTGTTACCACTGTGTTACTAATTGGTGGATCATTAACGAAAACACACACGCGGTCGGCCTGAAGCTCTGCGGCTCAGCGAGCCTATCAGCTGCTCTCCCTCAGGAGCGGCATCGCTTAGGAAACCAGGGTGCTGACTGAGAGCAAAGTGGCCTCACTAAAGCAAAAACTGGTAAACCAGCTGCAAAGAGACCAACTACATGTTAGTGTGGGCTGAGAAAGCAAATGTACTCTTTCTTTTCTAAGTAACTTGTAAAATGTTTTGTGGAAAATTTTGTAGAAGCTCTTTGTAATTTGGCTCAAATACTTCACTTAAGTCCAACTAATTGTTTGTGTAATGATATTTGTCTGAAGGCAAGCAAGCAATCTAAAATATATGGAGAATAAAGTTCCTGATTATTAATGACAAATTAATACATTTACTTGGTTTTAAATGCAGCTTTTCCTATTATTGTTATTGCCAAATTACAGATTTTTCTTGGAAATTACTTTTTATGAAGTTAAGGATGAAAACTAAGTAATACAGTAACAGGAAAATTTCCCTCAAGTTTCACTGGAATATTTTGTATCATTACTAGCAGTGCACATTACTCAATACATCAAAAGTGATTTAAAAAAATTAACAATATTAAATTAACATACAATAGCCACACAAAATTTGAAGTTTTTTATTCTTAGAAAATGATTAATGTGAATTATTAGCTTTCTGATTAACTGCTTTTGCCAAATACAGGAGAAGAAATTTAAGGAAAAATAAATCAGTTCGTAAATCTTTCGTCCTACCTTTTGTTTCCCTCAGTTACTCCAAAACAGTTCTTGAGGTGTCTTCACACTGTCACAGCTCGAGCAGCGCTCTCCTGGACAATCCATCCTCAGTGCTCACAGTGGATGTAATGAGAGGAAAAATCAAACTTCATCCAGCACTCCTAAAAGAACAATCCCTGGTCCTGTTCTTGTAGCATTTCAGTTTGCCTCTACTTGCAATGTGTCTCCCAGTTTCCCCAGAGGAGCAGAGACATGTGGTTCACCTGATCCTCAGACTTACTGAGCACATGCAGGAGGCTGGCAGGTGGAGAGATGCAGGGCGGGGAAATCTTTGAATGGTTACGAGCCCAGATGTCGGCTTTAGACTGAGGAGTCTTCTGGGAAAACCCTTCGGCCGTGCCTTTCCTCTGCACATGTCTTACACAGGAGAGCAGCTCAACAGTACATCTGTGGTCATTAGCTGTGCATTATGTCATCCACATAATGACCTAATTTTGTGTAACATATTAGACTAACTAGCAAATAATTATACAATATTTACCCAAGTTCTGAGATCAAGAACAATTTTGAGGCACGTCTACTTTACTTGAAATTTTTTCCAATATGTGTTACATTATACTTCCACCGCAGTTTAGACTGAAACAGTGGTTCCCAAACTTTTCAGCTTGGGACCCCCAAAATAACGACACCAGAAACTGGGAACCCCAATTGACCTTGAAGGTGGCACATAACATTATGCACAGCCACGCGCACTCATTATAAAGCCTATGGAAACACAAAAGAGCAACAGCTTAAAAGCCTTAATATTATTTTAAAGTAATTTATGACAGAATATAACAAAGAATATAACCAGAATTTCTACAATGATGGCTTAAATATGCAATTTTAAATTATTTTAAAAATCTATTTGTTCTTTGGAGGGCATCTCGCAACCCCCTTCTCTGTGTCTTGTGACCCTCCCTCCCCCGGGGGGTCCCAACCCCCACTTTGGGAGCCACTGGACTAAAACATTGCACTTTTACTGCATAACAGTTGTTTATAACCTTTTTGGCTCACATTAGCAGTTCTGCCCCTTTAAACTTATCACATGGTCAGTCATTTTAAATTAAGTCAAATTAACCAATATTTCATGAAAAACCAAGACCTGAGACAATGATGAAAAGTGAATACAAATTTGGGTAACACTTTATTTCAAGCAAGCATCTATAACGTGTTATAAGCATATTTATAGTGCATTATAATGCACCTATAGTTCTGTATAACCATAATTATAAGCAGGGTTAGGGTTAAGCATAATCATCACCTCCTATAATGCATTAGAAGTGTGTTCATAATACGATATAATGTGATATATATGATTATAATGTGTTATAATGCATTATAGAGACAGGTTTAATAGAGTGTGGGCCAAATTTGTTTTGCAGAAATTAGTTTTACCTTATTTTCAAACACTTTAATTATCCTTCAACCCCGACAATGGCGGGAAACCACTTTATTAAGTAGTAATTAAGTTAATTAAGTAATTCAAACTAGCTCCATACTGACCAGCTTTGTCATTACAATACTGTTCACACATTGATCCAACAGTATTATGATCTAATTAATGTCACAAGCTACATAACAAAAGTGACAGGGGCCATTTTACAGTGGTACAAGTAGTTACCTTTTCTTTTAGATAGCTGAAGTACATTTAGCTGAAAATACTTTTGAGCTTTACTGAAGTACGATTTTGACTGCAAGACTTTCACAGGTACCACATGAAGGTCCAGTAATGCATTTTTAATGTGTCCTACAAGATGATGTTGTGTACCATTATTGTTATATATATATATTTTTAATCTTTGTTTATGTTGTTATATGCACTACATGTTTAGGAACAACAAATGAAAATGAGCATTCTGCCATATCTGGTAAAAAATACACTGTCCCTGCTTCAAAAAAAAAAAAAAAAAAAATAGAGAGCAGTAGTATTTTTACATTGTTGAACTGGTATTTTTAATCATGTTTAGGATCTGATCTTCCACCACTGTTGGCTTGATAACCTGTGTAAAATTAAAGATTCACTTTAAATCAAAAATTAAATTTAACTATTTATATTTAAGTTATTAATTCTCTTTTTCTATTCTTCATTTTAATTATTGATTTTTTTCTTCAAGGTGATTATTTCCAGTTTGAATATGAAGCCTGCATGGTCCAATCTTCTGTAAAATCCTCAAACTGATAAAAATCACTAACTTTAACAGACACACTCCCCTGTGGAAATGGAGCTTGAAAATCAAGATGATGAAGCCCACATTGGACAGCTTCCTCATCATCCAGCTCTCTGACAGCCTCGGCTTTAATCAGATCCTTGGGAAACGGGAAGACTGGAGACTTACAGAGAGAGTCTTCAGGGAGTGGAGCCCACAGGACTTTACATATGACTGAGATTCAGGTCAGTGAACAGTAAAATACAATCTGCCACTGCTATCCCCAGGTGTACTACAATACTGTTGATGGACTGTAAAAAAAATCTTGAGTGTTACCGGGAGAGAAGATGTAACAGATCAAAATGTGTCAACAAAAATCTCGTATACAAATGAAACATAAACAGTGAAAATGAGATTCTCCACTGAACGTATCTCTGGCTAATCACAACCCATGATTTAATGTAATATTTCATCATTTTTTTTGGTCATAAAGTCCATTTAGGAGCATTAAATGCATTCCAGCTGGGCAGAGTGAACGTTAAAAAGCAGCAGAGGGATAAAACAACAATGACAAATGAGGTATTCTTCAGATTAGGCAACAGTTTGACAATGAAAACAGGGAAGATCATAAATGCATGAGGGTGTTAACACTAACAAAGAGACAAGAAAAAGGAGAAGCCGGCAGCAGTAAAAAAGGAAATAAAAGCTTAGATCATAAAAGTGATGTTGAAGAGGATAATGCCCGCCTCTCTGGCAGGTGGTTCCTCACTCTCATGGTTCCAACACAGAGGGGACTGATTTTAATTTAAGTCGACATAACTTAAAGAATTAGTTTGACATTTATTATGTGCTTTTTTGTTGTTGTTGTTGTTGTTGTTGTTAATACCAGCCCATGTCTGTTGGTAAATATGAGATATATATATGCTACAAATGGTAACTTGCTAGTTTGGCTTGCACCACACTTGTTAGCTGCAGCCTCAGTGATGAGAAAGTCACCACAACTGGAATACAAAACCAAGATTTGAGGCATTTTAATGTTTTTTTCTCATATATAATAATATAACATAGTAATAAATCAGTTTGTAGATGCTGGTAGGTGGATAATGGTGCTGTTTCTCTGTTGCGGTCTTTATGCTAAGTTAAGCTTAGCTAGCATGTGTGGCTTCATATCTAAAAACAAGGTGTTCAACTGTTTAAATGTAGTTATACTCAGTGGTCCATTTATTAGGTACACCTTGCTTAAACAAACAGTGGAGGCAGTGAATGTGCATGTATGTTTTTGGCAGCCACCACATTTTATCTTAATATCTTATCGGCTAATATGTGTTGTGATAAACAACTTAACATGAGAGATTTTACTTTGATGGTATTCAAGTTGTTACTGAGGAAATGGAAAATGTTTCATCTAAAAAGAGATGAATTCCGATTCACCATCATTAGTCAGGTTAACAACAGATGAAAGCAGATGAACAGATTTGTGGTCAAGGCTGTTTCTGTGAAAAATGTCTTTTCCCAAATTTATTAACACAAAACAGATGAGCAGTTTTCAACTTGATATTTATTGTTACATGTAAAGCACTTCAGTTCAGACAACAGACCAAATACAATTCGGCTATTGTCACAGAGCATTGTGAAACCAAGTGGAATGAAGTCGCTGTTTATATTTGGTAATGTCGAGTACAATAGAAAAACTGAAGGCCACAAAGCGCGAGTACACGTTGTCTTTGAGACGAGAGGAAGGCACAGCAGAAGCCAGGAAGGTCCGGTCAGCATGCTCCTCATCCAACATAACAGGCAAAAAAACAAACAAAACAAAACAAAACAAAACAAAACAAAACAAAACAAAACAAAAGCAAGATACAAAGTCTAGATAACCCAAAACAGCATTTACCTTACATAAAAATCCCAAGAAACAAACAAATGATGAGTAAAAGAATACAGACAGCACATCAGGCTGATCTTTACTATAAACTGACCTTATGGCTTCTGTATACAGATATGTAGAAGTTCATTGTGCCAGTTATTAAGACATGCTTGTATTTATTTACTGAGGTGAATTGTT
>JAQLOL010000006.1:9198105-9217537 GCA_029783665.1 Naso thynnoides
ATGTTTGTTTTTTTTAAGTTATTTTTTTATACTCTTTTTTTTTTTTTTTTCCTTCCTGATACCCATTCCAATACCTAGGTTTGAGCATCGGCCGACACTGAGTACCGATGCAATACCAGCACATAAAAAACAATACCTTACACATCTCCTTTAACTTTCCCGTGTAAAATATCGCCAAATGCAGACATTTTGCTAGCTCTGTCGGTTCTTTCCTGTCTTCTTCATCGTCGCTCTTAAAAAAAGTTTTTGCCAATGACAGCACAGTGTAGCTTCCTGAGTGCTGAGTGCTGTTTTAGAGCAGCAAAGAAAAAAATATTTCAGATATGTAATGTCAGTCAGAACTAACTGAACTAATTTGAAGGTAGCTGGGTACAGTTTTGTGGCTAATAAATGACATGGTATCTGATTGGTGCACAGACTAGGATACTCATTGATACAGATTTTTCTTTTTCAGTGGCGTTTTCCAATATTGATATTGGTATCTGAACAACTCTAGAACATAAAATATGTGGTAGCCTCTTGTCCACATATGTCTGGACTTTATGATCTGATTGAATGTTGACTGAATGCCTGAATGCGCCATTAAACAACAGAGTGATGCACAACTAACTGTGAAATATTGAGAGCTTTGAGTTTAGGCTGTGTCCTCCAAACTAGGGACAAAGATGCATTAAGCCTGATTAAAGAAAGAAATGTCAGAAGAAGTCTTGAGTTGGTTTGTACATCATTCTTTGAAAAACAAACTGACAAACAAGCAAAAAAAAAAAAACAACTAATACTCTTTGAACCAAAATATTTAATTTCCATACTCTAAGGTAAATGGGTAATATAAAATCTAAAACCATCACAGTGGGGAAGAAAATCAGCTAACCACACACCTGGAGGCTACAAGGCCAAAACTTCACCTATAAACTGGCATTTCATAAAGGTAGTCTGTATGAGGGAATATATGATAGGATATCTCAGGAAATTAGTTTGGTTGTGCTGTTGAGTAACTTGCAAATACCAACATGAAAAAGAATCATGATAAGACTGTGGGTTATAATTCTGTCTGAAAATAAGGTGATGTGATATTTTTGCCGTGTTGCCAACCATAACCATAACCACTTTCTTTTTTTTGTGTGACTATAGTACCAGTACCAGCAAGCTGAATGTATTGGTTAACAAACTGCACGAGTATCTGGCTCAGTCCACTATTGAGGACAGCAATGGTACATCGCCCTCTGAGGATCCCAATGGTACGTTTATCATGACTGATGGAAAAGTTCTCATCCTGTTCACATGCTGTGGATGCATTTTTTTTCACCTGATCTTCTGTTCACAGGTCTGACAAACAGGAGCTGTTCTGTGGGAAACTCAGCAGATCATGCTGCGATCGAGGTAACTGAACGTTCTTTTCAAGTTTTGCACACTGGTGACACAAGTAAAATCCTTCAGATCCAACTGGTTTGAACAATGTATTGCCTTTTACAACTTTGCAGTAGTTACACGGGTTAGGTTTTCAAATTTTTGTGTGGAATAAGAAAAAAAAAAGTTTCCTAAATACAGTGCATTTTACTATGTATTGCTGTTTTTAATACAAATGCGTTGCTGTTTCTCTTCTCGGTTTTTCTATTCCTTTACCTTTTTATCATCTGCCGAATCTAATTTTATGGAGGTGCATTATCAAAATGCAATTATGCATACAATATACGCTGTTGTCTACTTTGATTAAATCTCATGCAACCAGTACCAGAGTTTTTAAAAAATAACCACTGAAATATTTGTGTGTTTCACACACGTCATACAGGTTGGTCATATTGTAATGTGCACATTCAGCAGTTCACTTTCTGCAGTGGGAGACTGTTGAAGACAGTGTCATGTGGTGTGAGGTTGACCAACGTCTGTGATGATGGACAAAGTGATGTGGCATTCAGATCAGAATCTTGACCGCCTGTTAAATCTCTGTCCAACCTCAGTTCCATACATGGTTTGTGCGGTCTAGCCTCAATAATGCCTTATGTTTATCTCAATCTTTTTGTAGCTGATAGGAATGCACTCCAACATGGTCTTTTAAAGCCGCAGGCGAATGTTTAAAAATAAGCATATGTTTGCTTTAAGATCTTGTGGTCACTGTTGTATGAAGCGTAGTCTGACAGTCGTGTCGAGCTCTCATGATCTCCTTACTACTCACAGGATATTTTATGCCCCCCGAGCAGCAGTCTCACTCCCTAAAGATGGGGAGTGTTAACATTCAGTGTTTTAAGATAATGATACTGTTGTAATCTGTAATGCATTTTTCACAACCTACGGTTCTCTAGACCTTCTATGGCACATCACTGCAATGATTTCGAAACCAAGTGTCACTGACTACTGCAGGAGACAACTATAATAATAAACTGTCTTGCTTTATAGGCAGGCCTCGATACCAGATACTCAAGGAGGTGAGTTGACATTTCATTTGTACTCTACAAACTTAAATAAAGCATTATGGAATCAAACTGTCCAGATTTGAATCTGCTCATTGCTGAAAATAAGTTATCCCGTGTGTGGAGTTAAGATGCTTCACATTTGTGCTCAAACCATGGAGAAGTCTGAAACAGTGCTCTTCATAATTAGAATGTTAATGATGTTTTTTCAGTACTGTTAGCTTGTACTTGGTCAATACTTAAAAAAAGATTTAACCTTATCTTTCTTTTCAATGTCTAATCAGGTAGCCATCCCGTGGGAAAAGTTGCTAAACTCTTGAATTTGAATTTATTTGTATCTGTTTCTCTGATATTACAGAAAACCTTCTGTTGTCATAAAGCACTCTGGACTAGATGAATCTGGGGACTCAAATGCAAGTGAAGACTTGGAGTTGCCAGTCAACATAAATGGTCACCTTGATATCACAAGACTCCCAAAAGGTACATCTTAATCCTTTCCTGTTTCATGGCTTCTGTTTACTTTGCAAATAATATTTTATATAAGAATTTGTGTTTCTTTTCTTAAAACAAATGTTGGAGGTGGTAGGTTTTCTTTGCTACGTTCTGAAGTGCTGTAAATGTTTTAAGTCTTACAGGACTGAAAGGTACATTACATTGAGGTTGACACAAATTGGTCTTTATAAAGTGCTATTTTTTCTTTCAGTAAATGTTGGGATGTCTTTGGGTTGTCAGCTTGAGGTTATAACTATGTATTTAATAATGTTGACATATAATTTATTGGTGGTATGTCTTGTTTACACAGGCACTGTTATGGTGAGGCCTGAACCTGTTGATAATGGGAGAGATGACTTCAGGGGTCCAGAGTTTCGCAGCCGGAAACCAGGTGTCCTGCGGAAAGAGTTTTCAAGAAGACGTGGAGGTCAGTCACTGCTGGTTGACATAATCATAAAAATGTACATCATGTCATTGTCACTCAGGCAGCCTTTTTTTCCAAAATAATAGAACCTTATCGTGGTCACATTGATCAGTTCAGCAGCAAATGAAACAAAAAGAAGGCACTTGTTGAGGGCACTCATCCATTGATTGCTTGTGGACCAAAAACACAGAGACTGAAACAACACTCCACTGGTCGAAGAGTGCCAGATACACTTTGTGTCTAAATGCAGACTGATCATTATCTTTTTATGAGTGGGGTAACTGATACTCGACTTTGAAAAAAAGAAGTGCTGCTCAAAGTGCTTCACTTCAACTCTGCACTGCAGTTTTTACAACCAGTGATATTGCTCGAGGACTTCTTACTGGGGCTATGTGATGGATACAAGTAGAGATTGAATTGGGCAGTCCCAAACATTTTTAAGTAGTTCATGAAACCTCAGCTACAACCATTTTGTTGCTAATGACAGTGGTGTGCTTTCATAGGAGTCGAACACATGGAGATTGTCAGTTGCACTGCTTGTGGCCGACAAGTTAACCACTTTCAGAGAGATTCCCTCTTCCGACATCCAGCCCTTAAAGTACTTATTTGCAAGGTGAGTCTGCTTACTTATAAGATTTCGTTCACAGGAAGTAGGGATAATAAAAGGGACATTTTAGAACATTATGTCTTTTTACTCTTGCACATAATTTTTGCATCAGTGGTTTCAGTCTTAGTCCTGTGTAGTTTGGGTTGGTGTCTTTTAGGGTGTGTTGACATGTTAAAAATTTTCCAACTGGCCACTGTTAGCCTATCAGCTGGCAATCGCTGATATATTCGTGCAGGTGTGTGCCAACACACCACTGTTTTAACATTTAGAAATTCACTAAGTGTTGAATCATGTAATGTTACAGGTTTTTCTCTCACCAGACAGCGCTTCATCCATGTGCTCCTCAGCATTCAGTGATAAAGTTGATTTGTGCCTGAAAAATATGGATACAGAATGCCGTGCATCACATTTTTCTAAAGGTTCATGGACTCGTGTATGGTTGTTGTTATTGTCAGCTCTTCAGTGCGAGTTGGTGGAGCTGTACTGCTCATCACCTTGCTCAGGCAAGTTGCACAAAGAGCCCTGCTTCACAGGTGGTCTGCTGGCATTTCTTTGTGCTGGTCAATTCTGGTCCTCGACTCCTTTATAATCACAGTTAGAAAACCACAGATTCGACCCACTCCTTTTTTTGGTGCTTTTGGGTTATTTATTGAACAAAATATTCAAGGAGGCGGACCATTCACCTGACAAACTAAAATGTCAAAAATAGACCAAAATATTCGCTCCAACAAACCTACCCATTGCTGGTTGTCGATATATTTGTTCAATCGCCCAACCTTGGTGTCTGTCATGTACTGTTACGAACCGTGAGTCAAGGTGCAGGTTGACTATCTTCTGTTTTCTAAGATCTGAAGCATGCACCTGTATAAAATAGTTCTTGTATTTGTAAAAAACAGAAAAAACAAACACCTGATTTTCTGTATTTAAATGATTAACTATTTAATATTAATTATTTGCATTTCTTAACCCTGTTCTCCACAGAAAAAACATCATGTATAAGAAGGTTAAGATTTTAAAAGTGTAAATTTTCTTTTGAAATGATCACGATCTCTTTTTTGTGTGTGGTTTGTGTAATTTCCTGGTATGTTTTGTATGATACGGTCCTTAATTCTTCCGTTACATATTTTGTTTTTTTTTCAGTCTTGTTACAAGTATTACTTAAGTGATGACATCAGTAAAGATGGAGATGGAATGGATGAGCAATGCAGGTGTGATTTGTTTTATTAAATATATAATAATTTTTCTTGACATACTGTTAGCTTAGCTTTTATCAGCTGTTTATTTTCTTTTTTGTCCTCATGCAGATGGTGTGCTGAAGGAGGCAACTTGATCTGTTGTGACTACTGCAGTAATGCGTTCTGTAAGAAATGCATTCTAAGAAACTTGGGAAGGAAGGAGCTGTCTGGCATCTTGGAGAGCAAATGGTACTGCTATGTGTGTAGTCCAGAGCCCCTTTTTGACCTGGTGTTGGCCTGTGACAACATTCTGGAGAACATGGAGAATCTCTTGCACCAGCAGCGCAGAAAGAACCGAGTAGAGCCGGAGAAATCTGATTTTAACATGTTGCCGCACTTGTCACAAAACTTACATTTGGATAAATGGGATCACAGTGGTATGGATGGGAATGTGGTGTTTAACTATAACACACTGCAGATTTCAAAGGATATTACCAAAAAGGCAAAACATTTAGTGGACTCAACTAACAACTTAAACCGAACATTTGTCAGTTTCATTCATACTGTTACAATGAACAAAAAAACACCCAATGTCCGCAGTCTGTATCTGAACTCTTTTTTGTCTGTAATCAAAGGCTTGCGAAAGTCACTTGCAGCTCTGGAGGATAGCCTTAAGGAAGAGTTCAGTGACTTGGATGTCTTGAGCTGTTGGGAAAAGTTGCTCAGTGATGACTTGGATACACAACCTGTAAGAGAAGCAGACACAGAACTGGATGTGTCTGATGAAAGATGCTTGAGTGACCTGCGGAAATTGGCAGCTGAGCATTTGGTAGATGATGATTCCGACTCCAAGGGCTTCAAGGATGTGAGAAGTGCACATGATGGCACCGGAGAAGACATGGATTCAGATGCAAATGAAGCCCGACAAATGGCACAAAAGACTGGCCAGAAGTCGTCTGAAAGTGGGTTCAACATGACCAAAAAACTAGTAGTAAAACTAACACCTGTACTTATGGAGCAGAATGATGCTGATGCTTCAAAGACGGATGAGGACGCCCACATGAAAGATGAACAGTCAGAAGATGCATCAGATGATAAGCAGACCGGTGTTGTAGGTGCTAAAACTGATGGTATGCTCAACAATGACAATTCTAGTGCAACTCTACATATTGAAGAGGAGCAAGGTAATAGACGATCTCCTCGCGTGAAGACAACACCTTTGCGTCGACAAAGTGATGTCAAGACCAATACCCGTCTTTCAGCAGCTGACAGTGACAGTGACACTGATCGTGAGGAAAATTCCAGCACAGTACCAGCCAAAAACACAGAAGAACAAAGTTTGGGCAGAGAAAGGGATGACTCTGACTCTGATGAAGTCCCCGCAGCGCTGCTTGAGCGAGCAGCCATGCCACTAAGTTCCGATGAAGCCCAGAGTGACGAGGATGGTGGAAAAGCTTCGACGAAGGTGGCAAAGAAATCTCTCCTCTGGCTAACTAAGACGACGCCAATTTCAACGGAGAAGATGCGCCGCAAACGCAAGATGTTGGACCGTTCCTCTGAGTCCGACTCAAGCAACAGGAGAGTGAAGTCTCGAAGACAAAGTGGGACAGATTCCTCAAGCGATGAACAAGACTCAGAGAAGAAAATACAGCACTTGAAAACGCTGAGGTCAATAGGGAAGCCTCAACTGGTCAAAAGAGAGGACAAAGATGTGGATAGGAAGCAGAGTAGGATGCAGACTGGAAAGTCCACAACTAAACCTTGTCAGGAATTAACAGAGTCATCATCCTCATCAAGCGAAGACGTACATGATGATGACTCTGGGAGTGACGGAAGTGATCAGAAGATTAAGCCAATCACAGATGATGTTGCCTTACTGGGAGCAGGAGCATTCCATCAATCTTCAGGTAGTGATATAATATGAATTATTTTAGATTTAAGATTTACAGTCTATCTTTTAAGCTACAACTTTGACATGCATTTTACTTAATTTTAGGAGGAAAGCTAAATAGCTAATGCTAGCTCCGCCTTCCCTTTAGATTACATGGATGGTGATTGCATGCTATTATTAATGACCCATTGCAAATGCAAAAAGGCACACGTGATTAGTGGGGAAGAATGTGGAGTGAAATTTTGAATGATTTTTAAAACAGATGTAGCTGACAAATATTGTTTACCTGTAGCATTGTATTAATTTACAACTGCTGTCTAATAGTCACGCAGGGAGTTGCAATATTTGTTAAATGAGAAATCTGTGTCAAAATAACATTTTAGTTCAAGTACTTTGATACTGTAGAGTTGTCCTTGCCTTCATCATATCCTACACCTAAGAGTACATTTTTTTGAAGTGCGTTTTTTCTATTTTTCTAAACATTTTTGGGTACAGATCAATGAAAAAATCTCACCATAATCATTTTAATGTTGTTCAATAAAAAAGGAGAATAACTATGTAAAAGTAATCACTCCCTTTATTACTGCAAATCATATTGATGAGTTGCAGGCAGTTCTGGGACCTTACATTCTACACAGGATTTAAAAGATAATTCAAGAAAGTTTCTCTTGGCATGTCAGTATAATGCAGCTTATTGTTCATCAGCTAAATTAATAAGGTATGTTATTGCTGAATGAAACCATTCAATTTCCAAATTTTTTGTTTTTGTAGGAGACGAGGACCAGTCCGGGCCCTCATGGGCAGCCGAAGATGATGAAGATCCAGAAAATAGGTATGGTTCCAAAAGTCCGGATGTGGACTTTGTAAAACACCTCTGGTGTGGAAGAAAGGCTGTACCTTCGAACCCCAACCTCATTGCCAAATCTAGTAACACACGTGTCATTAAAACTCCGTTGCAGGCTGTTCAAAAAAGACCAAAACGTAGCTGCAGTAGAGCCTCAGCAATCAAATACACATTCTAGAGGTACACTGTGAAGCCCAAATTACATAAGATGAGACTGAACCCAGGCTTAAAATAGGCTTGTAAGTGATGAGCAACGTACTCTGCTTGTCTGTGTTTTATTTACTATTCAATCCAGAGTACATGTAAATGCTTGAGATGCATTTTAATGAAGATTTTTATTATTAATTCTCCTGCCATACTTGTATTCTTATTTGGGTAAATAGCTAATGCTGAAGAGAAAACTGGAGCTGACGCTGTTGAAGAGGTCTAAGCATACATCAATTCATTTTGCCTTACAGCTTAACCTGTTCATGTATTATAGTTTTGTTTTGAGTGACAGTTTTCTAAGATAAGAAGTTTTGAACATGACTGTACTCTACCCAAAGACCTTGTCTCCTCCATTGAGCAGCATCGTTCACTTCAGTAAATGAGATATTGCTAATTACAGGTGAAGTATAAAGTTTAAAATACGCTTGTGGGATTATCTGCACACAGTTCTATTTCAGAAACTTTTTTTTTTATTTCTCTGTAAATTGTTTTGTCCTCCCTTATGGAAGGCAAGCCTTGCAAAGTTGCGAGCATTTCTAAAACATTTATGCTTCACCTTCCAAGCCTTCTTTTTGATTTTGTGCTCTAAAAGTAGCCATGCAAGGTCACAGTTATTGTGTGACAATGCAATTTTGACCAATGAGGTTAAAATAGCAAATTGATTTTTTTGTTTAAAATATCTGTAAAGAAAGCAAATGTACCTGGCTCTGCACATTTTTGTTATTATTCAGCTTTTAGGCAAGGGAAAAAAAAGTTTTAGAATTTTTTTTTTTAATTTATTTTTTTTTAAGAATTTACTTACTGTTTCAGCCCCTGGTAATTCTGGCCACAAAATATATTCAGTAATTTTTCTACCACTCTTGACTTGAACTGCATTTAGGGCTGTGTATTTGGGAATGGACTTACTTTTGATGCCAGATTGACGTATTATTTGTGTGAGATTTGTTACTTTGTTTTCAAAGAGACAATAATGCCGTCATAAACGTAAATCCTAGGATTTGTTACAGACCTCACCCAAAAATGGCATAGATGAATGTTCCTTTTTTAAAAATATTGGTGTTAGGTTTTAAAATATGCAAATTACGTTAGACACCATTGTTAACAGCCAGTTGCATTAGATGCAATTTGTGGAGCATGTCATTTGACAGAAATGCTTTGCCTCTGGTGTTTGCACTTGGCTTCCATGATGAATAATAAATACAACATTGTATTGAAACTTAATACTCTTTAAACTGATATTTACTTATTTAGTTTGTCTTCTTTTAAAGCCCGTTCACATCTTAGCTTCTATCTATGAGGTCCAGAAATTCTGTTATTTCAAAAATATATAAATCTGCAGATCTTCAAACTATGAACAACCATCCGACTGGACAACTGACACGCTCACAGTTAAAACTAAAGTAGTTCAGAACAGGTTTAAAGTTTTAAAGCAGACCGACATTTACTGAAAGCCTTATGTGCTTATTTTTACAATTTAAGTCAGAGCATCTCATGCGGCATGTTATTGATTATGTTGACTGTCAGTCTTAAGTAAGAGTTCCCCTAATTATCTCCATGAGAAAATGATAGCTTGAGTGTAAGTATTTGACTCATCAATCAGCTTTTCTGTTGATCACTGATATCTAGTACAATTGTTTATATATTGCTGCTACTGTTCCCTTTACACACACACACTTAGCTCTGAGGTTTGGTCATTTTTGTAATTTTTTTGTGTTATATGTGAAATACAGATTCATACGGTTTAAGTATTGTTAGAGTTGGGGGATATGCATTTTTTTACATAAATTAAACACGCTAAAGATTTGAGGACTGAGCTGTCTTTTCTAATTGTGTCCCGACAGAAATAGTTGTACACTTGTAGATTTCAGAGATGATGCTATTTCGTTTGTGGCAGAATGTTGCTTTCAGTGAGATGCTCTTAAAGGGTTAGCTCACTCAAAATACACAGATACATTTTTCCAGTACTGCACCTCTAGTGCTGTCTAGCCTTGCACAGTCTCTGTTTTATCTGCTGACGTTTTGAAATACCCCTCCAAGAACTTTCACTGTGCTACAGTACAATGGAGGTGGAAGAAATTTTGTTAGGCCGAGCCCTGAAGAACCACACCGGGTTTGTGTAGAGATTTTGGCATCAAAATTGGAGGTCAAGTGATGCACTGGAAACACTTGCATATAAAATGATTCAAAAGATTCGGCTATAAAACGGTGAAGAAAAATGACTGTTACTTGCATTCAGACATTATCCTTTGTATTATTACAGTTTGGCAGTCAGTGCAAAATCAAGTGATAAAGTTTCCCTGACAGCTCAGCCTGGAATAGCATTAGTTGTATGTGTGCGTCATGTGACCAGTGAGCAGCTCTGCTTCAAACGAAAGGAAATTATCAAACACTGGATCCAGTTCTTTGAATTCATCCGTGCTCAAAGCAATTGGAAATGGCCCTTTCCTTGCCTGAGACAGTCTTTGTTATTGAAACTCATTTACAGACCTCTCTGTCAACATTGTTCATCAAGCCACAGTATTGTTTTTGTGTGTTTTACCCCACTTTCTATACACAGAGTATACATTACTGCTGACCGTTTTCTAAAGCATACTGTAGTTTTTAAGACTTGATTTTACCATGGCTAAACTTACAGAGCCTTAAGCCCTGCTTAACACATGAAACAGCCGTATTTTATTTCTACAATTTGTGTTAAAAAAAACATTCCAGGTCAGTTCATTCAGTTGTTAAAGGGACAGTTCACCCCTAAATTTAAAAATGCATTTTTTCTGTTGTCTGTATTGCTTTTTATAAATCAAAATAGTTTTGTTTTGGTTTTATGAGGGTTGGAGGTATCGTCCATGGATATGTTTGCTTTCTTTCGAAAATAATGGAAGTAGATTGTTACACACCACAGGGTTTTCTTTTAAAAAAAAAAAAAAATTATATATATCAGGGCCTGACCGATATGGGATTTTTTGGGTGCTGATACCGATAATTATGTAAGGGAGTAAGAAAATTACAATATCCGATATATTTGCCGATATTCTATATGTAATATTTTGAATGTGGTTATTAAAAACATGTGACAAAGATATGTAATGGAGGTAGGATATCTAACAAACTTTATTCCAAACATCACTGCGCCAGACAATAAACACTTTACTCTGGGACCTTTTGATATTTTTGGGAGAGGTACACTGGAGGTAAATAGGGGAGGATCATGCTTATTTAATTTGAGTATGAGGGAGGGTACACTGTTTTTGATTTGGATCCCGGGGAGAGTCATACAAATATGAATCGATCAAATATTGAATAGTTTCCCCCCTGGGAATTCATAAAAGTATATTGAGTTTCTTCAACAACTTCCCTCTTGGTCAGACTGTTTGGTATGATCCGGGGTGTTGTTCCTCTCTTGCTGTCCTGTCTGTTGATCTTTTCGCTTGGCCTATCCAGATAGTGGGCGTGTACAGTATCTAGGGAATCAGTGGCTCTCTACTGGTATTCTGCTTTTTCACACGGGTCGCCGCTGTAATTCAAAAACGAGGCTCTGTTGGGCGTTTGTAGCGGAGATGTTTCATAGCAGAGCCACAACGCCTGAGGCATCACTTCCCCCGCATGGATGTCGTCTTACTGCCGTGTCCCTGGGTGTAAATCTCACAGAGGAGGGCGTCCGGTTGGGGTTGGACATTCCACCATTTTCCAGTCAATTCTAAAATCCGTCACAAGTGGATGAAGTGATGCCTCTGGCGTTGTTGTGCTGCTATGAAACGTTTCTGCTTGCACTGCAGCTCTGTGCTAGTGCGCAAGCTGCCGTGAGCCAAACTTGAATAGACGGATGGCGAAATTTAGCGGATGAAATGAATATCTGTCATCGACATACACAGCGGTGGGTCACATTTGTGAGTGTTATGGATGATTGAGATATGAAGGCAATCATACAGGAAAGTTACATTTTATTGACATTATTTGCAAAGCTACTTTAAATTGCGATTTAAAAAATGTGTACACAAACCAAAACTATAAAAGCAAACAGATCAAACTGAACAAAAATTATTATTATAACACCTTCACCAGCGAGAAGTATTGGCTATTAAGCATTTGGTTAGGGAGGATCAACCTTTTTTCCCCAATTTTTTCCCCAAAATCCTCCAGTGACCCCTCATTATAAATAACGTACAGTCCCTTATTACCAATCAAATAAAGGACCGCCCTCTGCTGGATGAATTCCGTGATCACCATTTTAAATCACTGGTCCGAGTGTTTTTTTCAGCCTAAAAAAACAGTTTTAATATCTGCACTTATTGGGTAACAAATATGCTGGTACCGATTTATCTGCAAAAGTCCAGTGTCGGCTGATAATATCGGTAAAACGATATTAATCACGTTTTTTTAAAGCATGATTAGCGCACATCCATTTTCGCCCTTGGCCTGCCCAGTAGCATGGGAAATCTACAAGTGATGCAGCCATCACCATAGACGTGTATATATACAAGATACACAACTTACGACATGAAAGCCAAAGTGGAGGAGTAAATATATATTTTTGATAGTATTTGTTGTAGTCTGTATTATACTGGGACACTACTATGAGGTTAGTATTAGCGGTGACGGCAGCTTGAACTGCTCCATGTTCCCGCTGGTCGGTTGCAGTCAGCTGTTAGCTTCCAGGTCGGCTTTGTTAGCACACTTAACCTCGCTTGAATTACTTTGACTGACACCATGTTGTAGTCTGTATTATACTATTATAGTGTGGTCTGACTCCTGAATGTAGGGTGAAATATGACACTAATAACTAATAGTCAATGAGACACAGAGACTAGACTGAAGGAGCTGTTGTTGTTGCTGCCATAGCAACAGACCTGATCAGTCGAGCCTTGATCACAACAGACTAAGCATCACAGATCACTAAGCGTTCGATCAAAATATATATCACCGTATTTTTCATTGATTTGAATTGCTGCAATAATGTTTTACATAAATTTGCTTAAAACAGGCATATTATACATTATTATACAACCATATATTTACACTTTAATGTGGTATTATATATTGATTATCTTTCATTTTAGCAAAGTTTAGTAAACACTTAATAATGGGCCGCCTTTTGCTGGACAAACTACATAATTACACCATTTTTAAATCACTATTTAAAGCATTTTTTTCCGGCCTTAAAAAATTGTTTTAATATCCGTGCACACAAGTGAACATATCAGCAGATGCCGATATACCTGCGGTAGGCTAATATAGTCGGAAAATATCAACAAGCAGATATCGGTCAGGCCCTAAAGTTTACCGCTCAGCTGGGGCGGCTGCTCTTAATGTTTACATCTCTGGCCTTCATGAGCATGAGCCTGTCCTCCATGACTAAATGTGCTTTCCTTCAAGGGCAGTAATATAGTTGACAGGTAGAAAGAAAACAGTTTCTACATGAAAAAGTAGACGACAGCTCTGGATGTGCCAGGTTGTGATTTCGGAAAAGACACATTGCTGTTGAGTTTAAATCGAGTTTGTCAGACGGCAGGTATCTCTACTTTACTTTTCTTATTTCTATAAAACTCAGAAACTCTCACCAAAACAATCAAGATTAAGGAAAATGTGTGTTTTTGACTTTGGGGTGAACTGTCCCTTTAATGAAAAAAGTTGTATGTCTGAGAATTGAGAGTGGGGCTGTGAAACAACAACCGTTTTAATGCAAGAACTGACCCAATACATGTTGTGCCTTTAATGACACCCATGTTTGTTTCTCATGTGTTTTTCCTAGGTCGGATTTTCTGACAGCACAGCAGTGAATGCAGTGCTGTTAGGCAACAATCACTTAAATCTGGGATATTGTAGCGTCACATGAGCACCAAGTCATTTGTCTTTTCCTATAGTCTGTTTTCAACCGTAGTCATAGCAAAACTTTATCTTTAGAAAAATGGTCAGCAGAAATGTAAAGTTTACATTGTTTGTAGTTAGTAGGCTAAAACATATGAAGTATTGTTACATTATGTGGAAATCCACACGGCATGAAATTACCAGTGTCAGTAGTGTGTGGCCGTTATTAATTTTCTCCTCTGTTCTTCTTGCTTTTTCTGTTTTACACTTTTTCTCAGTTAAATCTTGTCAAATAAGATCCAAGGCTCTGTTCTGTTGCTTCATTCTGTCATCTGGCAATGCTGTACTGTAATATGTCTTTTACAAAAAACTCATTGCCTGTGAAAATGGTCATTTTCACTGCGTCCAGTGGCCGGCATTGGTCCCCCACTTTAAGATTAGGGACATACCTTGGCACAGTGCAGGTTGCTTGGTGAAAAAGAGTTAATAGCAGAAGGACAGTTGAATAGAAAGTAGACAAACTTGTGCCAGAGTCATTTTCCATGTTGGCTGTTTGACTCACAGTATCATGGGTAACTAAGCCTGTGTTGGGAAATGCATGTTGACCACTGGTAGTTGTGGAAAGGAAACTTTTATGGACCAATGAGTAGTCCAACACAATATGGTATTAAAATCATATATATATATTTTTCCTTTTTAAAAACATTTTTATCATGAACGGTATTAGTTTATACACAATTTTCTCATTTTTTAAAACTGTCTGGGCTGCTGGAGTATAAAGGGGTTATTAATTGAAACTATTTTAGTTTCTTTTAAGTAAAAATGTATGTACAGACGTTTGATGTTTTTGTGTCTCATTCTGTGTTCGAAAAAGCCTGAAGCTCTTAAACTGTGAGTTGACATGATTGGATGAACTTGAGATTAATGCTACTTTCATTTCCTTATGAAAAAAAGAAAAAAGATAAAAGTCTCTCTTCCTATTCCCAAAAGGAGAATGGACTAAGAATATGTGTTTGGTTTTTTTTTTTTTTTGGTTTGTTTTTTTGCTGTGAAGAATTTGTTTTTAATAAATTCTTACTCTTTAAACATCTCTGTCTCATTTCTATCTTATTTGCAATTTTTTTTACCTCCACTTACCTGCAGTTACTTTAAATGGATGTCTTTCAGTGTTGTTACACTTCCCTTTATTTGGTTTGCAACTTTACCAGCACAGCTTTATATTGATTGGCACATAGTGCAGATTATTCAGAAGGACTCACTGAAAATAATCACATTTGTAATACATTTTTAAGGCCAACAGAAAAAGGACTAATGGCACCTTAGCAGCTTTTCAAGATTTGTTTTTTAATGTCAGAGTCCAGTCACTAACACACTGTGATTTTGCCTTTGAGTGTGACAATATCCAGTTGAAGACAATGTTACTGAGAATGAAACTTCAGGTACCTTTTCCTTTGTTTCTACTTTTACAAGAATCGCTAAGAAAATGCTGTTGGCCCTAATCAAAGCCAACTACTCCTCGGGTGATGATATCTCTTCGGATGAGGAAACTCAGGAGGATGAATCTGAGTCGGAGTGGGACAAGGAGGTCAAACAAAGCAGTGAGGATAGTGGAACAGAGGAAAATGGTAAGTCTTTTTAAAGTCACATTTAAAGCTTTCCTCTTGTGCACCTCTATATAAGCACAAGTATTCGTTTTCAGCATTAGGCCTATTAATCAGTAGCTGAATTTCATGTATGTTCTTTGTTTAAAAGTAGAAGTACTAATATGTAAACTTCTGTGCTATCATAGACTAGTGCACACTATACCCTATTTCCTTTATTCTTTACCAGTTTTCACCTTTAGTGTGTTTCCTTGTTGATAGCTGTATATTTATTCCTGTTTTTAAGCACATTGTAAGCAATGAAATCAGCTTTAATTTCTTGATAGCTACCCTTACTTGGCCAGTCAGGCAGAGTCTCACTCTAAATTAACAACCAAAGTTTTGTCTAAAAACTTGACCTTCGTAAGTTGCCTTTCGTGATTTAGAAAGGGGGAAAACAATGATAAAAATATACGCCTGCTGCAGGGGAAGACGTTACTTCGTAACCATGTGACACCACATCCAACGGGCCCAACGGCAGGCACCATCTTCTCAGCCACAAACTAACCTTAGAGGAGGGAACATTAGGTGAAAAGGCCACGGCAGAGAGTGAGGTGGGAAGGCCGGAGAGCAAGCAAAGACCCAGCAGCAAACAGCCGAGCTGTAAGAACACCTCTGACATTACAAATTAGCTTCAGTCTAAACAGGGATAAACTGCTTTGTACTAATTTTTGATTTTAATGTCTGTCAAGCTGATGGTGAAAGTGATGGCAACAGTAATGAGTCAGAGCCAGAAGACTTTGGGATTAGCGAGGAGCTGAGTCAGTCAGAGGATGAACAACACAGGTATATTTATTTCACCTGCAATTGAAAAAACAACAACTTTCTTTGTTCTGATTTTAAATTTCAGTATGAGTCATAAATGTAAGTATAAGCTCAAGTGCTTTAGTTAAGTAAAAGCAATGTGTGTTTCTATGTTAAAAAGCCAAGAGCATCACCAGTCAATCAAATGATTAAACAGGCAGTACAAATGAAGCAGATCAATATGAATTTTACAGAAACATATTTGCATCAGTTGCACTGTTAGCTGTGAGCAGCAGCTCTATACAGTAGGCCACTCTGTTAGTTAGTCCACAAAAATTCCCCACCCTATTAAAATGAATTCACAGACTTTCACAAGATTTAATGGAGAGTTGGTCATGAGCCAAAGGACAGCTGAGGAAAAGTTCAGGCCAACTGGCACAAAGGGGGCGTGGCCTGTAACAGAAAGGTGCATAACTTCTAAACAGATTCATGTAACACGGACAAACGTGAAACACACACACACACATTTATTGGTCATGGCTTGCCCCGCCTTCTTATGGGAGGCATCATCGCAGACAGTAATTTTTATTTCTTCACTTTCTTTCGTTTCAAATATACAGTAAAGAAAGGATTTGACATTCAGACAAGCGCACAGTGTTTTGCATCCTGACATTTTTGCTGCTGGTCGCACCTGTGGCAGATTTGCGCTTGTTACACTGAGTATTTGACATATCTCCTCTTTTTTTGCTTCAAATTATCAAGGGAATTCAAGGAGGGACACTTTAGCAGGAAGAAGAAGAAACAAGTGCCCTGCATTTGGTTGTCGGACTCCAGCAGTGAAAAGGTTCTGCTATTGTTACAAATACATTTTTTAGTACTGTTTTCTCATTTATTTGCTCATCTCTAATACCTTACATTTTTAAAGTTACTCATTATATGTGAACATATGTATTTAATTATATATTTAAGGAGAGTGATAAAGAAGATTCAGATGCTGCGATGAATGACAGTCAAGTTACGCCTAAAGGACGCAAGAAGATTCGCAAAATCATTGAAGATGAGAATCTCCGTGCAGAGACCCAGGAGGCTCTCAGAGAGGAGGAGGAGAGATGCAAACGGTTGGCCGACCGCGAGCAACAGATGGAGGACAGGAGAGTGGTACTGCAAAACAAACTCACCATTAAACCTCACTCTCTTGACAAACAATGGCTATCTACAGTCATAAGATGCTTTATCCGTGTTAATAAATTACAATTAGCCCTGTTATTAGTGTTTGGATGCTAACAGTAGAGCTTGTTATTCATTGTGGGGAGGAGCAAACAGACAAAAATGCTGACTGGCCTGAATTGGTGTCCAGATTACTGTTATAGAGGATGAGCTGTCTCAAGTGCCGTGTCCCGTCACCACCAAGCTGGTCCTGGATCAAGACGAGGAGACCAAAGAACCTCTTGTTCAGGTGCATGGGAACCTGGTGAAGAAATTGAAGCCTCACCAGGTGGACGGTTAGTTTGTGCACTCTTTCGCTCACACCGAGGAAGACAGTGCTTGATTAATATGCACTGTGCAGGTATATCAACATCAAAAACAGCACCAGTCATTCCAGTTTGTGGTTACATCAGTAAAACCTTTTGATTTTACTTCTTCAGTGTTTGTCAGTTTTAAGGTCAAATCCAAGAGCAGTTGGAAGAAATGAATTCAGGATTACCCATCAAACCAAAAAATAATATACACGTATAAACTGATCTGACCTGGTTTTATTGTGATAATTGAACACATGTTGGTCTGTTCTGGGTGACAATTAACTGTTTATGCCTGTAAAAACACCGTTTTTGTGTCCAGACAAACTCAGCGTGTCCTCTTTTTTTCTGCACCAGGTGTCCAGTTTATTTGGGACAGCTGCTGTGAGTCTGTGAAGAAGGCGAACTCTTCTCCAGGATCAGGCTGCATTCTGGCACACTGCATGGGCCTGGGAAAGACTCTGCAGGTAAAGACAAACACATCCACCTCCAATGTTCTGGCTTGCTGGTCTAGATAAACAGATACCCCAATCATTTATAAGTTAGTTTCGTTATTATCAAGTGATAAGTGCACCCTCGAATTGACATGATTTTTGTGATTTGGTCTTACGACTGTTTGGCGATCAACAACTCAACTTTAAACCCTTAATTAGATGTGAGAATGTTATTTTCCATTGCCTCTGTTATGCCTGACCTGGCATGCTCCTCTCCCAACAAATAACTATGTTTTTTTGACTGGAGTTCAACCAACCAGCAGCGGAAAGAAGAGCCAAGATGGTTTTTGGTCATTAGTGTTCAGTTTCTGTTGAGTTCATTTGAAGTCTTTGTTACAATGAATTAACAAGACAATAAATCTTGAGACAGGACAGGCTAAAGCATGCTGCTTAGCATGTTAGCTCAAGTAGATATCTCTACTGTTACTGTTACTGTTACTATTACGATGATCTGCAGGGTAAATAAGGCTGTTTTGGTTGATGAGGTTTGGTGGCTTGAGGAGATTGAAAAGTCCATCTCTGTAAGAATCGGAGTCTATTGTTGTCAAAAACAGGCAGTGGACATAGTTTGTGTGGCACAATTGCCCTCAAGGAGGACATTGCAGCTCAAACTGCAGCTGCAGACTGATGTGATCTACGAGCAGTTCAAAACTTTTTGCATCAACGAGTCATTCATACCCCAAAAGATGTAGTGCCCAGGTTTGAAAACACTTGAATTACCCATTAAACTATGCTTTATTGTCTGTGGTCAGTTTTTCTTTTTTTTAAAAAAATATTTATAACTGTGTTCTTTTCTAGGTGGTAACTTTCCTTCACACAGTGCTGTTGTCAGAGAACCTGAAATTCAAATCGGCACTGGTCGTATGTCCACTGAACACTATCCTCAACTGGGTCAGCGAGTTCAACAAATGGCAAGACAGCATGGGACAGGATAAAGTAAAAGTATGCCAAGCAAATAAAATGGGCTAAATCATAACTCTGCCATGCAAAATTTTCTGCTTTAAATGTCTCACTCTTTGCTTAATGTGTATCCACACACGTATACACTGTATGTGGTTGCAGGTGACAGAACTGACTACAGCAAAGCATCTTCCAGAACGGCTCAGAGTTCTGCAGAGTTGGCAGAGAGACGGAGGTGTGATGTTGATAGGGTATGAGATGTACCGAAACCTGACACTAGATGATAAAAG
>JAQLOL010000006.1:9234493-9265699 GCA_029783665.1 Naso thynnoides
GTATGCTCTGCTGCACGGCACCTCTCATCATCAAAGGTCCCAAGGACGTCATGCTCCCAACAGCCACTGCTTTGTTGAGGGCTTAAACCTCTCGCTGCACAGTGAAGCCCGCCATGACTGCAGCTCGAACACTGTAATGTTCTTCGGTCTGTTACGTCGAGTCTGTCTGATGCAGTGGAGTTCAGCACTGCAACTTGATAGCGAAAGTGTTTGAATAATGAGATGATTCATCTACATTTTTCCAACTGCTGTACGTCCGTGTTGTAAAGCTGCTCATCAGTGCACATTCTGATGCTGACGTCGTTACCAGAGTAACCCATGCAGATAGATCGGAACAGAGCGGTAATGTCTGGACGCAACAAATCCCATCTGATCACTTGCAAATGACAGTGCAGACATTGCGTGTTAAAAGTCACATTTGAGAAACTAAATGGATTTGTCTGCAGTCTGAACAAGGCCGTAGTTATTCAGCATTTGTTTTTTTTGCGGAGAATCTTGAATCCAATGTGATATTACGTTTTATTCACTGTAGTCACAAATTAGACTGCTTTTTTATCTGTGTATTACTCTTCTTTTAGTCTAAAACTGATGTTTGCTTAAAAACCACACACACACACACACAATCTGAGTATGTATGTATGTTCCTTGCTTGTACTTCATGTATCTGACAGTTCAGCTGACGACAATCACTAAATTTACACAAATATCCAATTGCTTCTCGTATTTTCCTCCAGGCGATTTTCTCCTAGCCCCAGTTCCTCTGCATTAATGAAAAGGAGAGAAGCAAAAGGACAGCTCGGGATAACTGGGCATTTTTCGCTCAAGTGGAAACATTGAACTCGAATGAATGAGCTTCGTCTTAGCACACACAGCCTCAAGCAAATATATGTCTGTTCACATCTTTCCCCTGACCTTGTATGCATCCCTCTCAAATTTCTTTTCATTCTCTCTGATGATTTGATTCGATCAAATGTACCTTTTTAACAGCTGATTCCAACATGCTACAGAAAATGGGGAACTGCTTGAAGTTGCCAGTTTTGCGAGTGAGGTCCTCAATGTCTGAAAAAAAAACAAAACAAAACAAAAAACAGAATAAAAGAGTGTAAGAGAGACTGTCTGTGCCTGTAGGGACGTTTAATCAGAGTTAATCGATGCTACTTACATGCTGGATCAAAGTCTCCCCTCCACTGATCTGCTGTCATTAAGTGGGAGATTTCCACCACCAGCAGACCCTTGTGCCCCTCTATCTTCACACAGAACTCCTCACCTCGAAATACAATATCCTCCACCACCTCAGAAACCTCCTCCATTGCTTTGAGTCTGTGGAAGGAGAAATGGATTATTCTTAAAAGTCCTGACACCAGGAGCAAATCTGAGAGCTGAAAGCTTGATCAAAACCCTGAGCTGACAACAAAAACGTATCTTCTTACAAAGACAGTAAAAGCCAAGAAGCTCAGTGTTAACAGTTAAAAAATGTTTCATGTGTTTAGGATTCAGACTGAGGTCCACATGGAGCCATCAAGCTCATAACAAAGATGTTGACAAATCTAAGCAAACCAAAACCTACCTCACTGCCTGTTAAGAAAAGGAAGTTTAGATACATTAACAATTAGAATTTGACTGTATTCTGCAAAAAAAACAAAAAAAACCCAGAAATAATCCAAACCACCCTAACCCATTACCAGTGAGCAGGTAGTGCATATATCTAATATGTTCATCCTGTTTTCCGCTGACTCGATGTATTTTATTTATTTCTTGGCACAGAAACATTAAAACCTTACTGTAAAAACATAAAACATCAGCGTCCAGCCACTATAGAAACTGATACATGCCTGTTAACTGTGGAAAACTAACTGCAAATGAATAAGCATCGTTATCTTACACGCGTGATTATCAATATTCGGGCTTTCTCCTCTAGTTCACCTGACTCACCTCCAACAGCCTGTCCTCATCAAAACACACCGCGGGGGGCGCTAGCGAGCCGACCGAGTCCATTTTAAAAGGTGTCATCTTTTTTTATTAGAAAAAAGTTCTGGATGGTGAGTCTTACAATAGTCCAGGGACTCCGCAAATGTTTTAAGTCGTGTTTTACTGGGTGAGTTATTAACTGTTTGTGTTATTTGCTTCGTTACAATGCTTTGAGATTTCGCGCTCGACTTCACTCTCTCCAGTGCAGTGAAAGACTTTGACAAAAATTTGTGTTAACCTCACATTTTACTATAACGTTACATGCATTTACCGTCGTTGACGGAGGGTTGGTGCTTGTTTAGCTAACAAGAGTTCACGTTAAATGTAGCACTCAGCTGTTAGGAATTGCTAACGTACTTGCGGGCTTTTGGAATAAATCTAACGCTACGTTGTCCAACGTACTAATGCTTTGTCAAAAGATCAGCTAGTGAGAGTTTAACATACATCTTCCCTCTGGTGACAACAGCTGCCCAGCGTTAGCAAAGTTTAGCTAACAGTTAGGTTAGCACGGACACAATCGTTTGATCACGCAAGTTAGTGAAGTTGACTCACAGCTAACGTTAGCTAGCAAGCTGTCTTCATGAGAACCAAAAAACATAATTCAGTGTGCATGCAAACAGCAAACAAAATACGTTGACGTTAGCGTTACCTTTGGTTGCTGTAATGATCCTTAAAGAAGTAACAGTTAAGTTGTCAACACATAGCTGCCCCTTGAAAAGACGTAGCGGTGCAGTGGCTTAGAAGAGTAGATAAAACGACTAACGTTCACGTTAACGTTAGACGATATGAAGGTGGCACAATATAGCCCAAAACAATTTGTAAGCCACGGGCACCGTGGAGACTGGGGCGGTTCAACAACCGGGAACCGTTAAATTCTTCTTCTTTACTTTGCGCTGTTTCTTCTTCTGCTGGTATTTTAAGGAAGGCCCGACCTCCTCTTGGACGTACTGCTGCCCTCCACAGGTAGAGAACGGACACTACCTTCACTGTACTGTAAGTTCACGAGATGATGCTTATAATTAATACTGATGGAAGATTCTTTATTTCACAGTTTTAATTAAAAAAAAAATATATCTAAAAAAATAAGATAAGAATAAAAGAAAGCATCCTGCGTTATAAAAAATATTTATAAAAGTAAAATGTTTATTAAATGCTAATATTGCTGCAGAAAATGCAAATATGGTATATGTAAGTATGTTCTGTTAAAGTATCCATGCAGAAAAGGGTGTCTGCGTATATTAAGATACTCATGCATTCATTCATATGTCGCATTTTACTGTTGAAGCTGGTAGAAGCGGAGTTTTCTCCAACTGCTTTATATACATTAGAAAGGTTTTCATCTCCAGCAGTGAGTCACATTTTGAAAAAATGATAACCTGTAGTGTAGATAAATGAACAACAACAATCTTCAACCCAGTACCCAATGTAGCTACACGTCAAATGAATATAATGAGGCAAAAAGAACAAAATTTCCCTGTAGAATGTCATGGAAGTATAAAGTGGCAGAAATACCCAAATGAAAACTTTAGGCTAATTATGCATGAGATACTCAACTCCCAAGTTTTTTTTTTATGAATATGATGTTTTAGCTAACCTTAGATATGTATTGCTGTGTTATCTGCAACTCTACATGAAAGATACAAAGTTGCCAGTTAAATCAGAATTGTAGCGCTTGATACTTTGTAATGATCTAATAAACAGAGAGAAACAAGTTTCTCTTCGTACCCATGAAGCCTTTACCAGTTACATGTTTTATTATGATCAAAAATAAAATATTACACATTAATTATTAATAATAACACAAGGCCTTCTCCAATCAACCAATCAAATAATGTAAATGTGTGAGCACTGCATTTTCACCATACCTTCAACTTTCATGTTGACATTGTCAGTATTTGTGTGTTTAACCTTCCGCTATTTGGATTAGAGGTTCATGTTGGTTTTCATAGAAAACAAAAACAAGTGTTTCCTGTAAATGTTTGATAAACCTGTTGCATAAGATCAGACTCGGCCCTGTCTTCTGCAAGACCTTCCTCGCTCTTGGTTAAGGGCCGTTTCCACGGAGACGTTGTTCATCCATTAGGCAAAAAGTCAAGTGACTAAGTCTGAAGTCTGAAGTCCTTGCTGCCTGTCTCTAAAGAGGCAGAAAAATACAGACAGCCTAAAATAGAACAGCCTAGAATGACCCAGAATGTGTGTGTGATGCAGAGCTCCGCATGGAAGAAACACAAAAGTTGCGAGACTTCATCTCTCCTCCCAATGACTCCCAAAAAACCTCAGCAGTGGCTGCAAGTGGTCGGACATGCAGGTATGTTTGTCTAGTGTCAGTTGTCCGTCAATTTGCTTCTCAGCGGGCCTTAATCTGGTCACCATGTTAGTGTAATAGAATAACTCAGATTTTCTGTGCTGCTTGCTTCACAGGGAGCTTTCATGTCGGGGATTATGGGACACTGCTGAAGAAGTTTTGTGAAGGAGAGCGACAGTGTTACCTCAGGCTGATGGAGGACACTTTGAAGCCCTTCGTTCCAGCTTACCACGGAGTGGTGCACCGGTACGAGCAGGATTACAACGTGATGGATAACTTGCTGACCAATTTCAACACACCCGCCATCATGGACTGTAAGATGGGCCGTCGGTAAGTTTAAACAGGACAGTTTTTGTTCCTTGGAGCAGTTAAATGAGTTTTCTTTCAGGTAATCTTAACGGTGGAGACATAAAGTGCAGCACTTATTCTTAAAAAGTCTTTATAGTTTTTGGTGTATTCTGAATGTCAAAAATTAATCAACAAAACATAAACACGTAACTATAAATCAAAGAACATCTGTCTGTATATTTCATCTTTTAGGTTTGGCTCATGTTTTAGGAATACTAACTGTCTAAAAATGGTGGTGTATTATAATATCCCTGTGTTGTTAAGGTAAAACTTTCACACTTTCACAGCACATACCTTGAAGAGGAGCTTCTGATGGCCCGTGAAAGGCCACAGCCTCGTAAAGATATGTATGAAAAGATGGTGGCTGTGGACCCAGAGGCCCCAACGGTCCAGGAGCGAGCCCAGCAGGCGGTGCTGAAAACCAGGTACATGCAGTGGAGGGAGACGCTGAGCTCCACAGCAACGCTGGGTTTCCGAATCGAGGGATTCAGGGTAAGCTCCAGGATTCTCATCAAAGATGGTTGTGTCAGGTCATATGTTCATTTTAGTGTACTTTGGGGGAAAATGCAATTTGTATTTTCAGCAATAAATGTCTGTTTTCAGAGTATTAATCTGCAAATTTTGCATTTTGATGCTGTAACCTGTTTTCCTGTGCAGAAGGCAAATGAAGAATGTCACACAAACTTCAAAAGGACCAAAAGCAGAGATCAAGTGATGGAAGCACTTGACAACTTTGTTGAATCCAATAAACACATTGTGGTGAGAGGGACCTTCACCGACTGTCATTTACTCATTGTTTTTTGGTAACACTTTACTGAAAGCATCCATCTATAATGCGTTATGAACATACTTAACAACATACATAACAATGCGCCAATAGTGCTGTGTAATCATAGTTATAAGCAAGCTTAGACTTAACACTTACCCTAACAGAAACAGGCTTCATAGAAAGTGTTACTGTTTGTTTTCATTTGCTCTTTTTTAAATGTTGTATCCTTCCTGTCAGTGGGGCTATCTGAGGCAGTTGAAACAATTGCGGCAGGTCTTGGAAGCCTCAGACTTCTTCAGGTCACATGAGGTGAGATGTTCGACAGTTTTGTTTTACAGTGTAGTGGATGTTTTGTAAAGAATCCACTGGGCTGTTTTCAAGAGCTCCATATTTAAATTTCTATGCTTAGGGTTTGACTGATAACAGCATGGTGGTGGAACGTTTTTCTAACAGCTGCGTCCCTGCAGGTTGTGGGCAGTTCACTGCTGTTTGTACACGACTGGACAGGCAGAACCGGAATCTGGATGATTGACTTTGGAAAGACTGTGGCCTTGCCCTCCCACCTCACCGTGGACCACCGCTCTCCGTGGGTAGAGGGAAATCGAGAAGATGGCTACTTGTGGGGTCTCGACAACCTCATCGACATACTGGCCAGCATGCTGCCACTGACTTGAACGCCAGCATAAAGTCGTGTGGAAATTTACTTTCAGTCCTCCCTTCACCACCCAGACTTAAATGACTTCAGATGCACTGACTTCTGAAACGGTTGTGTTGAATGGCAGGAATGAAATTTGGTACAATGGTGTGAAAAATGGAAGACGGGATTGATTATGATAACAACACATTTTACAAAATGTGTTCCCAAGTAGATACTTTCTAGGACAGATTTTTTTTCCCCAATAAATTCATGGGTCAAAAGGTCATTTGTGATTTATGGAATCTTTAAGCAACATGACCCTTGTAATATTTGAATAGACCTGAAACTCTGAGTTCGCCCTGTAAGAGCCAAAAAGTCTCATTTTCCAGCCACAGCAGGAGATGTCCAACTCCACTGTCTGAAGTAACCTGCTCATTATTTCAGGAAAAACATGCACTACTGTAGCATTCAAAAGCCAAAGATATGGCTGCTCCCTGTGGCTTCAGATGATCAGTGGTTCAAATGTCACATTGTCATTAAAATGGTGCTAAAACTCTGGTACTAAAAAGTGGATTTATGACCTGCATTTTGTTATTAGTTTGTTTGCTTCACTATTATCATTGTAATTATATTACTAGATTTAAATGCTTCACTTTAATGCATAATAGTTTGAATAGATATGATGACCAGATGAACACACTGTAGTTTAGGACTTTAGTGGATATCAAGTCATCTTCAATAGAAATCATGCTGATGATAAAGAACAATATTAGGGTTACAAGATATATCTTTACACATTGTGATTTATGGAGGTGATGGTTTTAAAAAACAAGCTTTGAATTTTATATAATAGTTAATCTTTGTACTTTGACTAACGAAGGGCTAAATAAAAGGGATTTTTTTAAAGCTATGTAAGTGGCATGGGTATGGATGGTAATGTTTGTTAGTCTGTTCACCGTTGTGATCCAGGCTGAGGTATCTCCACAGTTTTTGGCTGGATTAAGACAACGTTTAATTCTTTTTATCAGAATTTTGCAAAATAGAAAACGCAATACGAAGAACAACAAGACCCACCTTGTTCTCTATCACAACTCTTAACATTGGAAAGGAAAACAGAGATATAATGTCCGAAAATGAAAAGAAAGGAATGATAATAATAATTTACAAGAAAGTGCTTCAAAATCATTGAAATCATAAGTGTTATAAAAACCAGAGTGTAGTTGAGGCAGTGCAACAGTGCATCCCGATAACAGCTAAAAGACAGAATTATCCATGATACAAAACTGTGGCTCCTGTAATATAAGGGTGACACAACATAACTGAAGGAACTAGAGACTAGAGATAGTACAGGAAAGAGATAGAAAGCCGAAAAATAAAATATGTGGATTAATAAATGAAACAGAATGGCAAGTTGCTGGAACTGCATAGTACTGACCTGACAAGAGGCGATAATTTGACTCTTCAAGTTACAGCCCCTCATTTGAAGGAAATCTTTGTAAAGAATTTAAAAATGAAATAAATGCCGATTAAGCCAACATTTTTTCTCTTCATACTCCCCAGATGAATCCTTACACCTTTGATGATCCAATGTTTTCATCTTGCACCACCATAAGGTTGACATTCAAGTAAAATGTAATACATCCAGTATGTAATATCTACTTAACTACATCCCCAGTTCCCAAAAACGTTTTGACACTGAGTGATGTGCAAGTGGTAGAGATAGATAGATAGATAGATAGATAGATAGATAGATAGATAGATAGATAGATAGATAGATAGATAGATAGCCAATCACCAGTCTGCATATCAAAGTGTCCTTGTGCAAGATACTAACCCCAAATGCTCCCTTTCTTACATCACTGTGTGTGTGTGTGTTTCTCATAAGCAGGTTGGCTCTTTTTATAGAAGCCCCCTGCTGTTAGTGCATGAATGTGTTTGTGTTTATATGTTATCGAACTCTAAAGTTCAACACCTGATGCAGGTCTGACCGGTGAGATGAAGGCAGATGTGCTCTCTGTCTTCCACACCTGTCCATTCGTGTCATTCAGTCATCAGACGGCAGGCAGAGGGAACCCCTGCCCTTACCTGCAGCGCCAGACGAGATTAAAGGGATGAACAGACAGAGAAATTGAGAGTCACACTCAACGAATCCTCCCACACAGTCTGCAGCAACAACAAAAAGCCCTCTGAGAGGGGCTTGAAGCTGCACAGTGCAACCACGGTCTGATCTGAGTGAATCCCGCTGGAGCTTTTGAGTTGAGTGCCTTGCTTAAAGGTACCTCAGTGGTGGTGATTACAGAGGGACAAACTACCCTTATATTTCCCCCTTTTAAGGTTATTCTGCTAAAATGGCAACTTCTGGTCACATTACACTTTTCTCAAATTTAGACCACTGCTGACATGTTATCCTCAGTATCTGAGGAGGAGTAAGGTTGATGCTATGCTTCAAATAAAACTGGAAACTCATTAGTTCATAGTTTGTAGATGCAGCCGGGTAACTAAAGAACCAATTATACATAATAACAAACCTTCACTTGCAGCTCTTTCAGGTGAAAGTAAATTAAGGTGTGATGAGGGCTTGAAAAAGAGCATTTGCCGTTTTGAAATGAAGAAATGACTGCACCAGTTAGGGTGTGTTCCAAGATGAAGGGGGTGGGCAAAGCAATGATGATGTCAGTGTGTGACAGATGAAACATCAGACAGCCTTTCAGTTGCATGAAAATCCTCAAGAGGCTTCCTCTCGCTGGTCATTGTTCAGCAGATCCATGGGGAGAGCACAACAGACCTGCTGCGCTCAGGGAACGGACGCTGCTGTCAGCGAGACCAGGTACTGTGTTTCATTCCTGCTTTAAATTTTGACTAATTTGTGTGAAGATTTCAGAAACTGCTGCTGACTAAATTATTTTTCACTAATTTAGCATTTTCTCAGCTTATGTGTCTTTAAAAAAGACAGATTTTTGTGGTTGAACCAATTTGTACTGAGAGAAAAATATAGCAAAAACTGTTATAAAAAATGAAAAAATAATAAAATGTTTACATTAAAGTGAGCCTACTTAAATATTTCTTTGTTTCCTTACAGGATCTCTTCTCTTCAGATGCATATTATTTCCTCTTACATGATCAAAGCAGCTTTTTAAAAGTTCTTTAAATCTTAAAGCCAAATGTTTTGCATTGCATTTAAACCAAAATCTCTAAATAAAGCCAGTATGTTGTGTTATGGGTGATGCATGTTACACATAGTGTGAGCGTGTGACTTGGCAGCCCTCGTTGTGCATGTTGTTGCAGTGGTGTGTCTGTGCTGCTGCTGTGCTCATGGCTCAGAGGAGGGCTGCAGGGGGCTGCTGCTGCCCCCGGCCACCCATAAATGAAGACAATGCCCGGTTCTGCCTGCTGGCTGGGCTCATCCTGCTCTACTTGTTGTGTGGGGCGGCCATCTTCTCTGCCTTGGAACACCCCTTTGAGCTGCGCGCCCGTCGCCTCTGGAAACAGCAGCTGGACAACTTCACCCAGCGATACAGGGTCAACCTGGGTGCCCTGCACACTCTGCTGCGCCAGTATGAGGAGGCAAACGGAGCTGGGATTAGAGTGGACGCATTGAGGCCACGCTGGGACTTTTCTGGTGCTTTCTACTTTGTGGGCACAGTGGTCTCCACTATTGGTAAATCTTCAAACTTTCATATCTATTCAGATATGCTTATTTAAAAGTTCTTAAATGATCCCTATGAGCTGATTAATCCAAAGTGATACTATCTGTCAACCATGATCCTTTAACCTTTTATTATGTGATTCTTTTTTCAGGCTTTGGCATGACCACACCAGCAACAATAGCTGGAAAAATATTCTTAATCTTCTATGGTCTCATTGGGTGTGCTGCCACCATCCTCTTCTTCAACCTCTTCCTGGAGCGGATCATCACCATGTTAGCTTACATCATGCGCTGGTGTCACGAGCGTCGGCTGAGGTGTGCCGGCGTTGGAGTGGTGTCGAGCAGGGAGGAGTCATCCGGTGAGGAGGACAGCCTCGAAGGCTGGAAACCATCAGTCTATTATGTGATGCTTATCCTGGGTGTGGCATCCATTGTGATTGCCTGCAGTGCCTCCACTTTGTATAGCTCCATGGAGAACTGGAGCTACGTGGACTCCCTCTACTTCTGTTTCGTGGCCTTCAGCACCATCGGCTTCGGGGACCTGGTGAGCAGTCAGAGACAGCAGTATGAGTCTCAGGAGGCTTACCGGCTCGGGAACTGCCTTTTCATTTTAATGGGGGTGTGTTGCATCTACTCTCTTTTCAATGTCATTTCTATCATCATCAAACAAACTCTGAACTGGATTGTGGGTAAACTGGTTTGCTCGGGCTGCAACCAGCGCTGCTCCTGCTCCTCATGTGGCTGCTGGTGGCTCTGCTGCCCCTGCCTACAGAACAAAAATCATAACCAGAGGCACCTGCCTGCACACCTCAGGCAAAAACGCTTGAAACGCAACACAGTTCAGCCTATCTCATCCCACTGCCCTGCAGGAAGACACCGCTACACAGAAGGCTCAGTGGAGACGGTGTGTGACAGTGATACAGAGGCTTGTGCAGTGGCTGATGGAGTATATGTGGGCCGCCGTCTGTCAGGAGAGATGATCTCTGTCAATGAGTTCATGGTGCCCAGTAAGGTGTCTCTTGCACTGCTGCAGAAACAGCTGAGTGAAACAGCTCATCAGGGCCCACGGCAAAGCTACAGCCATCAAAATGGATTCTCTGGTGGTGTGGGAGCCTTTGCCATTATGAATAATCGCCTACAGGAGACCAGTGCGGACAGATAGCACCGCTAAGGTGTATTCTCCTTGTATACATTGTTTTGGGTTCTTTATATCAGGGCCCGTAATCCCTGCTGACTGATTTTAAGAAAGCCAAACAGTTTGTCCTTTTAGTATAACATAACAAAATTCTGAGAGTAGTAAAATTATCATCTAATTAGCATTGATTCAGCACCACTCTGAGCAAACTCGGTGGAAGCCTTTCCCGATAATAGCAGACCACTAGTATGGATTCTGGACATCAAATAATTGATGACATTTTGTTCTGTGTGGAGAAGGAGAACAAAAAGACAAATGCAATTTAAAGAATTCAACACGGCCAGAAAGAGGGGTCTGATGTCCTGGAGTGATTGGCTCATACAAAAGCAATCAGTTGAAAGAAGCAGTGAAGGACCACTTGAAGCGGACTGCTGATTTGAGAGTGCTGCACGTTTCCCCTGAGCTCCTCAATGAATATGGTTTTATGTGAGGTGGTAGTCAGTAAATAGTGAACATACAGACATAAACCCAATATCTATCCTCTTAGACAACTTGCTGCATATATAAAACATTTAAATTGCGTTTTGTTTTTTTAAAAAACTTCTCAAACCCACTACACAGGCTCTGAGAAGGAGACATTTTAATTTGTTGATTGCTCACACGCCGCCCATCTTGTTTCATCAATGCATGTCATTGAGATTCGTAGTAATCATGAAAAAGCGCCGAGATCCAGGGTTTCATTAGAGCACATCTAATCAAACGCGACCTGTATAGGACGTCCTTATGTCAATAAGTGCTGCACAGATAGTTGCAGGATCACGTCAACAGAGCAGAGAGCAAGTTTTAGGCTCTCCTTGTCCAGCTGGAGGAGATCCTTTACTATGCAAGAAAAGTAATTTTAATCCAACCTGCATTATCCGTGTGGCAGGCTTTCATCAGTGCCTGGAATCATAAGGAAAGCGTCCTCAAAGATCTTTCAAGAGACAAAATCATCCTTTTTCTTCTAGTGATCACACTTGAAGAATTGTTACTAATTTCACACAAATGAGAAAAATAGTTCTGTAGTGAGTTACTGTGACTAAAAATACTACAGGTTGTCAGTCAATTTGTCTTTATTTTAAATTGAAATCAATAATGGTTCATAACATATATTATCTATACACAGAAAAATTCAAAAATAATGTAGCAGTGACGTATGATGCAGAAAAAGGACCCATCCTGAAACTGACTCATCCTGATGCTGTTTGTTTTATCAGCTACATAAAAGACAAATAAGGCAGCACAGTACAGTACATATTATCCAACTTGAGGAAAAACACATTTCACATCTACTGCACTGAAGAATGTGTTTTGTAATTTGCTTAATATAGAGAATTAAAAAATGATGCGTACATGTAGAACTTATTCATACAAAACACATTTTAATTGGTCAGTAAATATGCGTTTTAGGGTACTTTGAGCAGTTCAAGGTCACAATCAAAATACAACATGCTGTGTAGGTCTTTTAAAAACATATGATTATGTCAACATATTAGTCAAACATCAGTTCAGCGGGATGGATTTTGTTCTACATGTTCAAAATAAAGCAAAAAAATAAACACATTTTCAAAAGTGTAGATCATGTTTGAAATATACTTTTTCCGGATCAAGTGTATGTGTATGTATGTGTTGAGATTTAATGATTAGAATTAAATATTTATGAGTGTTTCTTTGTCTGTCACTTTGGATCATGACAGGAAAATACATCTGTATTCTCATCAGCTGACAAGCCGTTAGCCCTGTTAGCACTTCCTGCTTCTACAAACGCCACTTGCTAGCTTACGGCTAGCACTGACAATGCTTTCGTCAACACATTTTACCTCCTACAGAAGAAAGTCAAAACTAAACAACTCGATATATTTTTAAAATTATTTACATTATTTATATATCTATTCTTAAAACATCATCTTTAAAATATAAACCTACATATACTCATATTCCTTATTCTATCAACGAAAATGTACAATTTCACAGTTGGCTGTTATCCATTTTTACAGACTGTCATTTAAAATTATCATCTGTACCATCTGTTCACTGGATATGAGGCAGAGGTTTGTTGCTGGATCAGTGTCTCTGAGTAAGTTTTACAAAATGTTCTACCTGTATAAATATAAATTGTTTCAGGCTTTATTTGATCTTTTCTTAATATCTATTAGATATTTTTTTTTGCATTGTTTTTGTCATTACAAGATGCCATTTGCTGGCGTGATGTAAAAAAAAAAAACATCCCTGTCCGTTCATCATCTCCCTTTTTGTCAAATTGCACACATGAAGAAAACAGTTTTAATATTGAAATTAATTACAGTCCCTCCATGGATCCTTGGACATAAAATCCAGCTGAACTTCTCAGGAGCCTCCCACACCCTGGACAGACAGGAAATGAAGAAAATAAAGGTGAGTATATTCAGCATAGTTAAGGAGATTACAAGCCTTCTGATGTATAGAATGGGACAGATATATAGTTTGTACATACATTTGGCAGTTGGGGCGTGTGTGTGTCTCTTTGTTGATAATAAGCAGAAATAATGCAGTTTCTTCTGCAACACACAGAGGTCACATGGTCACATGCCATTTTCCGATACAATAGGTGCACACATACACAGAGACACATAAACACTAATTTTGGGTCTCCTACTTGCTCTGTATGCCTCCACCTGGTGGCAGTCCAGGGATGACAGTGGATGCAAGGACTGTAAGAACGGACAGAAGGTCAGGCTCTTCCCCTTTGGCACACAGCTCTTCGTAAATCTCTGAAACATAAAAACATACGTACAGCATAATATAAGCACATTTCAAGATTTTCTGGCAATTATTTCAATTTATACCTGCACAATAAAGAATTAGCCTTTAGTTGGATAATATGTGTCTCAGTTATGCACAGGGGGAAGTCTGGTAGTCACATTGGATTAAACACAAAGTTTTGGTTTGAAGACTTGAAAGTTAATGATAATGCAAATCAGCATCTATAGGTTTTGTGTCTCCTGACTAGATTCATGTTAGACATCTCTTGCATCTGCATTGGCCTGAGTCTCAGCTTTCAATGATAAAAGTGTCTGTTTGGTTTTGGATAGAATGCTTTTTTAAAATTTATTATTAATTTTTGAAAAATCTTTTTGGGTTTGAGCATTAATATTTGGACCCTTTAAGACTTCTAACTTGAGTTATTCTATATTTTTGAGTCAGCCCATCTCTCTAACTCCAGACCCAAGCCTATTGCATGGGTTATACACAAAATTCAGTTTTTATTCTGAAAAAGGCAGAGTAAAACAATTTAATGATAGTAAAAAACACCTGAGCACAGCATTTTTCAAATATTCAAAAAAAATATTCAAATATTTCTCCACCAGCGGTAAATAGATCATTTGTTGGGCTCTATTTTCAGTTCAGGATTTACACATTTTTATTGACATAAGTAATTATATTAGTATTTACATTATTACGGCATCCTGCTTGTGGGATTAATTTAAAATAAACTACAATGCACATGTCCATATTGATTAAGGAACAAGTGAAATAATGCAACAATATTGATATATTTTAACAGTTTCTGAACAACAGTTAAGTTCTACAGCACAGAGGAATAATGTATCAATTTACACAGACATTACTTTCAGAATCAATTCATTGTAGATTTGTTGGTCCCTAAATCAAAGCATTATATTTTTGGATGAAAATGAAGGATTGATAAAAGAGAAATGTCAATTGCTTTTGTATCAGAAACATGATTTTAAGGGCATACAGCCCTTCAAAAGTTGTCTGCCTACATAAACCTGGACAAGTTTTAGCTCAATGTACTTTAAATGCAAATAACAAACCTCCAGAAAACAGAAAAGTATGATCAGGATTTTAACACTAAGCTATTACAATAAAGGGTCTCCAGATTTCTGACATTCTCTGGTATCATCACACACCTGCTACTTTGGACTCCAGCAGGTCCTCCAGCTCGGCCTCCTGGTGTAATGCCTCTGCTGACAGCTGGGGGGCTCCAGGGAAGCACAGCAGGATGATGCTGATGTTGTCCAAGCTGCCCTGTGGTGTAAACAGAGGTGAGTGATAACGTTTGACCTTGCAAATGTCAACATATGAAACATTATTTTGTCCTGGCTGGACTGTTTTTGTGATCATTTTCACCTCAAAGTGTGTGCGCCAGTGTCACACAGAAGTAGAGCAGGAAAATGTTAATGAAGTGAGGAAGTCGGTGTGACATTTTGAGGTCGTCCGAGCTGAAGCCCTGTTACATAACAGAGTGATATGATGGGCATGACAGCCAAACAGTGCAGCAAGGATGTGAGTGTGTGCGCATGTGGCCCATGTTTATCCCGATGTGTTTCTTTCACTCTAATGAAAATACAAGACATTCTATAAACAAGCTTACTTTATTACTCTCCTTGAAGTTCAGTGATTTTAAACCATACATAAGTGTAATGAGGGAATTAATTTCATGTATTATGGTATAAAGTGTATATCCCTTAGTTAAATTATGGCTCAGTGAAACACATTAATAACCTTGAGTCTTCTTGACAAGCTACAGTAATACACTCAGTCTACGGATTAGTTACTATAGTAAAAAATTGGCTTGACTAAACAACCTTAAACATCTACCTTCAACCCTCTGACACTCTCAGAGTGAGAGTGGTGAAAATGAGTCCTCATAGGAACCCAGAATAATCCCATACATCCTGGTCTGACACCTCTGTGGTCTATTTCAGGTGGTCTGTCACATCATTATACCATGAACAGCAGCCAACAAGAGACTGAGGCAAACGTCTTGCAGAAGTCAGAGCTGCTTTTTCAATCTAAATGTGTGACGTTAAAGCAAAGGATGCTTCTCTCTGGTTCCTTTTAGGCTCTTGCCTCCATGTGCGCACAAAAATGATTAAACTGCGTATAATCTATATTTTTATATCAATGATTCAACCGACTTCTGTTACTCAGAGGTCACTTGTTGTGACAAACTTGTAGAGAATTATCACATGACTAACCCCACCTACAAGCATACTAACTTTTCTCAAATCCGTGTCTCAACTTTACTGATTATGTTCTTTCTCTCTGCTACCTGCCAAGCATTACTGGCTCACAGACAAAGTTAGCACCCAGTGAAAAGGTGTAAAATCTAATGACAGAGACACATATATTTGTCAGGAGATGAAAAAACAGAACTAAAAGAACAATGCATATTTAACGGACTTGCATTGTTCATGAGAAACACAACTCCATATGAAAACTAATGAAAACTAATGCTTCAAAGCTGTTGGATGATTAGATAAGCAAATGTTTGCTTATACAACTTCCATTTTGAAATCAGAATTGACCTTCAATTGCTGCTTTGCATTGATATCCCCATCTTAAACTTTCAAACCTGTAGATTTTCTCTGTCATTGCATGTGTATACAAACAAAGAGGCAACCTAAAACAAACAAACAAACAAACAAACAAACGAAAACAAACAAAAATTACATTACTCTAAACTAACTAAACCAATTAGCTTTATGAGGAATTCATATGCATAAGTCCCTAGATCAATTGTTGTCACAAGAAAAATGAAAGGGTCCAGCACAGCCCCCTGTGGAACTCCACTTTTTTTTTTCTTTCGAAAGCCTGAGTGGAAGTCACTTAGACTGATCGGAACTGATTACATATGTGCTATTAATTAAACAGAAACTGTCCTGAGTTATCTTAATAACATTGAGCTCTTTTCTCGAAAAGTGAAATGACCCCGGCATCCTTCATATTAAGCCAAAAAAACTCACCACTGAAATAGTTTAAGGGATTATGTTATTACATAAAATCCACGACCCATTAAAAATTATGTAACCCAGTTTTACTGTGAATTGTGTTTTGAGTTTCTAATCACTCAAAAGGATTTTCTTTTATGAGCTGCTAAACATGTAGAAGTGCAAGATGTGCCGGATCACTTTGCAGTTGAAAGGGATTAAGATAACGTGCACACTGGTTGTAAGCAGCAAGTTCTGACCTTATAGAGACAGAGGTCAATGACTTGAGTGCAGACGTCCCTCAGGTCAGTGCAGACACGCAGCCTGTTGTGGATGAAGGCGCACAGCTCCTCGTTGCTGATGGTGTCCCACACCCCATCACAGGCCAGCACGAGGAACTCGTCTGCTGGTGAGCGCTCCACCACACACACCTCTGGTTCTGGTGACACCATCTGTTGGCTGGGAGACCGGTTTTCTGCCCCCTTGTAGCTGAAGTCCCCCAGAGCACGAGACACTGCAAGGGAGCCGTTGATTCTTTGGATGGTCACAGAGCCACCTGCACTCTCGATTCGCTCTTTCTCCAGAGGGCTGTAGGGTTTGTGGTCCTCAGTGGAGAAGCAAACCTGGCCTGATCTGCACAGCATGGCCCTTGAGTCACCACAGTTAGCAAAGTAGATGTAATATGGAGAGATGAGAGTGGCCACCACAGTGGTGCCGCCTCTCTCCCAGCCTTCTCGGCGTGCCACGTTGTGCAGGTGCCTGTCTGTTTGCAGGAAGCCCTCGATGATGGCTCCTTTCACCCTTTCAGGATCATCCTCTGGTCCCATTCCACCTGTGTGCACAAACACATACAATGTTGGAATACTTTTTGGTTTCTGAATCTGCCACAAAAACACATCATTGCATGCACTGGGATAGATACTTGCTGAATGCGATGAGTTATGATTAGTCGTGATATTGATGTCTGATAACGGAAAATGATCTATTATTCATTCTGCTACGTGTCTCCCCTCCAGGAAGAGAATTGTTTGAAAATCAGAATGCTTTAAATAGCTTTGAATCATCATACTTATAATAAATTTCATTCTCTTATAAATTGGAACGATACTTCACATCTTTGATCTTAAGTATTCATTTTATTCATGCATTTTTTGTTGCATTTCTTTCACCTGTGGCCAGGATGTGACCCAGAAGATGCTGGGAGCAGTACTGTGCTACTGTGCTGCCTGCGTGACCATCAAACACAGCAAAGAAGCTCCAGTCGGCCAGTTCTCCACCCAGCTGTGGCACACAGTTGTGGAAGTCCTCCATGTTGGCCCTCCAGCCCTGCATGCTTGCCAAGGCATAGGTAAGACCCCAGCGGGCGCAGCCCTCCTCTGCTAGCTTGTCCAGGACCGGCCGGTCCAGGTAGGGGCTTGGGATGACTTCTTCCTTGTCCCCCTCCCCTGGTTGCTCTCCCTCTGCTGCTCCTCCTCGTCCCCCTTTGAAGAAAGAGCTAACCCTCTTCTCGGTCTCTTTCACCAGCTGCCGCATAAACGCAGGCATCTCCACACTGCCCTTCCTGGCTGTTCTCATGGCTCTCATGCGCAGCTGATGTGATGGAAATCTTGTTTTATCCCTGCCCCAGTGTTTGTGGCCGGGACGGAGGGGCTGAGATGGGCGCGATGTTGGGCCTGTGCAGAGTCTGCGTAGCCCTGCTGCTCCAGGGCTCAGAGCATGGCTGCCTGTGCTGATGGATGTTCTCAGTGGTGGCTGCTCACCCTCCTCTCTCTGCTCATCTCCTTCTTCTTCTTCTCTCCCTCTCTGGAGACCTCACTTATCAGCGCTCTCTGCTCTAGTCATCCTTCCTCTCCTCCTTGTTTGGTCTCTGTGCTGCTGTGATTTCACCTTCTCCCTCGCTTTTTCATCGCCCTTCCCTCTTTCACCAGCTCTTCCCTTGCCTTGTTATTTCCCCCAGCCTCTGCTGTGATTGGCTGGCTATTTGTGTGCACCAATCGTTGCCTAGCTTGCATCGCCACTGTCACGTCTGAGCTCACCCTCTCTCACTGTCTTCCTATCTGCAGCTCTGCCCCTCCCACATCTTTAGTAATCTCAACCTTTGATCAGCTGGGATTATGGTCTACCACTGCTGTGGATTACAGGGCTGTCGGCCATTAAGTGCACAGTGTGTGACTGACAGTGGGAAGAAGAAACATGGTGGAAAAGAAAGCTTACTTTCATTATAAACACAGATAATCCCTTGAAATTGATATTTAGTATTTAAATATAAAACACAGTGACCATGCAGGGATTCACACTCATCATCCACAAATTAAAACTGACCTCAGAGCTGCTTTTATTCTTTAACTGTGAGTCAGATTGGACACTATTGCTGCAATATTGGTGATGTGACTGAATATTTCACTTATAGTGACCTTAGACATCCTGTATGGATTTGACTGTATCATTTTGGCATTTTGTAATAGGTATGTATAAAAATGTGTATTAGTATAGTAAGTGTTATTTTAAATGGACAAAATTAGCAGATTAACATCTTTGCTCATGAACTCTAAAATGTGCGGTTAGAATGATACATGAGTGGGAAGCAAAATGATGATCTGAAGGAAATTTCAGCAAAGCAGTATGAAGGAAGTGCTATAACAGTTTACATGTATGTATATTATCCACAATAGTGGGTTCCAAACAGTACTTGTTGTACCTGTAAAAACATTACTGTCATGAACAGTGGATGTAGCATCTGCCTGACTCTAAAAGTTATACATCAATGTGATTCTCACACAATGAGCCCCGCAGAGAAAAATATCTGCGTATCTTTCTTGCATGCACTGTAAATGTGATAAGTATAGCTCAGTCATTTTACCATTAGAAAAATAAATAATAATAATAATTTTAAAAAAAAATCAGCCATGATTTATTTATTTATTTATATTTTAAAGCAGGGGCCACCAGAGGGCATCAAGGAGGCCTCAGAAAATTGGAATGAAGAGTCGAATGTAAAGAAAATAATTTTGAAAACTGAATCTCACTATAATGAGGCAGCAGACAGACAGTATGACTTTAAAGCCACAAGCATTTTTTATAAAAAATTTAATCTTCTGCCATATTATCGGTTGATTTACAGAAATCTTGCAAAAGTAAGGCTCTGGCTATACGCTAATCTTACTGGCATGGCAAAGTTTGAGAACCTCAATATAAGAGCAGTAATGATTCTCTGATTGCCGACATTGGCTGTGCTCTTAATCCTGATTGGTGACTAACTTGACACAGAAAGCAGTTTCTCACCGAGGCGGCTGCATTTGAAGGCCTCTGAGTGCAGGTTGGCCACCAGCCCGCTGAGAGACGCTGACAGAGTCTCTGAAAGCTGAGGAACATGTACATGCTGATGTCTCAGGTTCCCCGTTTGAGTGTGTGTGTGTGTGTGTGTGTGTGTGTGTGTGTGTGTGTGTGTGTGTGTGTGTGAATCCAAACAGGGGGTATCCAATACAGGATAAAATTAGGCCAGCCAGGCCTTATATTGCTGACGGAGCTGGGGTGGCCAAAAAAAGCCTGGGGTGCCGGCCAGCAGAGGAAGCGCAAGGAAGAGAGGAGAGCAGCTGAAATGGCCACCAAAGGTAAGGAAATAAATAAATAAATGAATGGCTGACGGCTTTAAGTAAAGGGAATCAGAATAGACAGGATGCTGATCAGAGTGCAGCTGTCAGGTGGAGGAGGAAGAAAGAATTATTTTTTTCCCCTTCGGCTGGGCAGGTGCGAAAACAGACAGGATGACCAGTCAAATCCTGAGAGCAGCGTGTCTTTCAGTCGGTGAACAGATGGACAGAATGAGACTCGACTAAATGAGACTCTGATGCTGATTGAATGTTGTTGTTTGTTTAATTCTTAAGGTCCAAATCGTTCCAGAAAAGAAGACTGATCTTTTTTTTTTGCCAGTGCTGCTTTTCATTATATATTTTACCATACTTTGATTATTTTATTTATTTGAGTTAGGTTATGTTTCTGCCATGTTTGGGAGTTGACTTCAGAGGTTGAACAGCATAAGCATGAATGTTTCTGTTTCTGCCTCACCAGTGTCCTGCTCATATTCACTGTTAAGTAAAAGAACCTAAAATGTTCTTTTGTCTATTTCTCTGGAAAACTGGTTATGTAAATAGGCTGCTGGCCTAGTTGTGTTTTTGTGTGTAAATGCATGACACTGTTGCTTGTACTGTCTTTTGGGAGACAAGTTGTTGTGTATTTGTGTGTGTCTGTGTTTACTTGTGAGATCAAGAGTTTGTTTCAATTAGATTATTACCTTGAGCGTAACACTGGAGCAAGGAGGCGCATTTAATGTTCTGCTGGTTTCTCACAGTGACATGAGCTGTTTGCTGACATTGTACATGATGTTAATTTTTTTATTTTCCCCTTGCTCCTGTTTTTTTTTTTTGTTAGATTGTCTTTGCCAGTTAATTAGAATAGAATTATTTCGAATTTTACATTTAAATATAAAACATTCTTTGTAATTTCTTTGTTAATTGAGCCAAATGTAAAAAAAAAAAAAAAGAAGTTTTTTGTGACTGAATTTCTTCTTTTACTGACTTACTTAAATAATTTAGGCTAAAAGTGTGGCCATTCTGAGACTCTACATTTTTAAAAACCTCAAGTTCCATGTTTTTAAATAAATTACTGTCTATTTTGCTTCTAACTAAAACATGTCTGGCACCAAGGGGGAGATGTTTGTCTTTTTTATCAGCAACAGCAGGTTTTTTTTTTTAAAGATATCTTTATTGAAGCCATTTTTCTTATATGTATACAAAAAAAGAGAAGACAGCAACAGCAGGTTTGTCCGCAACAAAAAGAGGGCAATAGAAGATGATCTGAACCATTAGAATGAAGAGTGACAATCACACACACACGGACCCACACACACTGCATTTTGGATTGAGAATAAACAGTCAGAACAGCAGAATGGATGAGAGTTCAGTTGGCCTTAACACTTCATCTTGTTCTCACACTGTGTATTGTATCTCACGTGGACAAATGGCATCACATTAACTCTCCACAGTACCAGCATGATGGCAGGAGATGGCCGTGTATGTTAAAGCTCTGTAAACTCTTTGTTCTTTCCAGGTGTTTTATAACACAAAGCAGGCTCATAGTTTTTGCTTTAAAGCTGCGTCTCCACTGCTTTGTAAATTAATTTTATCCTCCTGCTTTAGGGATCATTGTCTCTTTCTAACGTGTGTGCGTCTCTGTGCAGTTGTGGATCTGGTGTATTGGCGGAACGTGAGGAGGACCGGTGTGGTGTTCACAGGGCTGGTGATCGGTCTGGCCAGTGTGTTTCAGCTCAGTGTCATCACTGTGCTCTCTCACGTATGTCTGGGTGTCATGTGTGTCACCTTCCCTCTCCGTCTCTACTATAAACTGCTGGAGCTGCTGCGCTGGAACCCCGGGGTCCATCCTTTCCAGTGAGTCCTCAGAGTTAGTTCAGACATCTTTGGTTTGTTTTTACATCATCCAGCACTCACTGAACTCAGCTGCAATACTATGGGTCGAAACAGTGATGTTGGCTAAATATAGGGCTGTTTCTCTTTTTGCTCAGGGCCTGTATGTGTCTCTGTCCTCAGGTCGTATCTGGACAATGACAGCTCCTTGACAGATAAGGAGACAGTGATGCTCGTGGAGGAGCTGGTGCTGCTGATTGCTTTTGCTTTGACCGAGATCAAACGGCTGATTTTCATTGACAGCATTATCAACTCTATTAAGGTCTGAGCATGATAATGACAGATACATTAATATACGTAAAAATTACACATCAAATTATTCATATACCTGAAAGCTGAATGAGTTTTGCGTAGGATTTAAAGAGCTGCAACCCAAACAGTACAACCAAGCCCTTGGCATCAGAAGGACTCATTTGTTCATATAGTATTGTTTCATAATTTACCTTAAAGTGATTTTGTCACAAGATTCAATATATGGTATAGAGTCTAGTTGTCAGCGTGTTTAACAAACATTAAAACGGACTCACCAAGGTTACTTGCCTCTGTGATGAAGGGGAGGTGTTTGAAATTTTCCTCCTCATTTACTTAAATTTAAAAGCTACAAGCTAAAACATAATGTGCTTAAAACTGAAAGTTTCAAAAACACCATGATATTCATACATTAAATAACCTACGGTCAAGTTGGTCTGGCTCTGATTGTTATTTGTGTGCTTAGGTTTTGTGTAATTTTCATTTTTAAACAAAAGTAGTTATGGTCTTACAGACAGAAGTCTTTTGAAGTCGATGTGCTAGCTAGAACAAACTAGCTAGCTAGAACCAGCTAGACTAGCTAAAACACACTTTTAGGGAAAAACAACCATGACCATTCCAAGGAAGAAGAAAAAACCTCCTGGGATTGAATAGGCTCGTTGAATTGTATTATACACCTCCCCTTCGTCACAGAGACATGTCAACTTGGTGAATCAATTTTATTATTTGTTGAACACACTGACAGCTAGACATTACACCATATATTGAATCTTGTGACATAATCACTTTAACAATCAAATAATTTTTTCTGTACTCTTCCTCTCAGTTTGTTGTGCTCATGTATCTGTTGACGTACGTTGGCATCCTAACCAACGGACTGACTCTGGTGATAACCGGTGAGTTCTTCCAAAAAATGACTCCACAGTATTTGTGAGCTGCCATCTCGATATATTGTGGTCCCGTCAGGCTTGGGCAACCAAAACTACAAGTTAAGTAGACATCGTGGTCCTGGTGTAAAGAACTCAAAGAGAAGATTCAAACTTCAGTCTCCTCTCTCATCGCTTGTCAATATGCACACACATCAATCAAAATGTAGCTTCTTCGATGTGTTTTGCAAACTCTGTTTGCAGACTTGATGTGCAGGTGCAGAAGAGTTTTTAGCCTATGAGGAGAGACTGTGTGCTGTTGTCTTGTTCGTTGACATGAGGTAATATAATGCTAACTTTGGTAACAGAATTTTTTTTACACGTTAACAAATAAGAAGTCAGTACCTAATGTAGCACTCTACACCTCCAACATTGCATAGATTCTGAAGGGATTTCATCTGACTTCTAGCTGCAGGTAGCCTAGGTTGCCTGTTTCAGGCCCGTTTGGGTTGTATACTGTCTGTTTGACGTACTCTTCACAGCTTTTATTGTGTTTTTGTATTTACATTTGAACAAAAAAGAAGAAAAAGAATATTAAAAACAATGTCCTGCAGTAACAGCAATCATTTCTCCTTTGTCTTTGTGTACCAGCTGTGATCGCTGTTTTCTCCATCCCTCTGTTGTACAAAAAGCAGCAGGTGAGAGCGTCATGTTTTTCTCTGAACCTTTTTAAAACATCATAAAACTGCCACGCTTACTGAAGCAGAAAAAAATAGAAACAGAAAAACTGTGATAATACAAAAATAACTATGAAAATGAACTTTCAAAGTAATTAAAGATAGGAGTTCATAAACTGTATTTAAAATGATCAGGAAATGCAGCACGTCTTTTTTTTCTGGAGAAATAAAACTCGTATTAGTAAAACCATCTATGACGCCACAGAAACAGAAGTTAGTACAGAAATGCTTTGAGTGCTCTGACCTTTCTGTCGTCTGCTGACAGGTGCGGATGAGGAGGATGGTTAGAGCTGTCAAAGCTTTTGTAAAGAAAATCAAAAATTTGTAAGTACCCTGATCTTGATCTAATGTTCTTTTATTTGCTTTTCATATCATTCTATGCTATGTTCACCTTTTTTTTGCCTTTCGTCATGTTTTGCTGCAGCTTTCTTGGTATATACGATTCAGTGAGACCCTCTGCTGCTCCTGAACCCGCCCCAAAACCTGCAGCTGCACCTGCCGTCAAACTGAAGGCCAAGTCCAAGTAAACTGTCGGTGGCACATTGAGAGCAGTCAGGATTTGGGATTTGGAAAATGTTGGAATGGCGCGTCCTCTGTGGGGCTGCTACAGGGGCAGCTCATTTCCATTTCCCCACCACGATGTTTAATTATGGGAGCACGATTTAATCGATCCTGACAGCTGACACAAAGCTGCCATTCACTCAAGAAGAGGGATTGGACATGCAGGAGGAGAAGAATTTTATTTACTGAGATGCTTTCTGTGGGCAGCGTTTAACAGAACCGGTTCACACAGTCCTCCACTCGGAGCAGGGACGGCACAGAATATCACTGTTTTTTTTCCCCCCTTGATAACACGTCTATTTTTACACAAGATGCGAGCACTGTGTTCCTGTTGAGCTGCAGCATTATTCATAACGAAGCAGAGAAACATTATTGCTCCTTTTATTGTGTAACATCATTCATTGTTAGCCGGATAGAATGAAAATGACATGAACATAACCTGACACTAATGACATTAATGGTTTTGCACTTGTTGCATTACCTAAGTAACCTAAGTATTAGCAAAAGCTTCTAAGCAGCAGCTCCTTCTTACAACTTGTCACTTGTGCAAGATGTAAGAGCATTGCTCTCTGCTTTTTCTGTGATTACTGCATTTTGTTAGATACAAAAAGTGTCTTCTTTTCACTCTTGGGGCTCTGAAAGGGGTGACTGTTATTTTTCCACCTGCCCCCCTCTTTATGTTTTGTGTCTAAGTGACAAAGTGCTGCAAAACAGGGCAATTTAAATCTTAGGGCCAACTGCACATCATTATGGTACATCAACTAAGGTGCTTGCTTTCCCCACCGACAGGCTCAGATTGTTATCTAAAGTGCATGATAACACCATAAAAAGGATTCCACAGTGGAGTGAGAGAGAGGGCGGACATCAGAGAGACAGCATGCAGAGCAAGAATATTTTTACATCTACTGCATTGAATTCAAGATTTATTCTGACCAAACCAGAGTTAGCGATTGTTGGAACAGTGGAGAGATGCTCCAAGAAAACCTGGGTGAGGTTTATTTTGTTGAGTGTGCATGACGAGAGCATTACAACGGCTGTTTCTGGTTTAAACAAAAAGGATTTTATTCTTGAACTGTTCTTCTCTGCAGGAATCCTTTCCATAACTTTAGCTAACATACACTTTAACAAAAAAACAAAAACAAAAACTCTGCTGTCCCCTTTTGTCACAAAAACATGGAAAAATAGAGTCCAGTTGAAAAACAACTACAGTTACTCTTTTAACTGGGAAACACCAACTTTTTTCCCCCATTTTTGTTATTTGCCTCCATCCTGAGTTCCAGACAAGAAGACCATCCTTTGACTGTGCAGTAACAAGAGAGAGATGGGAGGAGCTCGCCCACCTTAATTTAGCCTAGCCCGAATACTGGTAGTCTATGAGAAGTGCTGGCCTGCCTTCACCTTTAAGTCATCAAATAAACTTTCTAACAACTTTAAAAGGTCCTGTGTACTTTTTGTGGCCTTTTTATTTACCACGTTATATTATATTGTTTCCCAGATTAGCACTTTATGTCATTTTAATACATTTTTTTAACAGACATTTTGTTTTGTTGACCTACAAGCACATCTGCGTTGGTTTGCGCATGCACCCTGCAGTTTACTTTCTGTACATATTTGATTCTTAAATGACATAAAGTGCTTATCTGAGTCTAAAAATAACATAACATGGCAAATAAACAAGTCACAAAGTTTACCTGATGACTTTAGGCGGAAGAAGGCTAGCACCTTTCACTGACCACCAGTATTTGGGCTAAGCTAATTAGCACTGGACGAGTTCTGCTCTGCTTCCTTATTACACACAGTTGAAAGAATATTATCTTCTTGTCTGAAACTCAGGAGAGAGGCAAGTAACAAAAAGGGAAAGATGTTGGCATATCCCTTTAACAAATGAAAGCAACCTGTTCTGCAGTGACTCCGTTTAATTTAATTTCATTAATTTAAAAAAAAAAAAAAAAAAGACCCCAAAAGACAATGTTTCATGGTACAAAACAATATATACATTGTTTTACCTTGCATGTAAGAGACAAGTTTATTTCTACTCTCATAATTTAGCTGTTAGTTTCAACCTGCAAAAACACATTTTTTGCCTTCTTGTGAGCTGGACAGAAACTTTGAAAACACTGAAATATTATCACACATCCAGCAGACAGAATAATATCAAGATTTATTTGTGTCCACCTGGTGAATAAGTCCAACATTTGTACCTTGAGGAAAATTATTAGAGCTTAAGATGCTAAAACGTCTATCATGCTTACAAGCTTCTCGCTGATGTTTTAGTGCTGGGCAGGGAGTGTACAGTGTTTTTTTTTTTAGTCTCAAAGAAAAAATAACTGCCCCCTGCAGCCAAAAAGAAGAACTTGAGAGTAAGTGAAGCAAAGTAGGCAAGTAGCTTTGAAGGCAAAACATTTGAGTGGAAAGTTGCGAAGATGTTCTGTCAGGCTGAGTCGCTACAAACGTTGACTTTCACATACAAGCAGACATTTTGTTATAAAAATATTGATTTCGCTGTTTACCTTATTTAAGCTCACCACAATGTTTTTTTCCCCTTATTTCTCAAGTTGCTCTCTCTCAGATTCCTCATAGTTCATTTGCTTTGTGTCTTAAATTGAAGATTACAATAACTTCATAAGTGTTACTATTAGTATACTATCGGATAACTATTATAACATAGCTATAAACAGACAAGCCACCTCCCCCTTATTTCAAACGCATAATTATGTGAACAAGCTGCACCAAAAACTTTCCTCAGAGGATATTTCAGTAGATAAAAACTGCATTTACACACATGATGATGTCATCATTACAGTCAAAAATATAGCAGCCTGGGGGGCTGAATCAGGTGCATGGGGTGGGTCTTGGATGACTGCAAATCTGCATTCTTCGATGACTGTGTGAATGCTGATGTTGTCCATTTTCTCAGACAGTGCTGACGTGCAATTTTAAATTACCCAAAACAGAGATACCGCAAAAGTCATTAACTCAAATTTTCAGCATTATCGCTCAGAGTTGAACTGCACATGCTTGCAAGGGGAGCTGTATAACTCGTCGCCTCCTTTGTTAGGTCAAAATATTATCAGTCACCAGTTGTACTGTTTATTAGATATTTAGCATCATTACCAAACCTTAAACAAAAGGCCAGTTATTTAAATGGATTGAGGCACAATGGACTCATGTTGCAAGGCCACGTCTCGCTTCCAAAAACAAACCAACACATGACAAAGCATCACACCAGCTCATTAAGACAAACATGCCTGAGGGGCAGTTTGACAAGGGCATTAAGGTCACTGGCAAACACAAAAATATCCACTTAATGAAGCCATTAAATTCCACAGTTAGATTATTCTGTCTTCAGTGATGTTTCAGGACTTTAATGGAAATGTCAAAATCCTAGAGAATAATGGATATCTCACTCATAGCATTAAGAAAATTACATTTGACTCAAGAACTCTCTCTGATTTCTACTTTGCCAGTCTGTAGTGTAACAAATGAATACTGCCAGTGAGGATCCCATGTTTGCTCGTATATACAGATGTTTGCTGGCAAACCTTAATGTCAGCATTTCCCAAATCAGCCAAAACAATCAAATGTAGTCAGTGTTTTTTTAAATGAGCAAGACATCAGCATAAAATGACATAAAAGTATCAGTACTTTGAAGCAGCAGAACACTTGGAAAGTGTTGCACTTGCTCTTTGGGCTGATTGGTGAACACTGGGTGTCAAGTCGCGACCTGACCTCAATAATTGCTTTAGTTAACTTGTGGTTTGTTGTATGGATGTTCAAATTTGGCCTGATTTTGTTTCTCCACACTCTAGTGATGATAAATTATCACTCCTGCAACATGTCATTAGCTTAAAGGCCAACATAAACAACCAAAGGTTAGGTGTGTGTACCAACATCGGCTTAAAGAGTGCTTTAATTTACAAAAGGGTGAGTTGATTATGCTTAAGTTTAATATGGTGTGAACTATTCCTTTATTCTTAAAATTTTGTATTAGCTGCCAAACCTGAGCCAATCAACTGTAAACAGTTAATTCAATGCAGCCGGTGAGCTTAAAAGGCATCTGCACTCATACTAACATGTCTTAATAACTGAGGTTATTTATTGTAATTTCACATTATGATCCAGGTTGAAGCAACCTCCAGATTCCTGCTGATATGGCGAGCATTGTGTAATGAAGAATAAAAGAGTCAGTAGAGTCATCTTCTCACTTACTTATAGTTTTGGTTTAATTTATTTGAAAACACTTTAACTTCTTTTAATAGGACTATTTCTTTAGTAGAGGGTGTGAACACAGCAATGTCTTTTGATAATAGAGTTCACAATTACTGGTAAGAGTAGTTGTTTATGTTTATGTTTTATACAACACAAAAATAGTTCTTGTTTACCGCCATTATGTTTAAGTGGCATCACACATCTCAAAACCTGGACTCATTAAACCAGAAAGATCTGCATTGCTTCTTCTACAAGTATGTGAGAACATATGTCTTTTTATAATTTGGGTGAACTGACCCTTTAAAGATGCACCCATGTGACAGTTTGCCATAGTAACAGCTGTGTCAGTACACTGATTTTTTACTGTTAATGTGAAATTAGCCGGTGTGTGTGAAAGGTGTGTGTCACCTATGCAAATGTCAAATATGCAACTAAATAAAAGTGTATTCATGATCCCTAGAAAAATGCTGAAAATGAAGCATTAAGGCCTAACTGGCTTTGTTTTATTATCATTATTTATTTTAGATTGATTTGTTTCTATAGGTATTTATAATTTTTTATTGTTATTTGTTATTTTTATGTTGCTGCCCAATAAAAGGTTATTTATTAAAAATGTAGTGGAGGTTGCTCTTCACTCTGTGCGCCCAAAGGAAATCTAACAGCAATGTGAAAGCCCCTCTTCACTGCAGATTTTTTGACTTTGCATCATGTTTGCTATGATTGGATATTGTTTATTGTATTGTTTATGTTGTGCCTTTTCTCCAACACATGTCAAACAGCTTCTCCACCCTACGACATTAAGCTTTAAGGTGGAATTTTAACCAAACACAATGATGTCCTGTTCGACATACTTACTTACACACTACTGTATGTGCTTTGCGGCACCTGCACCAACATGTCTGACCACTAGGTGTTGCTCTTGGAAAGTGCCAACTGTGCATGTCCCCCTCAGCAGAGGATGTAGAAACTGAGAGCACTGGCTGGTCTAAAGAAATGCACAAATCCTGACAAGTATTTTCACCATCAGTGTGGTGTCAATACAGTGTGGGAATGGACTCCTCCAACACTGCATCATCTACACATAATGTTCCTCGTGATAAAAGCAGCTTTTTCCTCTCAGTTGTGAGAATCACAATGGGCACAACGTGACTGTGACCTTGAGATAAATTTCCCTCAAACTCTCTCCAAAATCTTCAAGGACTCCTTCTCTTGTTTCCACATGCAGTGACTCAGAGCTTCCGTCTTTAGACTGTTTATGAAGGTAACTGAACACCTCCATGTGCTGCAGAGCTGCTTTAACACAGAGTGAGAACAGAGGATGATTTTGACTCAACTGTCACCACCACATCATGTCACAGGTGTAAATTTGGCAATAACATGCATATTAATACGTAACTTAAAAAAGACAACAGCTCATGACCATCAGCTCTAGAAAAACTAAAGAATACTGTGTACTTGAGGGGAATACCCCACAAATGTCCATATGGCACTTCAGTTAGTTCTCCATGTCATTACAATAAAAGTCGGCCATGGTGTATTTTACAGGAATATTTTGTTCAGTTTACACATAAGTGCATTTTTCTAATATCCTACAACGCTACATAAGTAGACTGGCTATGTTTACACATATAAGAATCTACAGCTTCTGATGCTAAAAACATTGTGTCAAAACATTGCAAAAGCAAATCACAAAACTAGGACAAAAAAATACATTAATTAATCCCTTCATGGTCTGCGTTGCAGTTAGTACATTTGGTCTCAGTGGACCTAAGTGGTTCGGATCTGACGTAGTTTGGTCTAGTGATATGCAAGAGAACAGAGCCTCAGATGTCGCTCTGTGGTTCCCTCTCTGACGGGGGAAAGGGAAAATAGTGTTTGTATTTTGGTGGATGGCTACAACCCTTAGCTTTTGCCGTATGGTGCACCAGCTGGTTAGGAGGCAGATGATGTGACGTTTGCTCTCTTGATTGTGTGAATTCTAAAAAATCATCTAGAGATCCTAAGTGATAGCAAATGCTAAATGCTGATAAATAGGCTGCAGAATATATGCAAAACAGAAATAACGCAGATAAAAAAATCTAAGGAACAGTTCATATCTCACACGCACTTCTCATGTCTGTACAGTAAACATGAAGCTGGAACAGTGCGCCCAAACTTTTTCCCTTGGAGGACTAAAACTGAAACTTGACAGCAGGCCATAACCCAAAAACGAGCTCCTGTTCTGTTTTGTTAAGATGCAAAATAGTTTTAAGCTCAAGTTTCCTTAACTGACTGACTTTCAGCACAAAGTGTTGCTCTGCAAGCTGTGCTTAGATAATAAAAACTAATCAATGATCAGGGATCCTAAACATCTAAAGACCATTTTCACCTTGTAAAAACTAATATAGCTATTTCATTTTTTTTCTGATAGAAACTCGGTGGGTCAACTTAGTTCCCACTGCTCCACTTTTGCATGTGTTACTTCAGCTTAGCATTAAGACTGGAAGCAGAATGAAACGGATGGTCTGGTTCTGTCCAAAGGTTAAAAAAATCAGCTACTATCA